>JBBPBP010009779.1:35646174-35678924 GCA_037974735.1 Cicer chorassanicum
CCCCCCCCCCCCCCTCTTAGGTGCACATCTGTACTTACAAGATTGTGATCAATTTCTTTATTTTTATATATTTTTTATGATATGATGATTTTATACGTATTTATTGTAATTTAGTAATAAATATAAATTTTTTACGTTATAATTATTTATTTTATCGTTTTGACTATTCTATGAAGATGGTAGTATTTTAATGTGATTATTTTGTAAAATATTATAGTAATAATTGTAATTAATATTGTGAATATTAGAGTTTTGGTTATTAATGTATTTTAAAATAGTATTTACTTTAATTACTTTTTATAAATATTAGTTTTGAAATATTAGTAATACTTTAGTAATGAAATTGTGTTAAAAAAAGTAGTTTTGGTAATTGTTGATTTTATTTTAAAAAAATAAAAGAAAGGAGTAAAATGTGTTTTATGGGATAGGTCCATATGCAAGTAAAACCTAATTAAATAAATAAAATATAAGGAGGGAAGGGGAGAAGTACCATGAGCTGTATAGGAATAGGAAACAGAAAAGTAGGATTATCGTTTGGCATAGGTGATTGATAACTATTCCAGATGGCCTTCTCTGTTTTCATCCAAATTTCAATATGTTGTTTCATTCATCTAGTTAGTCAATTAAACAAACTTTATCATATTTTTAACCATTCCCATTTCTCTCTAAAATATCTGACTTATCCATTTATGAAATTCCTTATTTTGCATTGTTCTTCTTCACCGTAAGTTCGATTTGAGTGAAACCAACACCAAAACGACCGCGTAAACAGTGGCTATATTGTCCACTGACTATTTTCCGATTTGGCGTAAGTTTATTCGAATAAAATTCGAAATTGACCATTTTATGGTATGTTTTCATAATTTATTTTTGACGTTTACCCATAAACTGTCGAGTTTAATCAATTGAAGGAAAAGGAGTCAAGGAACAAAGGCTTTTCTTGCAGTCTCGTATTCGTGTGTGAAAGCGTTGAAAAAAGGTAAGGGGTGAGAGGGCGTTTGATTTCATGAGTATATTATAATGTGAGATGAACGGGAAAACCGTATTTCTCAACATTTCATTCGAGATTCGCTACACACGACGGTAGCCCTATTTAGTAATAATTGAATTAATAAGAATAATTAGGATTTGTAGGATTAAAATATGGATTATAAACTTTTATTAGGTGTTGTTTGATTTAAATTCTGTAACTATATGGTATATGTGAAGAAAATTTAAGTTTTTATTTTTAATGTGTTGAAAGTCGTATCTAAGATATATGTGATAAAATTTGACTTTATGTGTGGCATATGTGAAGGTTTTAATTTCTATACGTGTGTGATGAAAGTTTAAATTTTTATGATGTAACAAATTAAAGTTTTGATTATTATGATACTTTTATGAATATATGATTTCTTGATATGTGTAGTGGAAGCTTTGATCTTTGTGATAGATGATTATGAATATATGATATTCATGATATGTTGGGTGGAGGTTTTGATTTTTATGATGGTTGTTGATGAATATTTGATTTTCATGATAAGAACCTGTGATGTATGATCTTAGTGATATTTGAATTAGGAGATGATTTCGTATAAGTTATTTTTGGATCATTTGACTTAATCTAGACTATGTGGGAATGTTTGATTTTTGTAATACATCATCACGTTATGGCATGTCAATCTTAGTGGGCTGTGTGGGAATATTTTATTTTGATAATGCACCATCATGTCACGGCATATGCATCTTCGCGGAAATTGCATTTGTGGGAGGTTTATTTTTTACCATTGGTATGTGGAAGTTGCCTTAGTGACAAGTGTTATATCCGAATCATATAGTTATCAAGAGGATGCATAGCATTGCACTATCTTGTGATTGTTTTGTTGTGGTTAATGTGTATCTAATCTGATAATAATTTTCCGTAGATAATTTGATGTTATAATGAGATATTGATTTTCCATGAGTGATTTTGACTTCATAATATGATTTTTAGTTGAAATGCTTTGATATGTTGTGATGTGTTTGATACGGCTATGTGTTGATTATTTGTGTGTTCTTCTTACTTATATTATACTATCAACATGATTTTAAAACTCACCTCCTGCGTTGTTTGTGTTTAACTGGCTTGACCCTGCGTTTGCGAAATCGCAGTTATTACAAGTTAATGAGTCTTGAAGTTCAAGTTTGGGAGAAGCTCTGTTATGTTAGGTGATATAGGGAATGAGAGTTATAATTTGTATTTTACTTATTTAATTAGAAAATACTTTTTATATGGAAACCGTACAAGTAGTACTAAGTTTTTGGAATTAAATTAATAAATTATAGTTAAATCAAGTTTATTGAGATTGCACTATTCTATAGAAGGAAAAAGTATGAAGTATTCCATTTGTATTTTGAGAAACATGACATCCTAATAACTCATAAAAGTTTCTTTTATTTTGATAGAATTTCTATATATCTAGTGTAAGACCCTTAGTTTTAAATTCTAATTTATGCAATTTTAGTATATTTTTGTGTTGAATTATGAGGCTTTTTAGCCAATTTTAATGGTATTTTGTGTGTTAAATGCCAATGATATTTTTATGAGACCCGTTTAAAATTATTTGGCGAGAAATAATTTATTTATGTACGAAGAATTTATTACCGGACAAGTTTGTTAAAAATATCTCTGGCTGCTGAAAATTTTTCCTGTCAATTGAGCTGCAACGAGAGTAGATATTTTTATTAGAATAATTTGAGATGTGTGTGAGAGTTTAGATATAGATATTTGTTGGTTTGGTTTATTATATATATATATATATATATATATGTTAAGTAAGGCAAACATAGGAAAAAGAGAAAAAGCTAGCTACGCGTTTCCTGCTCGCCATTCTTTCTGCCATTGCTTTCTTTTTTTTCCAGCTTTCAAACCAAAACCAAAATAAATTCAAAACCCATAAACATAAAACCTCCGTTTTCACCTAGATCTAAGCTCCATCTCGCGAAGTGACAGAAGGGAAAGTTGCTCACTTCCACGCCGCGGTGCTAGTGAGCAAACTTTGGAAGCGGCGTGCGAACAAAATATTTTACCGGAATTTATCGCGGTACCGTAATCGATTGTTTAAGCTATCGTTAAGGTAATGGCTCCTTCCAAACTTTTAGTTTGCATTTAGGACATTATATGTGATTTTATGGAAAACAAATTTGGTGTATTTAATGTGTAGAATGGTGAAAATGAATTTAATTCGTTTATGTGTGAATTAGCGGAATTTAAAATTGACGCAGTTGAGACGTAGGTTGATATGAATTGTGTGCGATTTGCTGAGATTGAATTAATGTGATTAATGTGGTCGATTTTGTTAGTAATGGTTGACAAAAAAAAGAAATTGATTTTGACGTGTTTGAGTTACGAAACAAGTTATTTTCAAATAAATGAGTTTGAACTTTAGTTGTGAACAAATTGTTATAAATATTTATGTTTATGTAGTTAGCTCCTTGAGTCTCGAAAAGGAATCGAGACTGTTGGCACCGAGTTAGCGGTGGGGAGATCTCTGAGATATTAATGTTGTTTTGGAAATTAAATTTGGTGTGGTTTATGTGTTCATAATTAATATTATGAATTTTTGAGATGTGATTTATGTGTGGATTATGGTTGAAATTTTTGGAGATTAAATTTGGTGTGAAATTTTGGAATTCGAATTGATTGAATTTGTCGCGTTTGATGTGTGGATTTGCAGAAAATGAATTTAAGGTGTTTTATGTGAAATTGTTTTGATGTGTTTGATGAGTGATTTGAGGAAATAAATTTGGTGTAAATGCATGTTTACAAATATGGAAATAAATGGGTGTATTGTGGTTGAAATATGACGAGTTTGAAAATGAGTAATTTGTAGTGATTTGGTGTGGATTTGTGGAATTTGGATTGTTGTATTTAATGTGGTTTGTAGATTGAATTTGATGTGAATTTGTTGGATTATGAATTAATATGTCTGAGTATGCTCTGTCAAAAGATTGAAAATTCATTAGTGTTAAATGAGTATTAAAAAAGGGGAATCTTTTAATAGCTGCATTTACTTAATGGTTGTGGTGAAAAGAGTCAGAGTATGCTCATGCATTTCATAGTACTTGATGGGCCACAAGATGATGCCATGTGAATAGTTGGTTCATCTTATCCTTGCGGGGATTTTCGCGTCGTGCTGATCTGTGAGAGATTGCACTCTTGTAAGTCGTGCTGATATGTGAGCGATTGCACGCATAGAAAATTGTACTGGTCTGTGAGAGGCTGTACGATAGTAAATGGTGCTGATCCGTGAGAGATTGCACCTTGATAATTAGTACTGGTCTGTGAGAGGCTGTACAATTATGATTTACGCCCTTCGAGGAGGGTTTTGGTTTGGAATTCTGGAATCATATGCATTGGCATATACGCATTTCATTAGGGTGCTTGGCACGCGAGTCATGTTTGATATACTGTGATGGTTGTATATACATACTCGGTTGTGGTTTGTAATTGTGCCGTATTTGATGAGTGTTATTGATTGACTTTATGTGGTAAGCGTTGAATGATATCGAAACATTTTCAAAACCGGAAATTATGCCATTTTCACAATTGTATTCGGATACAAGGATGTGGTATTCGAATGCGATAGTGCAGTTTGTTAAAAATTTCATTTTTCAACTTTGATTATGCATGTTTGGCATATGAAAATCCTTTCTAGATGTATGCTAAGTTGAAAGGTTATTTTGTGCATTTAAAATTTAAATGTTATGTGATATTTGTTAATTTCGGTTGGTGACCTTTACAATTATTGTGGAAATCTGGGCTTTGCCCTCAGATGAGAATCAGGATCGTCCTACCAGTTAGTACTTTGGAGATGGGTACGGAGTTAGACTTACCTGACCACTGCTGTGTCAGAAGGATTTCTGCGGGGCGCGTGGAGATCACTTGGGTTATAGTAGTTTTTTTGTAGCATGATCAGATTAGATGGCTGTATAGGGGCTAGATGTCTATCTGTTGTGGTTGTATTTATTTCATTCTGGAAATATTGTACCTATACCATATATTGTCAGCCTAACTTTGATTTTGATGGGTCCTTGTACCACTTTTTGACGTGACGTGGGGAAGTTAAAATTCTTGGGGCTGTGCTTTTATACAGGTGTATGCCGAGAATACCCCAGGGGTATGAGCTACGTTGGATAGGTCTCATAGCCCCGGTGTATTTTTCTGTTTTTAAATATTTTGGATTTTCATTTCAAAACCGTTTCCGCTGTTTGTAATTATTGTTGACTTTTGTCGTTGTGATACGACTTAAATATTTTATCCAAAGATATTTATCTCTTTATTATGAATTTGAATTTGTTTAAAAAAAAAATAAAAAAAATCGGGCTGTTACAATTGTGGTATCAGAGCTTTGGTTATAGATTGTAGGTTAACATGTAGGTTGGGGGTTGTCATCTGATCATGCGTCGGGGTGATTTGTCCGAGTGTCGGGTTTGGTGTAGTGTTGAGTTGTTGAGGTCGAATGTTGTCTTTTGGAATTCTTCTAAAGGGTGTTAAAATTTCTTATTGATGTTGGTTTTAAAGGAAACAATGCCTCCAAGAAGGAACGACGCTGCAAGGGTCAACGTCAATAGGGATGATCAAATGGCTGAAGCAATAAATAACATGGCTGCTTCTATTGCTGCACAGACAGCTGCAAAGACTCTGCGGGATCTAGAGAAGAGGGAAAGAGAGATCCGTGCTGCTGAGTCGAGGGGATTAGAGGACTTTCGTCGTTACAATCCTCCCAAGTTTAGGGGTGATGAGAATTCAGAGAAAGCGGATCAGTGGATCCAAAAGGTGGAAAAGATCTTTGAGATGATTAACTGTCAGGCGGGAGTGAAGGTCAACTATGCCACTTATCTGCTGCTAGGGGATGCTGAGTATTGGTGGAGGAGTACAAGGTTGTTGATGGGATCAACTTATGAGGAGGTGAACTGGGAGTCATTCAAAAGGAAGTTTTTAGACAAATACTTCCCGATGAGTACCAGGACTAAGCTCGGTGATGATTTTCTAAAACTTCATCAGGGTAATATGACTGTGGGCGAATATGCCGCTAAGTTTGAATCGTTATCGAGGCATTTCAGGTTTTTCCGTGAAGAGGTTGATGAACCATTCATGTGTCATCGTTTCCAAGCTGGATTGAAGTATGAGATTCAGGATTCTGTCTTACCCTTGGGAATTCAACGTTTCCAAGTCCTTGTGGAAAAATGTAGAGAAGTGGAAGATATGAAGAATAAAAGAGCTAGCCGAGGAGGGAACTTTAGTTCTGGGGGGCCTAGTCGGGTGAGTTATCAGGGCAACAAAGGGAAACAAGTTGCTAAGCCTTATAACCGACCGCAGAACAACAACAGGGGTAAGAATCACCCAGGGAACCAGAACCTTGGAAGACAAGTGGGGCAAGTGACTCGATGTTTCTAAGAGTCTTACTTGCTACAATTGCCAGAAACCAGGGCACATTACAAGGGATTGCAGGGCTCCGAAGGTGGAACCAGTTGTGAATGCAACTAGGGCTACTCGTCCTACTGCTAGAGGACGCGTTTATTGCGTGAGTGCTGAAGCTGGAAATCCATCTAGCAATCTGATTCAACGTGACTGTGAGATTGCAGGTAACACTCTAAATGCACTTTTTGATTCGGGAGCAACCCATTCCTTCATTGCTATGGATTGTGTGAATCCTTTGAAGTTATCTGTGTCGCCTCTACCTTTTGATTTGGTTGTTCCCACACCTGCTAAGACGTTGACAGTAAATACTGCATGTTTACAGTGTCAAGTGACTATTCAAAATAGGGATTTCTTGATTAATTTGATTTGTTTACCTCTACAATCACTCGAGGTCATTCTCGGTATGGATTGGATGTCGTATCATTATGTGATCTTGGATTGTGCTCGCAAACTGGTTCTTCTTCCCGAACCTGAAGTTGTTAAGTATCTAGCTGCTAACAAACTCGGAGTGTCACTAAGAGAAGGAACTCATGAGTTTTTTTCTTTGGCTAATGTCGAGGCAAAGATAAATGTGAAGATAGAAGACGTGGTGCTTGTTCAGGAGTACCTGGACGTATTTCCAACAGAAATTCCAGGATTACCACCGGTAAGAGAAGTGGAGTTTTTCATTGACTTGCATCCAGGAACTGGACCAATTTCGATTGCACCGTATCGAATGTCGCCATTGGAATTAAATGAGCTCAAAAGCCAAATAGAAGATTTGTTGGAGAAGAAATTTATTAGACCAAGTGTATCACCATGGGGAGCTCCGGTATTGCTAGTTAAGAAGAAGGATGGAAGCTCACGCTTATGTGTAGATTATCGGCAACTTAATAAGGCGACTATTAAGAATCGTTATCCTTTGCCGCGTATTGATGATTTGATGGATCAGTTGAGAGGAGCCGCAATGTTTTCAAAGATTGACTTGAAGTCGGGTTACCATTAGATTCGAGTAAGAGGAGATATTCAGAAAACTGCTTTCAGAACTCGTTATGGGCATTATGAATATCTGGTTATGCCATTTGGAGTTACCAATGCACCAGCAATTTTTATGGATTACATGAACAGAATCTTTAGTCCATTTCTAGATAAATTTGTTGTGGTATTCATTGATGATATATTGATATATTCAAGGACTGCGGAAGAACATGAAGAGCATTTGCGCCAAGTTCTTGAGATCTTACGCAAGAAGCAATTGTATGCCAATTTGTCGAAGTGTGAGTTTTGGCTGGAGGAAGTGAATTTCTTAGGTCATGTGATAACTAAGGAAGGAATCGCTGTGGATCCGGCAAAGATTGAGTCAGTTCTTGCTTGGAAACAGCCTCGGACTGTCACTGACATACGAAGTTTTGTAGGTCTGGCAGGTTACTACTGGAGGTTTATTGAAGGTTTTGCGAAGATTGTAGCTCCGTTGACGCAACTTACTAGAAAAGATCAACCGTTTGCATGGACGGAGAAATGTGAGGAAAATTTTCAATTACTAAAGAAGAAGTTGACAACCTCACCAGTTTTGATCTTACCGCAACCAGAAGAACCGTATGAAGTTTACTGTGATGCGTCTCACCAAGGTTTGGGATGTGTTCTGATGCAACACAAGAAAGTTGTAGCTTACGCTTCAAGACAATTGAAGATTCATGAAAGGAACTATCCTACTCATGATTTAGAGCTTGCTGCGGTAGTTTTTGCATTGAAGATCTGGAGGCATTACTTATATTGATGCACGTTCACAGTGTTCAGTGACCATAAAAGTTTGAAATATCTGTTTGATCAGAAGGAATTAAACATGCGTCAGAGAAGATGGATGGAGACTCTCAAGGATTTTGATTTCACATTACAATACCACCCTGGGAAGGCTAATGTAGTGGCTGATGCGTTGAGTAGAAGTAGTGTATCAGTGTCTTCAATAGTGATGGCTAGACAACAAGAGTTGTGGGAAGCATTCAAAGACTTACACTTGAATGTACAGGTTGCACCGGGAATTTTGAAATTCGGAATGATTAAGATTTCGAGTGGACTACTTGAAGACATTGCGAATTTTCAAAATGACACTTTAATTCAAGAGAAGAGGAACCTAATAGTGCAAGGGAAAACGACTGAGTTCAAGATTGGGCCAGATAATATTTTGAGATGTAATGGGAGAATTTGTGTACCAGAAGTTGCAAATCTAAGGAAAACAATTTTAGATGAGGCCCATAAGAGTAAATTGAGTATTCATCCTGGAGCAACAAAGATGTATCAGGATTTGAGGCAGAATTATTGGTGGCCAGGAATGAAGAGGCATGTCGCGGAGTATGTATCAACTTGTCTAACTTGCCAGAAAGCGAAGGTGGAACATCAGCGGCCTGCTGGAATGTTGCAACCTTTAGATATACCTGAGTGGAAGTGGGACAACATTTCCATGGATTTTATAACTGGATTGCCGAAAACTAGGAGGAAGAATGATTCTATATGGGTGATAGTGGATCGATTGACTAAATCCGCACACTTTTTACCAGTGAAGACCACATATAAGGTAGATAAGCTAACTGAGATCTACGTTGCAGAGATTGTGAGATTACATGGAGTACCATCGAGTATTGTATCAGATCGTGATCCGAAATTCACGTCACACTTTTGGGGAGCATTGCATGATGCGTTGGGAACGAAGCTAAGGTTGAGTTCAGCTTACCATCCGCAAACTGACGGACAGACTGAGAGAACAAATCAGTTCTTGGAAGATCTTTTGAGAGCTTGTGTACTAGATGATAGAGGGAGTTGGGATGATGTACTACCGTTGGTTGAATTTACCTACAACAATAGTTTCCACGCAAGTATTGGAATGGCACCGTATGAGGCTTTATATGGGCGCAAGTGTCAGACGCCTTTGTGTTGGTATAAGGACGGTGAAAGTATGATTGTAGGACCTGAGATGGTGCAACAGGCTACAGATAAGGTAAAGAAGATAAAAGAGAAAATGAAGATTTCACAAGATCGTCAAAAGAGTTATGCGGACAAGCGTCGCAGACTTCTAGAATTCGAGCAGGGTGACCATGTGTTTTTGAGAGTCACGCCTACGACTGGAGTTGGTAGGGCCTTGAAATCGAAGAAATTGACTCCTAAATTTATTGGACCATATCAAGTCTCTGCACGAATTGGACCTGTAGCTTATCGGATTGCTTTACCTCCGATACTGTCCAACATTCACGATGTGATTCATGTGTCGCAGTTGAGGAAGTACCTTACAGATCCATCTCACGTGATCGAACCGGACACGATCCAACTGAAGGATAATTTGTCATTCGAAGTACTACCTGTGAGAATTGATGACAGGAAGATTAAGCGATTAAGGAACAAGGATGTTTCGTTGGTCAAAGTGATTTGGAACCCAACTACCGGAGATGCGACTTGGGAATTGGAGAGCAAGATGAGGGAACAACACCCAGAGTTGTTTATCGACACGTAGTTTCGAGGAAGAAACTAATTTTAGGGGGGTAGAATGTAAGACCCTTAGTTTTAAATTCTAATTTATGCAATTTTAGTATATTTTTGTGTTGAATTATGAGGCTTTTTAGCCAATTTTAATGGTATTTTGTGTGTTAAATGCCAATGATATTTTTATGAGACCCGTTTAAAATTATTTGGCGAGAAATAATTTATTTATGTACGAAGAATTTATTACCGGACAAGTTTGTTAAAAATATCTCTGGCTGCTGAAAATTTTTCCAGTCAATTGAGCTGCAACGAGAGTAGATATTTTTATTAGAATAATTTGAGATGTGTGTGAGAGTTTAGATATAGATATTTGTTGGTTTGGTTTATTATATATATATATATATATATATATATATATATGTTAAGTAAGGCAAACAGAGGAAAAAGCTAGCTACGCGTTTCCTGCTCGCCATTCTTTCTGCCATTGCTTTCTTTTTTTCCAGCTTTCAAACCAAAACCAAAATAAATTCAAAACCCATAAACATAAAACCTCCGTTTTCACCTAGATCTAAGCTCCATCTCGCGAAGTGACAGAAGGGAAAGTTGCTCACCTCCACGCTGCGGTGCTAGTGAGCAAACTTTGGAAGCGGCGTGCGAACAAAATATTTTACCGAAATTTATCGCGGTACCGTAATCGATTGCTTAAGCTATCGTTAAGGTAAGGGCTCCTTCCAAACTTTTAGTTTGCATTTAGGACATTATATATGATTTTATGGAAAAGAAATTTGGTGTATTTGATGTGTAGAATGGTGAAAATGAATTTAATTCGTTTATGCGTGAATTAGCGGAATTTAAAATTGACGCAGTTGAGACGTAGGTTGATATGAATTGTGTGCGATTTGCTGAGATTGAATTAATGTGATTAATGTGGTCGATTTTGTTAGTAATGGTTGACAAAAAAAAAAGAAATTGATTTTGACATGTTTGAGTTACGAAACAAGTTATTTTCAAATAAATGAGTTTGAACTTTAGTTGTGAACAAATTGTTATAAATATTTATGTTTATGTAGTTAGCTCCTTGAGTCTCGAAAAGGAATCGAGACTGTTGGCACCGAGTTAGCGGTGGGGAGATCTCTGAGATATTAATGTTGTTTTGGAAATTAAATTTGGTGTGGTTTATGTGTTCATAATTAATATTATGAATTTTTGAGATGTGATTTATGTGTGGATTATGGTTGAAATTTTTGGAGATTAAATTTGGTGTGAAATTTTGGAATTCAAATTGATTGAATTTGTCGCGTTTGATGTGTGGATTTGCAGAAAATGAATTTAAGGTGTTTTATGTGAAATTGTTTTGATGTGTTTGAGGAGTGATTTGAGGAAATAAATTTGGTGTAAATGCATGTTTGCAATTATGGAAATTAATGGGTGTATTGTGGTTGAAATATGACGAGTTTGAAAATGAGTAATTTGTAGTGATTTGGTGTGGATTTGTGGAATTTGGATTGTTGTATTTAATGTGGTTTGTAGATTGAATTTGATGTGAATTTGTTGGATTATGAATTAATATGTCTGAGTATGCTCTGTCAAAAGATTGAAAATTCATTAGTGTTAAATGAGTATTAAAAAAGGGGAATCTTTTAATAGCTGCATTTACTTAATGGTTGTGGTGAAAAGAGTCAGAGTATGCTCATGCATTTCATAGTACTTGATGGGCCACAAGATGATGCCATGTGAATAGTTGGTTCATCTTATCCTTGCAGGGATTTTCACGTCGTGCTGATCTGTGAGAGATTGCACTCTTGTAAGTCGTGCTGATCTGTGAGCGATTGCACGCATAGAAAATAGTACTGATCTGTGAGAGGCTGTACGATAGTAAATGGTGCTGATCCGTGAGAGATTGCACCTTGATAATTAGTACTGGTCTGTGAGAGGCTGTACAATTATGATTTACGCCCTTCGAGGAGGGTTTTGGTTTGGAATTCTGGAATCATGTGCATTGGCATATACGCATTTCATTAGGGTGCTTGGCACGCGAGTCATGTTTGATATACTGTGATGGTTGTATATACATACTCGGTTGTGGTTTGTAATTGTGCCGTATTTGATGAGTGTTATTGATTGACTTTATGTGGTAAGCGTTGAATGATATCGAAACATTTTCAAAACCGGAAATTATGCCATTTTCACAATTGTATTCGGATACAAGGATGTGGTATTCGAATGCGACAGTGCAGTTTGTTAAAAATTCCATTTTTCAACTTTGATTATGCATGTTTGGCATATGAAAATCCTTTCTAGATGTATGCTAAGTTGAAAGGTTATTTTGTGCATTTAAAATTTAAATGTTATGTGATATTTGTTAATTTCAGTTGGTGACCTTTACAATTATTGTGGAAATCTGGGCTTTGCCCTCAGATGAGAATCAGGATCGTCCTACCAGTTAGTACTCTGGAGATGGGTACGGAGTTAGACTTACCTGACCACTGCTGTGTCAGAAGGATTTCTGCGGGGCGCGTGGAGATCACTTGGGTTATAGTAGTTTTTTTGTAGCATGATCAGATTAGATGGCTGTATAGGGGCTAGATGTCTATCTGTTGTGGTTGTATTTATTTCATTCTGGAATATTGTACCTATACCATATATTGTCAGCCTAACTTTGATTTTGATGTGTCCTTGTACCACTTTTTGACGTGACGTGGGGAAGTTAAAATTCTTGGGGCAGTGCTTTTATACAGGTGTCTGCCGAGAATACCCCAGGGGTAGGAGCTACGTTGGATAGGTCTCATAGCCCCGGTGTATTTTTCTGTTTTAAATATTTTGGATTTTCATTTCAAAACCGTTTCCGCTGTTTGTAATTATTGTTGACTTTTGTCGTTGTGATATGACTTAAATATTTTATCCAAATGTATTTATCTCTTTATTATGAATTTGAATTTGTTTAAAAAAAAAAATAAAAAAATCGGGCTGTTACATCTAGTGTATTTTAGTAAAAAATATGATATAAATTATTATGTATACTATTTTGGGGTTTAGGGTTTACTAATTATTTAAATTAATAGTAGTTTAAGTATTCTTACTTAAAAAAAATTGTCGTAATTTTTCTTAGCAATAAGTATTTTTAAGTAATGCTTTGGATTCAAAATCTGTGGTGTTACACTCATAACATCCTCTGAAAGTGTCACTCTCTAAGATTTGTGTTTTTAAATCAAGATATGATGAATTGATTATGAATATATATATATATATATGGACATGCCTTAAAGACTTATTGCCTTAAATGCTGACTCATGATCTCCAATGGTAATATCCTCAACGAATATATTCCTCAATATTTAAGTAGAAATCGATCAATATGAAAACATATATATTAAATGAAAAACGAAATGTTTTAAGAAGATTTATGTAAAAGCCTAGAAAACATTAAAAAAAAAACAAAGAATGATTGAAAAATACTCTCAGTAGAGGGTTATTCAAATTTATGTAAATCAATCGAACTGTTTCATAAACTTGAATTGATATAAGATTTAAAACGTAATATCCTCTCAATGAGAGTTAAATCCTAGAAATAGACTTTGTGTCATATGAGGTACCTAAAGATGTGTAAGAATATTTATGAACCACAACGCCATCTTGCTCAAAAGTTGAGAAAGGTACTAACGGTAACATCTTGAAGGTGGATAAGAAAAATATACAAAGCAGAGTAAATACTAGTATGCTATCGCATAAATAGTGGATTAAGTGCTTGACTATAAGGAGGAAAAACCTCTCTGTTAGGAGAGGACTAGATGTAGCATTAGTTTATTTTGAACTAGTTTAAAAATCCTTGTGTCCCTTTTCTTTCTCTACTTTGTTATTTTAATATAAGTTCTTGATGTTTCAACTTCACTTTTACTAAAATCGCTTTATAATCATAAGTTGAATGATTTGATAAAGAAGATATCTTTTTGGTTAAGCAACATAAATAATTTTTAGAAATGGCAAAACACAATTACAACCCCTCCTTTTCTTGTGTTTTCTAGCATCTTCACACGACATCCCGACTTCTAATAAGCATTTTCCTTTCATGGTAATACAACCTATAGCGAAATTCATCTTGACCATAACTGATGAAGATACAAAGCTGGTACTTTACATCCAACTTGGATCTTCCAGCCTTTGAAACATGCAAAAAAGTTTTACAACCAAATACTCTTAAATAATTATACTTCACATTCTTGTCGAACCAAACTTTTGTCCCGAACCTCATTGTTCAAAGAAATAATAGGATTGATTTGAATAATATGCACCGCCATGTATAATGGTGGTCGTACCCAATAGTGTTTGTGAAATTTAGCTTTAGAGAGCATACACATTGCTCTCTTAAACATTCAATTGAGTTGTTTTGGAAGGTTTTTTTCATGAATTATATCTTTCTACTTACAATAGACATCAAAGTGTTCACAATACTCACCACCTTTGCTAGTACGATAGCTTTCAAAGGCTTCACACTATCTTTTGCTACCAAAGCTTTTGTCCAATATAGTTGGGAAATTATCTCCCATCTAGCCACAAACAAGTTACCTTTGTTGAGTCTGCACTTTCTATAACTAAAGTGATTATCATAACCCTAATAGACAATAATATGCATAGAGATCAAATTAAAGCAGACATTTAGAGCATGTTTGACTCCTTTATGCAACAATTGAATTCTCATGTTGGTTAGTAAGCAAACATCACCAACCCTAATTACCTTAAATACACTATTAATACCCCTCTTCAATAGTCCAAAGTCACTCGGAGTATAAAATGTGAAGAATTCCTTTTGTGGCGTAATATGTTAGAACCAATTTGGTTTGAAGAAAAATGACCCTTAATTCTTGTTTTGGTGATAACAAAACATGTCTGGAAAAAAATTTATGTTTTAATGTATTTTTCTGAGATGTGCATATGCTCTACACAAGATCAAATAGTGGTTATGTGAGTATAAGCCACTTTTTCAATCTTTTGCTTTGTAACCAAGTCAAGAGTTTTATCAACACACCTCTCTATAATTATTGTTGATGTTTGAGGTTCATTTTTTCAAGCACACTTTCCATTTGTGCATGTAAATATTTGATGCTTCTATATTTCATGTTATTACTGTTGGAACCAAGTTGATTTTATACTTAGAGTTTTGATGTTAACAAAAGTATTTTATGAGAACAATATATTTGACTTCACAGAGTATGAAAGAAAATTGGTAATTTGGAAGACAAACTAAATAAGATTTGATTCAGATTTATAAATGAAGAAAATCGTTGACCAAGCTAAAAATAAGATCAGGTCAAAATTTGAAGAAGATATGATCAACATCTTTATCACAAAAAGATATGATTATTTACAACAAGATTTATCTACAAGAAAGATATGAATTATTTACAGGAAGATATGATTAAAAATTGTTTACAAGAAGAAACATTCACAAGAAGATACATTTATTATTTTCAAAGATATGATTCAGATTTTGACAAAGGAAAAAATATTGAATTTGACTTAGTCATATTCCTACTTGTGAAAGTTCAAGAACCGGTCCAACACTATGTTCACGCCCAGATCAAAGAAAACAATAAGAAGGAAGTTTCATCTGAAGAATTTGCGAAAGCAATCTTAACAAAATACAAACATTATCAATCTAGAGAATTTACAAACTCAATCTTAATAAAATACAAACAATATCAATCGGAAGAATTTACCAACTAAATCTAAACAAAATACAAACAGAATTAATCTAGAAGAATTGCTCATTATGGATTCAGAAATAAAGAATTGGCTAAAGAACATATTATCAAAAACATCTTTTTCAAAGTTAATTTTGAAGAAGGTCATTGTTGACAAGGCTAGGAAAGAAGATATAATTTAGAATTAAACAAGGAGTAAATTGAAGCCCTAATTTTATCTATAAATATATACTCAAGGCTGAAGAAGAAGAAGATCATCGAAAAATCAGAAAAGAGTAAAAGAACTCAAGCTCAAAATTCCAAATTCATCCTAGAATTAAAAGAGAGAAACACTTGTTCGAATGAGAAATATTTTCTAAGTGTTTTTCTTAGAATGTGATAGTGTTTGTTACAATCAGTTTTTTAGAAGCAACTACTCAAGTTCCAAATCTTTGTATTCAAACCCAATAGTGGTGTTAGTGTGCCTTCAACAATCTGGGGTTGTCAGATTGTGCGGAGAAGACATGGTTGGTAGAGTCAAGGTGTGTGTGTTCCTCAAAAGTCGGAAGTTGTCAAGCTATTTGAAAAGACTGGCTTGGAGGGTCAGATGCTTTGTAATTCAAGTTGTTGAATTAGTAGATTAAATCCTTCCGAGTGAAGGGATTGGATGTTGCCAAGTTAGTGGTGAACCAGGATAAATTACTTGTGTCACTTTATTCATGCATTCCTTAATTTGTTATTGCTTATACTCCAAGTAAATCATGAAGTCTAAACTAGTTTAATCAATTAATGAAAAAGCTATCAACTTAGTCAAACACAATTCAACCCCCTTCTAATGTTTGCACCTTCAATTGGCATCAGAGTTCGGCCTCAAGGCTGAGCACTTTACAGTATTTGAGGAAAGGTCCAAGGGTTCAACATGTCTGGATTCAGTGAAGAAGCTGTTGGAGGAAACATCAACAGACCACCTCTATTTTATAGAGAATGGTTTGAGTACTAGAAAGACAAACTTAGAAGTTTATTTATTTCCAAGATCCTGAACTTTGGGACTTGGTGGAATATGGTTATACTGCTCCAAAGAATACTGATGGTATTGAGATTCCAAGAAAAGTGATGGATGCAAATAAAAAGAAGATGTATAAGATGCGTCATAAGTCCAAATATGGTGGTAACATATGTAGAATGAGAAACACAATAAAAAGGAAATGAGGTTGAACTGTGTTTTATTTTAAAACCGTTTCAACAAAACTAATTTATCCTGGTTTACAATCAACACGGTAGCTACAGCCAATCCCTTTAAATTGAAGGATTTAATCCACTAATTCACCAACTGAATCACTCTTTGACTCAACACCTACCATTCAGTATGGTTGTGTTCAAGTCTTCTCAACCTTCTAGATTAGTACAATGAAGTTGTTAAGGTATGCAACCACTACTAGGCTAGGTTACAAATACAATAGGTTTAAGGATTTTCTAAATAACTCTGACGAGAGGGTGTTTACAATGTTGTACTCTTAGAAAATATTTCTCAACACTTTTACAAAACAAAATATTAAGAGCTAGAGTGCAAAGACGGTTTTATGGCTTTTTGTAGTATGTTGTTTTCTTCAATAAGGATTGATCATCCATTTAAAGAGATCTTTAGGGTTTCAAGTTGTTGTCCTATTTGAAAGAAATCAGCATGTATCTTGAATTTTTGTATCAAATCTTTAGAGATTGATTCACAATTAAAGCTTGTCCAAAATTAATCCCTGTAATTGATTATGTGTATCTTGATAAAGACACAAAAAGAGTAGAGGATATCATCATCAAAGTATGTCACATAGTCCTTCTAAAATATAATAGATTCTGAATGTTGAGCAGATGATTCATAAATTTGTCTTCTTTTAAAGAGTGTGACAAAGTAACTTTTGGAGGCATATTTTGTAGATCCTGAAGCAGTAGAAGCATGAACATCCTAGAAAGGCATCTCAACCTATGGAATGATCACATGAAACTACAACGGTGCTAAGGGAGCAACCACTGAGAGTTTCATATGAACACCAATAGAGGGAGATAGGCCTTTCCTTGATGAGCCTTTTGATGTGGCTATCAGTAGCTTTCTAGAATTAGTGAAATGGGTTTCTGAAGCTGTAAGACCCACATGTAGAGGATCTCACCTGTTTTTCTAAAGGCAGTAGAATTCTGGGAGGCCAATTGCATTTCATGCTCCATATTGTCCTTTATCCAGTTGGTGACACACGAAAGGATTTTGTTCCACTGGTTTGAAATGTTATTATGGTCCAAACACTGAACAATTCTATTATGTATTAGAGTTATTTTGGCAATAAGAGAAGTAATGAATGAGTCAAGATTCAGAAAGCTGGAGGGAATGGAATGTGTGAGGGGAATGATATCTAGAGGAATGATGGAGAGGCGGGTTTAGAGTGAAAAAGGGGGTGATGTGGGTTAAACATCACCACTTTAAAGTCCATTAGTTTATTTCATTTAACAATCGTTTTACAACTCATATATTTAAAAAGAAAAGAATATTTGTTTAGAGTATGTTTTGCTACTTAGTCGTTATTTTGAATTTAAAATAGTTGATTGGGTTTTCAATAATAACAAATGAGGCACCTTTTAATCGCGGAAGAAAAATCAAATGTTATTTTCAATGTTTAGAAGATATTTTGTTTAAGGAAAAGTTTGAGAAAACAAATGAGTTATGGAAATTGTTTAGAAAATTTGTATTTATGTTAAGAGTTTTCATGAAAAAGAGATATGAGATGATTTTGAATTATCTATTGATATTTTTATTGGAAAGGATTAAAAATGTTATTATTGACATTTAATTTTGAAGTGGGAGACTTTATTTTAGTTGTTAAAATTTTGATTTTTTTGTATTTTGAGAAATTAATCTATGTTGATGTTTAAAATTACTAATTTATTAGTTAAAAACTAAAAAGGTAAGTTTTACAAATGTGTTTTTCTTGGAAGGATGAAAATAATTCATGTGAGACAAATTTCTTAGGATTTGAAAAAAAAAATGTGAACCAAAGGTCTTGGTAATTTTATTTTGAAAAATTTATCCTATACCTCTACTTTTATACTTATACCCCCATAAATTTATGAAAATACCGAATATACCCTTCAATTTTTTTTACTATTTTACCAATTCAAAATTACTTTTTTTTTTACCATTTCATCATTTTTGGAGCCAATTAAAAAGATTTCAAGTAGGTACGAATTATTATTGTGATTAATTATAATTTATTTTATATTTTATTTCAGATATTTGATACAAGGGACGCTGTTGTGAATTGGGCTAAGGAAATCGGAATAAAAAATAAAGTGATTGTTATCATCAGAAGATCAGATATAGAGACAGGAGAGAAAGGGAGGAGAAATAAATTATTATTACGTTGTGACAAAGGAGGAAAATACAAGTGTGTTGATAGTTCAACTCGAAGATCAACAAAAAAATGTGGTTGTCCTTTCAAGCTTAGATCAAAATCATTAGAAGATGGTTCGGGATGGACAATTAAAGTAATTTGTGGAGTTCACAACCATGAATTACCTGATACATTGGAGGGGCATGCATTTATTGGACGCTTAGATGAAGAAGAAAAAAAAACATGTTCATGACTTAACAAAATATAATATTGCACTGAGACACACATTACTCTCATTGCAAGACCGAGATAAGAACAATTTTACTAAGATCTCACAAATATATAAAAATAATAGTATCATTCGATTACATGTGAGAGGTAATAGGACAGAGATGCAACATTTATTCAAGTTAATTGAAGATACAAAATATGTGTGTTGGAATAGAAAGCTTGAAAACTCAGATGTTATGAGAGATATTTTTTTGGCGCATCCAGATTCAGTGTAGTTGTTGAATTTGTTTCCAATTGTGTTGATAATGGACAGTACCTACAAAACCAATAAATACAGAATACCATTACTTGAAATTGTTGGTATGACATCAATAGAGATGACATTTGTAGTTGGATTTGCTTATTTGGAATGTGAGCGGGAAGAAAACTTTTGTTGGGCATTAGAGAAGCTAAAAGAATTGTTTGTTACACAACAAATTTCCTGATGTAATTGTGACAGACAGATATCTTGCATTAATGAAAGTAGTTGGTATTGTATTTCCACATGCTGTTAATTTGCTTTGTCGATTTCATATCGACAAAAATGTTGGAGCAAAATGCAAGAAATATGTCTTAAAGGATAGACAAGAGTTATTATTGAATATGTGGAATGATATTATTTATTGCAGTGATGAAAAAGAGTATATCATGAGCATGAACGAATTCAGTGATGCATTTGGGGAACACAACAACTAACATGTATGTCATGTGACTCTAAAATTTCAACTTTTTAATTTTATTATATATTGTTGGATTGATCCATGGTGACAATTTATATGTAAAGATAGGGTTGAGTCAGCTCATTGGAAACTGAAGTTAATGTTGGGAGACTATGAACAACATGATAAGGTTGCAACATAAAAAAATTAGGGGCTCGTTTCAGAAAAGCTTCTATGATGAAGACCATGAACACAACAATCCATTTTATCAGAGATTGAATACATTTGTATCAAGAGAAGTTTAAAGACGTATTGTTGAAGAATACGAGAAAGTTGAGTTGGTGGGTACTGACAAATCTGTATGTGGGTGCACTCTTAGAAGAACATTCGGATTACCTTATGCTTGTGAATTGGCACAATATAAATGGATGGGTGAACTAATTCCTCTAGATTCTGTGCATATTCAATGGAGAAAATTAAGCATGGAATGTGAACTCACCCAAGACACAGAAGATGGATCGAAGTTGGATATGTCTACTAAGATGAATGCCTTATGGAAACACTTTCGATCACTTGATGTTATAGGAAAAAGAGTGTTGAAGAGTAAGGTGCGTGAACTTGTTTTTCCAACTACAAGTTCAATGTGTCCACCACCTGAAAAAGTTAAAACCAAATGACGGGTGAAGAAGAGTAAGGGTAACAAGTCGGATGGATATGATGTATATCGAGACCCTTCTTACTGTGAGCATGTTAATGCAACATATTGTGAAGATGCTGGTTCCCAACCATCTCAATCATCAAAGAAGATAAATTATGTTTCACCAAAGAAACAACCCTCTCAATCATCAAAGAAGAGACATTTGTTTTTGAGACAATTTCCTGATGTTATTCAACTAAACATTGATGACATATTTGATGTGATAGCAGATGGAAATTGTGGTTATCACGCTATTGCATCATTGCTTGGATACTGTAAGACCCTTATTTTTAAATTCTAATTTATGCAATTTTAGTATATTTTTGTGTTGAATTATAAGGCTTTTAGCCAATTTTAATGGTATTTTGTGTGTTAAATGTCAATGATATTTTTATGAGACTCATTTAAAATTATTTGGCGAGAAATAATTTATTTATGTACGAAGAATTTATTACCGGACAATTTTGTTAAAAATATATCTGGTTGCTGAAAATTTTACCTGTCAATTGAGCTGCAACGAGAGTAGATATTTTTCTCAAAATAATTGAGGTGTGTGTAAGAATATTTAGTTATTGATTGATTTGGTTTAATTATAATATATATATATATAACACGTGAGGAAGGCAAAAAGAAATAGAAAACAGAAGAGAGAGAAAGCAAAAAAAAACAAGTTCCAGCGTTCTTCTTCTTCCTCCTTCAGTATTCAAAGAAAAAAAATTCAAAACCCATAAATTCAAAACCTCCATTTTCTTCTAGATCTAAGCTTCCATTCGAGAAGTGACAGAAGGAAAAGTTGCTTACCTCCACGCTGCGGTGCTAGTGAGCTAGTTTTCAAAGTGACGTGCGAACAAAATATTTTACCGGGATTCATCGCGGTACCGTAATCGGTTGTTAAAGCTGCCATTAAGGTAAGGGCTCCTTCCAAACTTTTAGTTTGCATTTAAGACATTATATGTGATTTTATGGAAAAGAAATTCGGTGTATTTGATGTGTAAAATGGTGAAAATGAATTTAATTCGTTTATGCATGAATTAACGGAATTTAAGATTGACGCGGTTGAGATGTAGTTTGATGTGAATTGTATGCGATTTGTTGATATTGAATTAATGTGATTAATGTGGTCGATTTTGTTAGTACTAGTTAACAAAAAAAAAATTGATTTTGACGTGTTTGAGTTACGAAATGAAATATTTTCAAATAAATGAGTTTGAATTAAAGTTGAAATTTTAAAAAGAAAAAGTTTAGAGTATTTTATTAACTCAAAATTTTGGTGCTTTAATAGTCGAGTGTGCGTACGTGTGATTTGGACAATATTTGTTTTATTTAATTTTAACTAAATAATGTAGATTATTTGGCTGTAAAAGTTTGGTGTGTGAAAAAGATATAATTTTAGAATTTTGTTGTGGTTGGATAAACTTTAGCTGTGAACAAATTGTTGCAAATATTTATGTTTATGTAGTTAGCTCCTTGAGTCTCGAAAAGGAATCGAGGCTGTTGGCACCGAGTTAGCGGTGGGGAGAACTCTGAGATATTAATGTTGTTGTGGTGATTCATATTTGGTGTGATTGATGTGTTCATAATTAATATTATGAATTTTGAGATGTATTTTATGTGTAGATTGGAGGAAAATGAATTTAATGTGTTTATGGGTGAAATTGTGGAAGTTGAATTTAATGTGTTTGAAATGTGGAGTTGTGAACACGGATGAGTCACGATTAAATTTGGCGTGAAATTTTGGAAGTCGAATTGATTGAATTTGTCGTGTTTGATGTGTGGATTTGCAGAAAATGAATTTAAGGTGTTTTATGTGAAATTGTTTTGATGTGTTTGAGGAGTGATTTGAGGAAATAAATTTGGTGCAAATGCATGTTTGCAATTATGGAAATTAATGGGTGTATTGTGGTTGAAATATGACGAGTTTTAAAAATGAGTAATTTGTAGTGATTTGGTGTGGATTTGTGGAATTTGGATTGTTGTATTTAATGTGGTTTGTAGATTGAATTTGATGTGAATTTGTTGGATTATGAATTAATATGTCTGAGTATGCTCTGTGAAAAAATTGAAAATTCATTAGAGTTAAATGAGTATTAAAAAAGGGGAATCTTTTAATAGCTGCATTTACTTAATGGTTGTGGTGAAAAGAGTCAGAGTATGCTCATGCATTTCATAGTACTTCGTAACCGTGATGGGTCACGAGATGATGCCCTGTGAATAGTTGGTTCATCTTATCCTTGCGAGGATTTTCGCGTCGTGCTGATCTGTGAGAGATTGCACTCTTGTAAGTCATGCTGATCTGTGAGCGATTGCACGCATAGAAAATTAGTACTGGTCTTTGAGAGGCTGTACGATAGTAAATTGTGCTGATCCGTGAGAGATTGCACCTTGAAAATTAGTACAGGTCTGTGAGAGGCTGTACGATAGTAAATTGTGCTGATCCATGAGAGATTGCACCTTGATAATTAGTACTGATCTGTGAGAGACTGTACAATTATGATTTACGCCCTTTCGAGGAGGGTGTTGGTTTGGAATTCCAGAATCATGTGCATTGGCATATACGCATTTCATTAGGGTGTTTGGCACGCAAGTCATGTTTGATATACTGCGATGGTTGTATATACATACTTGATTGTGGTTTGTAATTGTGCCGTATTTGATGAGTATTGTTGATTGACCTTATGTGGTAAGCGTTGAATGATATCGAAATATTTTCAAAAATAAAAATTATGCCATTTTCACAGTTGTATTTGGATACAAGGATGCTGTATTCGAATATGACAATACAGTTTGTTAAAAACTTCATTTTTCAACTTTGATTATGCATGTGTGGCATACGAAAACCCTTTCTAGATGTATGCTAAGTTGAAAGGTTATTTTGTGCATTTAAAATTTAAATGTTATGTGATGTTTGTTAGTTTCGGTTGGTGACCTTTACAATTATTGTGAAAATCTGGGCTTTGCCCTCAGATGAGAATCAGGATCGTCCTACCAGTTAATACTCTGGAGATGGGAACGGAGTTAGACTTACCTGACCACTGCTGTGTCAGAAGGATTTCTGCGGGGCGCGTGGAGATCACTTGGGTTATAGTTTTTTTTTGTAGCATGATCAAATTAGATGGCTGTATAGGGACTAGATGTCTTGGTTGTATTTATTTCATTCTAGAAGACTGTACCTATACCATATATTGTCATTCTGACTTTTATTTTGATGGGTCCTTGTACCACTTTTTGATGTGACGTGGGGAAGTTAAAATTCTTTGGGCAGTGCTTTTGTACAAGTGTCTGCCGAGAATACCCCAGGTGTATGAGCTACGTTGGATAGGTCTCATAGCCCCGGTGTATTTTTCTGTTTTAATATTTTGGATTTTCATTTCAAAACCGTTTCCACTGTTTGTAATTATTGTTGACTTTTGTCGTTGTGATACGACTTAAATATTTTATCCAAAGGTATTTATCTCTTTATTATGAATTTGAATTTGGTTAAAAAAAATGGGTTGTTACAGATACGGTGAGGCGTCTTGGTCTTTGGTCCGCATAAGTTTGGACCAGGAGATTGCTTCTCATATAAGTCCATAGGATAGACTATTCCCATGACGCATTAGAGAAGTAAGAGATTAGTTGATGATAACAAACTTAGGTCTTCAACCCATAGATAAATGGATGTCCATACCTGATATGGATTACGTGATAGCAACAACATATAATATTATTCTCGTCATGTTTGGTCAGACATTTTCTATGAGGGGTTCACATTCAGGATCGACAAAAATGATTGTATGATATGTATTGGTTTTGTTGATGAAAATCATTGGGTTCTGGTAAAATTATCTTATTTTCTTATGTATTAAATTTTTTAAATAATCAAATTATCTTATTTTGCAGTTAAAGATGAAAGATGGATTTCCAATGTCAGACATTGCACCAGGTTGGAACCAATACCGCACCAATGAAGCAACTTTTTGGGTGATAGCATATACAGGGCGTCTACAACACTGGGGTATTTATTAGGCCATTTGCCACGTATTACACAAAATCCACTTAAAGAACTCGTAGATGCAATGTCATTAGATGAAGCTTAATGCTTTAAAACTTTTACAAAATCACTTGTAATTAATTAATTTTAGTTTTTGTCGCTATATTTCATCTTGTATTTTATTTATTTTATTTTTCGTTATATTTCGTTATAAATAATATAAAGTAAACGACATAACAATAATGCAAAACATAGATGGATATGAAAACAAACTAACATTAAAATTCACAAGCACAATGTTTACAAAAGTAACTACTAACTAGTTTGACGTTCGTTAAATACAAAGCTTTATAAAAGTGAATATACAAGTCATCATCTGGATTACCTTCATGTACATCCAACCCCTGTTGTATAAGATCACCGATCTGTTGTAGGATAGATGGATGTGAAGTAGAACCATCTGCAGCAGTGGTCGGGACACCAAAATCAGGGACCTGGGATACACCATCTGGTCGCACTAGTAGTGAATGAGATATCCGACAGAACCACTCCAAATATCCCTCCTGACACTTAGATGGACACGTCGCTGGATGGATCCTATGAAATATCTCGGTGACAGGGGTCACATATCCCAGCCGTTCCATATCTGCATCAGATAATCTAGAAAGAACTAGAGGTGGCGGTGGTGGAATATTTTGGATATACCCAACTGTCTCAAACACCTCTCTGGTAGATATGCCACTACTGTGCTGCATAGTCGGAGGTGACCAGTGTTTAACACGATATCAGAAAAAGGAACGACATCCCTATGATTCTCACATGGTCTTCATATGACTTCAGCAGGTGTCAGTGCGTCAATGTACTTAGGGATCTTGTGATTGCCATGTTTGTAGCTTCATGTATTCATTCGAGCAATGCACTGAACGTCAACACCCTGGTCACCTCTTATACAAATATTTAGAAAATATTCGTATATCCAACACTGTTGCAAATAAAAATTAACTATAAACATAAAAATAAATAATTAAAAAACATAACAATTAATAATAATCATAATTACTTAATACCTGGAGTAGAGACATGTATCCACCTAACTGTTTGGTGTTGTAATAGCTAGCATCAGACAGGTAGTCATAAAGGACTACCATGGCAGCGCTACCCCAAGCGTATCTATTGGTACTGTCTAAATCTCTGAACAGAGGAAGGTACTTCGCTTCGACAAGTGTATGACTCTTACCTGCGAAGATAGTACTCCCTACTAGATTCAACAAATACGCCCGAACAGAACAATCAAATTGCAGGGCTCTACACTGCCTTTTGAATACCTCTTTCAGCCAATATAGTTTGTAGTGTGCCCCCCCTGGTTTTTTTTGTTTCCTCCCATATTTCTTCATAAGGGACCCCTGATAAAGTAATGGCAATATTACATGCCATTACTCTATCTAGCTCAGGTGGTGGAGTGTAGAACTCACCCCTAATAGGAACGCCTAACAAATTTGCAACATCGTCTAAAGTAATTGTCATTTCACCAAATCGCATGTGAAATGACGAAATCTCTAGGTGCCATCTTTCCACAAAAGCAAAAATCAAGCTGTTGTCAATCAGTTTCAGACTCCCCCACTGCAGTGGTCCTAACCTAGATAAATTCACTCACGTCTCTACACTTCGCGGGAGAACGGGTGGAGTAAATTGTTGCAATTTTTTTCCATGGGCAACAATTTTTAGCATTGGTCGCTCCTGCATACAAATAAAATGTATGATATTAAAATTAAATATAAAACATAAATAATAATTAATTTAAATATTTTTAATGCACCATAAATAATACTTAATTTAAACATTTTTAATACACCATAAATAATAATTAATTTAACTTACTTGACCAAACCACCATCTTGCAGACACGTGATGCCGGTATCGAGTAAGGATTGACAGATCATACGGTCCTCCAAGATACTGTGTCAGCTCACCTTCACCCTCCTGCTGTACAGGTCCCTCCTCCTGTATAGGTACCTCTCATGCTCCTCATGTATCTGATCATCCTCGTGTACCGCTTGTTCCTCCTCAGGGATAGATATATGAGCATGCTCTCCCAAGTCATCGTCTTCCATTATAACTCGTCGTCTTCTACGAGATGTTGTCGGACGAACCCTTTTCGAAGCAGCATCCATAGATGATGAAGATTCAATGTTACGTATTCTTCCTACTATTTTGTCGTCTCTACCTCTCGCGCCCCTACCCACTAAAAAAATTAGTTAAAAAAAATGAATTAAATAAATAGTAATGGAATAAAATATTAAAACAAAAATTATTTTAAAAAATATTATAAAAAAATAAAAAACCAAACAACTATCGAAAAACTTGTGGATGAAGTTTTTCGGTAGCTTCCGGAAATGACACATTTAGGTTTGCTGGTAGTGTAAGTATTCCGGAAAAGTTGAAATAAGTTTTCATGTAGTTTCGAAAAACTTCAAAAATGATTTCCGGAAATGATGTTTTGTACCGAAAAACTTTTTTCAAGTTTTCTGGAGTTGAAGTTGTGTACCGAAAAAACTTGAAAAAAAATTTCCGAAAAAAAGAATTTTTTGACACTCACTTGTGTTCCGGAAATGTTGAAATGAAGAAATAAGAAAAATTGTCACTTTTAATATATATGAAGGTATTTTGGTCTTCTCCTTTATATTTTGGAGGTACACGGATAATTGAGGGGGGTACACGGTAAAATTTTCTTTTATTTTAAGAAATGGGGGAAATGGGAACCAAGGAAGTCGATCCTAGCGCAAGCTTTAGTGTGATGGCCGAACCTAAAGCGTGTCTATGTTTTGGGGAAATTTTCAATCTTAACTTATAGTGAGTATCACTGATGTTTAAGTGTGAGTGTTGTAGTACTTGAAAGTGAGACGTTGTGCCTGAGAAGTTTAACAAACTGAGTTAAGGCCACCTTTTTTCCCCTATAATATGTACCACTTGAATGTATATGTGATTGATGATTGGTTTTGTTTGATTTATTTTATGATATGTGAGATATACATGATGTTTTATATATACATTGTTGATTATCCGTACTTGACTTTTTGAGATTGGTGACATACATGCTTAATTGATTTTGGTGATTCGTGGTTAATTACCATGAGTGCTAATGTATGTCATTACATGATTTGATTGATTTTTTTAACCGGTATTGGTGAGTGCTAAATATATGTCATGGTGATAATGTATATGCTCATGTCGACACCATTGTGTCTGGTGTTTCCATAATTTGTTGGAACCAACATTATTATGGCCATAATTGGTTGGAGCCCATAAAGTCTTTTAAGGATCTAGAGTATGTGATTATTAGTAGAGTTCACAACACCCATGGCAAAATCATACGTTGTTGGAAAACCCATAAATCCTTGTGTGTGTATAGTTATTCTAGAATTATTTGCGCTGATGTATAGTAATTACATTAGGCTTGATGATGCACTTTGTGGTTTGGATTTATGAGGATTATTTATGTGGAATTTGTTATGTGGTTCTTATTTTCCAGATGAGTTATGTGAATTATTATACATGTTGCTCCTATTTGTTGTTGTTGTATGTAGATATATGTTTCATTTGGTTGGTGATTGTTGTTATGATTCAGGCTAAACGCTTAGATCAGGACGATGATGATTGAGTAGCAAAGTCAATAATTTGGATTGTTAGTTAGAATGAAAGGGAAAATGTATTAAGTATCTATTTAATTAAAGGAAAAATATTTTATTATGAAAGTTTTCAGCTATGTGCTTGGATAGGATAACTATGTTTTTTATAGGACCCATCTTTGGTCTAAAGTTTTGTACTTATATTGTCTCGAGTTAGGTGTTGGGTTTCTTTGTGTTATGTGGTGAAGATCAGGTTTCACAAGGTTGTACTATCATTTTCAATTTGGATACGACGTTTTCAAAAAAATTCTCTGAAAATTAGATTGTCACACAAGTCATTTGCCCTAAGGTAAACACAAATTTAATACTAACACATTAATATATACATACACAAATGCATATTGATATATCACATTCACATAACACACAGGCCAGGAAACCTAACAAAAATCTAACAAACATCCTCAAATTTCATAATTAATCATCCTAAGTGACAAATGGTGAGCAACAACATAACTCATCTCTAGTAAAGTTGTGTAAACTTTACACACTACTATATAGTAACTTTACTCCAACTGTCTTGGTGAATACATAATCTTTGTCCCGCCTAAGAATAAGAAAGCAAATGGTGGACTTCAAATGTGCATCCTCACAGCCTCCAAGGTCCAAAAGTACCTACACGGTAGCTATATATCCCGTCTTATCTCACTAGAGGCAATTTGTAAAGATCATTTGCTTTTGGAATGGTTGTTACTTTTGGTTTCCACTTGCATGGAAAACTCCTCATAACTTTTTTGACATGATTGGTTGTTGTATAGCTCTCTTGGATGACTTTCATACCAAAAACTAAAATTTGGAATCTAGAAAATATTTTCTCAATATCCTCATTTTCTTCCATCGATAAGAGCTCATACTTTCTAACAAGTAAATTTGTCTTTACTTCCTTCATAGTTAAACATAGAGCATCAAAGATTCCTTTTTTCGCTTCTATGTTGTTGCATTTGTCAAACTCTTTCAAAGTGATCACATTCATCATAAAGGTGTTGGCTTAATGATGCATTTTGTATTTTTTTCTTCTTTTGATTAGCATCATATCTTTTCTGGGTATTTCAACTCCAACTTCATTTTTGGCAATTTTGTAGCTATCTTCAACTACATCCCAAAGTTCAGAAACATGTGAGATGTAGAAACTTCTCAACCTGTCCTTCTAGTACACAAATCATTCACAACCAAACAACGGAGGTATGCTAACATTGCCACTTGTACTTCAATCACCAGAGTTATTCACAATAAAAAAAATTAATATGATCTTTTCTCAAGAAATGAGGGTTTGAATTGTGTTTTAAATTTAAAATATTTTCTCTTAAAAAGATTTCTGGTTTAAAACTTAAGACAATTTTAACAAAATAACTTTAACACAAACATAAAGAGATAAGGAAGAGAGATCACAAAACCGATTTATCTTGGTTCACCACCAACACAGTAACTATGTCCAGTCCTTCTCAAAACCGATATATCCTATTTCACCACCAACATAGTAACTACATCCACTCCTTTCTCAATTAATCCACTAAATCAAACTGATTTCTTTCAACCACTAGAACATCTATTAGTCACTTGACTATGTTCTAGTATATTAAACTGATTTTTTTCAACCACTAGGATATCTACTATTCACTTGACTATGTTCTAGTCTTCTTAAACTTTTATCATAGTACAATCAAGCTTTTGAGGTTCACAACCACTAATAGGGTAGGGTACAAAGATGATATTTTTTCAAGGTTTCTGGGTAACTTATTTCAAGAGAGTAATACAATGAAAAACACTTAGTAAAATTGTTTAAAGAACTTTTGTATTTTCAATATTACAACAGTTTTGTTGCAGAGAAAGTTTGCTCTTTAGGGTTTTCTGATTGTTGTAGCAAATCGTTGTACAATTCTCATAAACCCATGATTTGTACGATTTGTGGCTTCAATTTTAAAAAACGTTATTTTGTCCTATTCCTGCTTCATTTTTTCATAAAATATATTTTTATACCGCGTTAAAATATCCAGAGGATGTGATCATCAGAGCATTCTCATTTCATTGATGCTTAAATTAGAGAATTCAAAATAAGTTTTTGTAGATTTCAAACTTTTGGAAAGAGTGCTTAAATGTTGTGCTTAACAGAGGATTGACTATCTTTAAAGCATAAAATCATAGCATAAAAAATAATTTGTTTAGTTGCACTTATCAAAGGCAAACAAATTAGACTGGGCGTTGAGGTGCGTTATGGGCAGAGTCACAAAGAAACATATTGATCAGAGTCTTGAAATCACGTTGCATAATGAAGAGTCTTTTACTCAAATAAATATTTTCAGAGCTTATATTAGAGTCTGCACACTTAGACAAACACATTAAAGCATAAATTGTTCGCACATATAATTTTGTTATCATCAAAATGCAATTAAGGATCATTGTTCTTCAAACCAACTTGATTCTAACAATATATTATGTCGTCATTGTTTTCACCATGAACAAAACTATATTATATTGCTAACTCTAAGGCTTACTAAAACACAATTTAAGGTCCCTTACCTCTACCCTGCGGCTAGAATACCACAAATAATGATTTATGATTGTAGACAGAAAAAACACAAGATATGAAGGGTTTGAATTGTGTTTTGTTCCAAAATACTTAATTTAAAAATAAATAAATAATTATGATCTTGAAAATAGAAATGAGTAAAAAAATAAGTAAAGCGATAAGGGAAGAAACACAAGCCAATTTATCCTGGTTCACCACCAACACGGTAGCTACATCCAATCCCTTCACACAAAAGGATTTAATCCACTATTCACCAATGGAATCACACATTCACTAAACCCCCTTCTAGTCAGCTTCTTGTGTTCAAGTCTTCTCAACCTTCTAGCTTAGTACGGTCAACCTGTTGAGGATAACATTCTCTACTGAGTCAAGTTACAAAGTGTTGAAATTGGGTTGGAAATAATTCTTACACAAGAGTGTTTACACATATTTTTGCTCTTATAAAATTTCTTATGTTTCTCAGCAGTTAGAGCTATACAAGAGAATTATCAAGTGTTTGTAATGACATAATTGTTTCTCTTGTTTTTCATTGTTGGTATGTTTTTTTGTAGAGACGGTCATGAATCCTTTTATAGAGTTATTTAGTCCATTAGGATTTCTGACTGTTGTTGTGATTGCATAAAACCTACATGTGAATTAACAAATCGTGTAAATTTTTTTGAATCAGCATTAAAAACTTGTCCAAATATGCCTTCATGATTGATTCAGTGTCTTGATAGAAAAGGTAGGATGACCAAAGGATGACACCATTAGAGGATGGTACGCGCTTCTTCAGTCAGAGGAAAAGTCTTCTATGATGAGAAAATCTGGTTGGAGCGAAACATCTTATCAAAGCATTGACTTTATCAGAGCATTGACTTTATCAAAGTGTTGACTTTATCAGAGGTCAAATTGGATGACAAGATTATCATACACAAAATCACCAGAGTGAACTTGTTTAGAGGATTCATAAAAGGTGTGTTGAGAGCGAGCTTTTCAGAATCAGTTACACTTCAACATATGTAACAGAGTATTGTAATAACTACTTTGTTTAGGTTGAATATTCATCAAAGGATAAAACATAAAATCAATTTATTCTCGTGACAAGAGTCTGCACAGTTAAATAAATTATTAGCACAATAAGTTGTTCCCACCAAATAATTTATGTTATCATCAAAACAATTAAGGGTCATTGATCTTCAAACCAACTTGGTTCTAACAATCTCCTGATATTTGATAATGACAAATATCTATTTTTTTGATCAATTTTTCTTAATATAAAATGATAAAAGCATAGTGAATCAATAAAATAGCAAAGCTCCTCTAAGTATGATCAGGTTCATAATAAAATAATAATAATAATAATAATAATAATAATAATAATAATAAAAAAGAGGAGTACGACAAAATATACTCCCCTTTTGTCAACAAACAAAAAGACGTGATACAAAAACATAAGACATATCAAAAAGAGTTATAAGAGTAAGGCTTTAATAAAATGTCATTAGAATGTGCATAGTACATGAAATTGTGAAAACAATAAAAAAAAAAGTATATAAACAAGGGGTGAGGACCGGTTAATCTAGCTAGGATCAGTCCTAAGGATTCTGAATAGTCTTGGTTGTTTGTTCCACGAATGTAAGACTCCAAATTTTATAATAAACTATTTTATTAATTAAATAGGATTTTAGATAATTAATTTAGTGCTAAAATTATCTTAGAATATATGTTAATTATTTTTATTATTAATTTTCTTTATATGTGCATTTTCAATGATGTGTTAATCTTGTACATATTTGACTAAATGAGTGATGTAAATAATAAATATTATATTTTATTATTTTATATATTTTTCTAAAAATAATATTATTTTAGTGTAAATATTTTAGAGAATAAGATTTAGGCAATTTTACGTGTATATGTGAGTTGGTAATTAAAGTGATATTTTCTTGTGCATTTGACTAATATTAAATATGCACTTAATCATATTTAATTAATTCTAAATATATTTTATCTTAATT
>JBBPBP010009779.1:35685681-35702084 GCA_037974735.1 Cicer chorassanicum
TAATTATCTTGATATAGTAGTAATGGTGAGTTCGATATTCTTTATTTTTATATACTTGTTATGACATTGTGATTTTATATATATTGATTATGATTTATTGATTAATATAAAGTGTTGATGTTATATTTATTTATTTTATAATTTCGAATATTCTCTAATGATGGTAATATTTTAATTTGAGTATTTGGAAAAATAAACATTATTATAGGGATTGTTTTGAATATGAGGGTTTTGGTTATTAATGTATTTTAAAAGATTAATTACTTTAATTACTTTATTTTATAAAATATTAGTTTTTAAAATTAGTAATATTTTAGTAATTAAATTGTATTTAAAAATAAAAGAGTTAAAAAAAATATAGTTTTGTTTGTTTTATTTTAAAAAAATAAAAATAACGAGAAGAAAGAAATAAAATATGTTTTTTTTTTTGGTTAGGCTCATATGTAAGAGTAAAACCTAATTAAATAATAATAAAATATTAAGTGAAAATAACATGAATGAAGGGCATGAAAAACAGAGAGTAACCAGGACACAAAATAGGGCAGTATGTTGTTTTACTCATTTAGCTAGTCTATTAAACACACTTTCTCATATTTTTAACCATCCCAATTTCTCTCAAAAATACATGACTTCTCCCTTTGTGGAATTCGTTATTTTGCATCGTTCTTCTTCATCGTAAGCCGATTCAAGTGAAACCAACGCCAAAACGATCGTGTGAAAAGTGGTTATATTATGCAATGATTGGTTTTCTGATTAATGGTAAGTTTCCTTGACCGAATTTCGAAATTTAGTTTTTAGAGTGTCTTCTAATAATTTGTTTTGACGTTTACCCATAAACTATCGAGTTAGATCGATTGAAGGACAAAAAGTCAAACATCAAATGATGTTTGCTCGTAGAATCGTATTCATGTGTGAAAGCGTCGAAATAAGGTAAGGGGTGAGAGAGCATTTGAATTCATGAGTATAATATATTGTGAGATAAACGGGAAAACCGTATTTTCCAACAATTCATCTGAGGCTCGCTACGTATGGCAGTAGCCCTTTGAGGGATAAATTAATTAATGTGCATATATGAAAATTGTGAGATTAAAATATAGAATAAAAATATTTGTAAGGTGTTGATTGATTTAATTTCTTTAAATATGTGGTGTTTGATATTATTGTGATATTATTGTGATGTTATAAATTTGTGATAAGTTTATGTGATGATGTATGATTAATGATAGTGATGCTATAAATTTGTGATGATTTTATGTGATGATGATTATGATGTGTGATTAATGACAGTGATGTTATAAATTTGTGATGAGAATATTTAAGTAACCCCATAGTTGATGAAATAATGGTGATTTCAATTTGTGTTTGAGATGACGGTCTTAATAGAGTCTCATAGGCCAACAAGGGGAGAATAAATATTGAGAATTTTTGAAGTGGAGATTATTTTATCATCATATAGGTAGGGTCTGACAAGCCTAGGGATTCCGGGAAAGTACAACTGAATGAGTTGGATCATGGCGGTCTGCTGTTGATCCTTATGGCAAGGTTGTTAGACCTTGGAGGTATTCATGTGGGGAATTCCTAGGTGACTTGGAGGTAGCACTCCAAATGTCGGGAGCTATCATGCAACACAGGTTTACCTCGACTGTCGCGTATATGTGTCTCGAGTTGAGTTGATGGGATCTATGAGGACAAAGCCAAATTTAATTGTCCGTCCACCGGGATGGTGGCATAGTATCAAGCCTCCTAACCAAGTACTTCAGAGTTAGAATGCTACCACATTGTGAAGTAGAGTCTAAGCTCATGCATAACATTGCAATTTTTTGTAATTATTGTGTATCGCATGCGATAATAATTTCTCTTAGACGATTCGATGTTATAGTGAAATGTATTGATTTTCCTTGACTGATTTTGAATTTTAAATGTGATATTTTGTTTTTAGGAATGTTTGTGTAATGATACGGTTCTGTTATGATTGTTTGCGTGTTCTTCTTGTATTATATTATCAACATGATTTCGAAACTCACCTCTTTCGTTGTTTGTGTTTGACTTGTTTGGCCCTGCGTTTGCGAAATCGCAGTTATTACAAGTTAATGAGTCTTGAAGTTCAAATTTGGGAGAAGCCTCGCTATGATAGGTGATACCGGGAATGAGAGTCATAAGTTTTATTTTTATTTATTTAACTAGAAACAACATTTTGTATGAAAACCATATAAGTACTAGTAAGTTTTTGGAATTAAGTTAAGAAGCTATAGTAAAGTCAAGTTTATGGAGATTGTGTTTTCTTTAGAAGGAAAAAAGTTTAAAGTGTTCCTTTTGAATTTTATGAAATGTGATATTCTAAATAACTTATAAAAGTTTCTTTTTCCTCTAAAAGGGTTATTATTTATGCGCTGTGAATTTTCTTCAAAAAAATCTAGTATAAATTATTATATATGTTATTTTGGAGTTTAGAGTGTCACAATGAACGCCTCAGTTTTAACTTCTAAGCGATGATAGTCTTCCTTCTTGAAAAACTGAGATAGGTCAAACGCCGGTGCACAGGAAATCATAGAAGGACCCTCATAGGTAGACACTACAAATCCTAATGCAACAATTGCAGGAACATCCAATGAAGGTAACCCAACACGTGGTATAAGCAGAAGAAATTACAATGGTGCCAAGGGAGAAACCACTGGTTAATCCATATGAACATAACCCACGGGAAAGTTGTATGTACTGGATGGACCTTCTAAAGCAGCAATTAGTTGCATTCTAGTTTGGTTTCCATGATCTTTCTAAAAATGCAAGACCTAAAGGTAGAGGATCTCAACAGTTTGTCCGAAAGTACTAGAGTTCTGAGCGGCCAGATGCATTACATGCTCCGTGTTTTCCTTAATCTAGGTTGTGACAAAAGAAAGAACATTGTTCCATTGATTATAGACTTCATTAGAATCCATGTTTTGATCATTCAAGTTCCTAGTCTTTGTAATCTTAGCAATGAGAGAGGTAATGAATGAATCGAGGTTTGGGAAACCAGAGGGAATGAAATGGGCTAGGTCTAGATGTAAGGAAGCATTAGGTTTAGGTTGAGGTTGGGTGGAGGCCAAAGCATGTGAGTCATCTGAAGATGTTTCAAAGATTAAATTTGTTACAACTTGAGTTGCAATCTTAGTGACTGTGTGGATAGGATCCATAGTTATAGGTGAGTGAGGGCCATATACATGTGTGGAAGGGATGGGTGAAGTTGGGTTAGTTGCTTGGGTAGGTGTTTGTTGAGGGTTAGAATGGGAAGTTGACGTAGTTGAGGTAGGAAAACATACTAGAGGCATCTTATAATCATAGGTGTCACTAGTGCATTTTAACCTTGTTACATCGTTGATATTAGATCCAATGTAATAAGCAAGACGATGGCAAATTTATTATTATGGTAAACTTTTTTAGATTTGTTCTAATTGAACTGTTCTAACATACAAATTAAAAAAAAAACTAATAAAAAAAAACAGTGGCAAATTTGTTATTGTCGTAAACTTTGTTATATCTGTTCTAATTGAACTAATCTAACATACATATTTTAAAAAAAAATTGCACAAAAAAAAAGCAGTGGCAAATTTGTTATTATTACAAATTTTGTTAGATATGTTCTAATTGAAATGTTCTAACATATACATTAAAGAATACAGTGGCAAATTTTTTATTATTACAAAATTTTATTAGATCTGTTATATTAGTTTGTCTAACAAACCATTTATAAAAAAATATATCATAAGTTAACAAAAAAAAAAATTAGAAATCACGCGCGCGAATACAAACCCATTTTTATCTTCATCCTTCGTTCTTATACAAACTCATTTTTCATCCTCAAAACAAACCCATTTTTCATTCTCAAATACATACCCAATACAAACTCATCTTCTTATGCAAACCCATTTTTCATCCTTCATCCTTCGTTCTTCAATTCATTCTTCATCCATTCTTCATTGTTAATCCTTCGTCCATTCACGAACCAAACAGTCCCAAACCCATTACTTACCCCTTCAACACTTCAACGTTTTCATCCTTCAATGAAAACGCGAACGAACTTCAGCTTTCAGCGGGAATCAGTTTTCAGCCTTCATCGCTGGCGACGAGTTGGTCCAGCCCAACATTTTTCTACATCAGCACCGACGACGAGTTTTCTTTGTCTTCCTCTTCCTATCTATCAAGGAGCATTTCCGTCGAGAAGTGTCAATTTCTTTCACCATCGAGAAGTGTTTGTTGCTTTCTCCGGTAATTTTCTAATAATTCTTGTTTGTTACTCAATAATCTAAAATTCATTCATTGTTAATTGTTCTTATTATTAATCTTTAATTGAATTTTATTTTAGTAATATTTAAAATAATTTCAATGTAACATTTAACAACAAGATTAGATTATGTTGTGAGATGTGATTGAAGGGGAGTATTGAATTGTTTATGTAGTAATAGTTAATTAAACTCTTATTAATTACAGAAGTGATGGAGAAATTTAAGAAGTGGTAATGCATAAAAAACAATGAAAATGATGGAGAAATTTGAGTAGTATTAGTTACCCAATTTTCAACCATCTTTTAAAATTGCATGTTATGTGTTTGTGAGATTGTCTCTGTTAATAAAACTGATTCATCAATAAGTCTAGTGCTAAATTAATTTGCTTTTTTCCCCTCCTGATATAGTTTTTGCTAAAATAAAGTAACATTAGCTAGATGGAGAGATGTAATTACTAAAGTAGCAGGAGAAGGAACAGTCTCAGCCTTAGGTTTAGGCTTGCAATCTCTTACTCTTGTTCTTTATTTGTTTTCGTGTTTTTATGTTATGTAATTTTTACGGTGAAAAATGTTTGGTGGAATTGTTGTATGTTGCGGTTATTTAGTACCAATATGATGAAATTGGAATTGAGAAATGGATGTTGTTACTTTGTTCTTGTTATTGTGAAAATATCTTAATTGATTATTGTGTCATGTGAGTGTTTGTTGAAAGGTTGCACGCGGCTTCTGATAATTTCATTGTTTGCTGTGACGGAAAGGTGTTTGACGAAATGTTGGTTTAGGTTGCTCAAAACTAGATATCCTCTTACCCAGAGGAGTGCTTTTGAATTACCCATTCTACATCACATTGTCTGGATTTGGATTGTCACAAGGTTGGATTGACTGTCAGATGAAAATTGAAAATTGTGTAATTGGAGATGTATTTTAAAGCTAATTTAGTGAAAGATAAAGATAAGTTGTTTAATCATCATTTAATGGTTGGGATCCCTCATTCCTTAACTACATTCTCTGTTTGCAGGGAATCCAAATTCTTAGTTGTGACAGGTTTTGGGTGTTAATTAAGTGTGTTTGGATGAGTGTTTGACAAATGTGAACTTTGAGTTAACTTAGAAGGAAAATGATTTATATACTAAAATGTACAACATAGTACAATGACAATTTAATGAAAAAAAACTATCTTGTATCACTTCTATTCAAATGGAGATTCAAATGTCAAATCAATTTTGCTTGACAGTAATCAAACATCTATATTTTACTAAAATCATGTTTGACAGTAATTTTGCTTTGGATTGTTTTACTGCATTTTTGTAGTGACTACTGTGTTCTTCATTTGAAGCTATTTTGCTTCTGGTTTTTGTTTCTTTCTTCCTTGCATATTTCAACAAGTCATTAAACTTTTCTGGTTTGCTCATAAGACTGATAATGAAACATACCCATTATCTTCTTTTCTTGCTATAGTGAAGTGTTGGAGATTCTATTGCTTTTTTGGTTAAGTTCCCGTGTGAAGTAGTAAGATTTTCTTAGCTAATAGAAATTTTAACTTTGAAGTTATGAAGAGATGTGATTCAAATGAGTTTATGATTTGTGTTTTACATTTCCATGTTCCTCTTGCATTGAAAATGGTAGGCTTAATAGTTAGCTTACAAGTTTTACCATTGTTGCCTATTAGTGAGACTTTGTTTTCTTATGCTGTTTATTTATGTGAATCTGTGTTTTATATCAGTATTATAAGTGAACACATCTTAGTTACTTAGTCCCTTCCCATCACTCAAGAATGCTACTTCAAACTAAAAAATTAAGTTAACTAGAGCAGAGGATAGTTGTAACTGTAGCACAGAAACAGAATAGCTGCCAATAAAAAAGAAAGTTATACTTATTTCAAAGGGATCTATACTTCTATACTTATTTCAAAAATTAAGTAATGAGAGAAAGTTATATAGTTAATAGTTAATTATATACATTTCCATATGGCATTGTTGCTCTTAGATCACAATTTGTATATCGACAAAGGATTGAAAACTTATATGAAGAGTGAGGTATGCTGTACTTATAATATATATAAGAAATTAGTATTTGATAAGTTTATACCTTAAATTACTACTTGAATGAAGCTCATTCTTAATGGAAGTTTACTTCTCGTTTATGGCCTTATTAATTCTAAATCTAATTAAAAAGTAATCCTCTAATCAAAATCCCAAAATTTATTCTATAATTAGTGTATAAGAAAATATAATATGGAAATTGTATTGATAATGAAAATGTTTATTCCATTTACATTACGATTTATATAGCGAACGAAAAAACAACTTACATGTGTAAGTGTAACTAACTAATTAAATATAGTTTTGAGTGTAGTTAGACTCATAAATATTACATATGAGTATTTTTGAAGTTTTTATTTGGATTTCATTAGGTAACATTGTGGTAATATAATTCTCATACATTTTATATTGTAGGCGTATCTTGTGCTTAAAATAGTTCTTTTAGTAGATTATTATTTGGTTTGTTAAAAGAAAATTAATTAGTATATCTAATAATTACGCCTCAATTTTTCGTGTATATTCGTTAATAATTAATTTGTGTACGAAACAAATCAAGTGCAAAATATATAAATATTTATAAAAATAAAATTAATAGTAATTGGTTGATTATAGCTTAATTTTGAAATGACAATTCAACTAGAATCAGAAATTTATTTTGAATATAAACAACTTATTTCAAGCAACTGATGCAAGTAGACAACTGATTAACACAGATACATGTATTTATCCAAAATTAACTAACAGAGTAGAGTAGCTATGACTAGTAAATAAAAGAGCCAGTTCGTTTACAACTATTACTAGGAGCATAATTATAACTAGTTATAACAGTGCCATGTCATGTAGCATTTTGTAAAAAGTAATTTATGATTTTTAGAGTTTTTGGTAAAGCAAAAACTATTTTGTGTTGGTTTACAACAATGAAAAACACTTTTTGCTTTCCCTCTCATCTGTTGGAGAAAATTATTTTGCAAAGTTACTCATAAATAACTTCTACAATAAGCTGAAAATATATATGGTTTCCACATATTCTGTTGATATTTCAAAAATATCAAAATTCCAAACAAAATAAAATAAATGAGGTGCATTTTCTAAAAAGTACTTTTTGTGTAATAATCCAAAACAAACATATTAAAATACAAGTAGCTATCCAATCATACACTACACAAAAAATTAGAGTTCCTACGAATTAGAGTTCCTTATGAAAATTAGAGTTCTTAAGAATTTGATATCTCATATATAAAGGATAGGATTTGAGTTTGATTATTGTCACCTTGAGGATATATTATACATTGTAGATAGTTAGTTATTTTGATGAAATTATATATGAGATAAGAAATTTATGTCAAATTCTTTTGACATAGATGTCTCAAAGCATTGTCAAATTAAATTTTTATGTAGAAATATGATTCTTAAAATGTGATTAAGATCATTTTACCATTGTATATTTTTTCAGAAGTAGTTATGGATCGCAGTTGGATGAATGTTAATCGTTTGAGTGAAGAGTATGAAAAGGGAGTTGAGGAGTTTCTACAATTTGCTTTAAAAAAACTTCCTGAAAGTAAAGGAAGATTTTATTGTCCTTGTGTTATTTGTTTGAATGAAAATACATTACATTTTGAGAAAATACGAAGTCATCTTATTTGTTCCGGGATTGACCTGAATTATATCAGATGGATATGGCATGGTGATTCATTAAACATGTCAAATACCACTATAATTTACTCACTATAATTTACATATGATATTCAATTTTAGTGTCAAAGACAACCTAAAGGGTATGACTGTGGCTATTACATTATGATACATATGTTGAACATTGTATCTAGTGGTCTTGTTGATTCATGGATGCGGGTATGTGATAGATTTTTTCAAAGTTAGTATTAATTAACTATTTATGATTTTTATGGTCACGTGATTTAGATAATCTTGTTATTTCAATGTTTACAATTTAGATATTTGGAGACTCAAAACCATTCGAAGATGATGAAATGATGAATGTCCGACAACGTTGTGCAAACTTGATTCTTGAACTAATAGAAAATGTTTGAAACACTTGTATCATTTTAGTATCTTTAGATTGTTAATAGAAGATAATGTTTTTTTTTTAACAAATAGTGAAGATTATGTAGCTTTGAATTTGATAACTTTGATTTTGTAAAAAAATTATGACTCATTGTCATTGATTTTTAAATGTAAAGCTTCGCACGAAGTTTTATATTTTATGGCTGAATGAGAAATTTTAGTTGATAGGGTAATATGTGAAATTCTGAGGATGCATATATATGAGGAGTGAAAGTTATGAAGAAAAAAAATTAAAAAGTTAATTATTTAAATCGGTTAGCTCATCGATATAATAAATCAATTTTGAATATGACTTGTTATATTGGTTCAAATTTAATCATTGTAATAAATCAATTTTGAATTTGACTTGTTATATTGGTTTAAATTTAACCGATTTAATAAATCATTTTTGACTTGTTATATTGGTTCAAATTTAACCGATCTAATAAATCATTTTTGAATTTTGACTTGTTATATCTATCATTTTAGCTGATTTTATAATTAACTATCTATTACAACGCTTGATGTTAGATCGGACAAGAAACCGATCTAACAAGTACATAAGAACCGATCTAACAAGGTTTAATTGCACTAGTGTGTACATCCTTAGATATTCATGAATTACCTCTTTGTTGTCTTCTCAAAGATAGGAGCAAACGAATCTCCAACCAAGACATGAGTGTCTTGAGATCCAGTAGACTAACCTAAGAGCAGCTAAAGTTCATTGCCTGGTTTTATGCAGTCCTTTGTAGCAATAAGTGTCATTTTGATGACACTCTAAATGTTGAACACTGGCATAACACTAGTATAGAAGAGGATACTAGGTGTTCTTCCTAAATAGTTCCTCCTACTTTCTTTAGGGCCTTAATGAAAGGAGTTCTCATAAGTATAGTTGTAATAAGTCTACAATAGGGGATACTCTGATTTTTCCTGACTTAGAGTTGCAACGCAGGACCACATGTGCTCAAGTACCAGGTATGGAAAATTTGTCTTAATCTTCTGGGAGTTGTTCCACATCAATCACTTGTGGTCTTTACCGATGTGAACAACAGAGCCACCTTGGTGATAGCAGCAATGGTTTGTTGAGTGACCTTGATAGGAAGTCCTAGAACCACGCTTGTGTGGCCTTGATAGTTTGCACTTAATTTATCTTAGTGAAGTATTTCTCACTAAGAGAAATTTAGCATCGCTTAGAGCGAATTTAGCACTACTCCAAGTGAACCAAATTCGTTTAGCGAGATTGATTGACTTATTCATATTTTTCCTTACTTGTTCATCGTGAACAAGTAAGTCCCCTTATATGTCTTTATGGACTATAGATTCCCTTCTATCTAACATGAACATTGTCCTTAACTATATACAAGTGTAATGGTGATCTAATCCGTAACATGCAAGTGATTCTATAAAAAATGGGGTGTTGCACATTCCATGATCTATTACAGTACTGTATGCCTCTTAAAACATGCACAAATCAACCTTACTAGACACATCAAGAGTATGAAAACACCTCATATTTGCTGTATCCCTGTCCTTATAGATTGAATGTTAACAACTTTATTATTCATCTATGGTTTTCTTTATCATGCCTACGACAAAGGCATCCCTTTCTTTAATTAGATACAGATGGATGATAGATATGTTGAAATAGTTATAGTTGTAGAAAATAGAAAATATTTGTGTTCATTTTTAATTACTTTATAAAAACATTTTATGTTTTATTTTATAAAATGTATGTTTGTTTTTTGGGTCAAATGGTTTAGTGTTAAACTTGCACATCTTTAATTTGGAGAAGTATGGAATTTCAAGATCAAATTAAGATCAATGCATATCAATGTCCTCGTAAATACTATTTGAGTTGTACTTACAAAATATTTTTTATTTATTTTAAATTACTACAAACGAAACGAAAGAATCATAAGTAAACAATTGTCATATTTAAAAAGAATGTATATTTATAAACAATGAAATATTTTCAAAATTTGTAAAAATGTTATATCTATTTACAAAAATTATAAAATGAAAATGATGAAAAAAGTTATGTTTATTAGTTGAAATAAAAATTTAAAATAAGAAACATTTCTCCTTTGTATAACTGTCCACCCTTTATTTTTTGTTCTTCATGTTTAAGTTGGTTGCGACTTAATTGAAAGCTTGGAATCAAAGCACTCATCTCTCCACTATCTTCTTTCTCTTTTTCAATATTTCCAAAGGGAAATGCCTTCTTGAATTGATAAGTCAATCAAAACCACTCCTTTAAAGAGGACAAATTTGTAGAAAAGGACACACAAAATCATAACCGTAATAATCTTGTTTCACCATTTATGGTGCTTTGCCTTTTAACTGACATAATCAGTAATAGCCACACATACTTTTTTATGACTAAAATAGACACACATACTAGAAAACAGAAAATGAACAATAAAGCAAAATACTCTCTATCCCACAATAAATTATTCCTTTTATTTTTTCACACAAATTTAAAAAATGTATTAATAATAATTAATATTCTTTTTCTAAATTATTCTTATCAAACAAATATTAATTTATTTATTATTACTATATACAAAATAAAAGATATAAACTCAATAATGATACAAGTATTATTAATTAAAAAAAATTAATATTCCATTGAATATATTAAAAGAGTAATTCATTGGAGATAAATAGTTTTTACAAATGGATGTATATACCAGCAAGACCAAAGACAACTCTAATGGAATCTATGGGCCATGTCAGTCGGTGAGTCGGGTTCTTGATCCATTCATTAAAAATAAAGAAAAAGTGATGCAAGAGACAAAAATAAAGGGTGAAGTAGAAGAGGAATAAGGTTTTTCTTTTTACTTTATGAATTGTGAGAGTGAGCACAACATGTTCACGAATGAAAGAGGCCTAAAAGCAAACGTAGAAAGGATATTTTTCTTGCATTGAATATATTTATTTAATTTTTATAATATTTTAAAATTTCGTTTACTTTTTAACAATTTTTTTTATTAGTTCCCACAATATTTTTATTAGCCATTTTGGTAGTTATAAAATCAAAATAAATTGAGACTACATCAAATTATTGTAAAATATTTGCATATATACTTGAGTTATGTTACAATAGAAGTCTCTGAAAAAGTAAGATAAAAAATTCAATTTTTTGAAATGTTAGACGGTTAAAAATTTGTATTTAATTTATCATTCGTTAAAAAATTTTAATATTTTTTTTATAGATGTTAAAAATATTTTAAAAATATTTTGAAGATTACATAAAAGTTGACTTAACAATAAGGCAATTATGAATCACATTATTGATATTTCAAGTTTCAAAATGGCATAAAGTTGGAATCTAATCTAGAAGTTAAAGGTACCACCAAAGGTTAAAAATCTTTAGTGGAGAATTTGTCATAATTGCATCCCTACGCGTTTGAGACTACACAATAAGGGTGCCAACTGTCCTGGTGGCCACTTTGTTTTGTGTGATGATGGCATCAAAGATAGGTTGCATGTTTTCTTTTTGTGCATGAATGGTAGGAATTGTTGGTAGCAATGCAGGTTTAGAGATATACTGCAAGCGGTCACTGTTAGAGCAAACTCAGTCGCAACTGTGATTTTTACTCTTTTGCAGAGGCTTGATCATTCACAAGTGGCATCGATGGCAGTGATTTTTTGGATTATGTGGCCACAATGGAACAATCTCATATGGCACAACATCAATGAGAACTCAATGCAAGTCTTCAACCGTTGTATGCAGCTACTGGACGAGTGGAAGTTGGCACAAAATCTACAACAAAGACGAATGTCCAATGGTATAATTAACTTCCCCATAATTTGGCTTAAACCAAGTGATGGAAGGTATAAATATAATGTACATGCTTCTTTCTCTAATTTCTCTAATCGTGTTGGCATTGGTATTTATATTAGAGATGATGGAGAAAATTTTGTTTTAGCTAAAACATAATGGATAAGCCCCATCCACTCAGTCATTGAAGGAGAAGCACTCGGGTTATTAAGTGCTTTAAAGTGGGTCATTGATCTTCAACTTGCATAAGTGGATTTTAAATTAGATTCGAAGGGTCTTGTTGATAACTCTCATTCCATCAAGGAAAACAAGGCTGAATTAGATGCAATTATTTCAAATCGTCGAGCTATTTTTCATTCTCATTTTAAAAACTCCAAAATTGAGTTTGTTAGGAGACAAGCAAATGAGGTAGCTCATGCGCTAGCAAGGGTAGCCACATCTATAGCTAGTCCCATATTCTAATTGAATTCCAAATTGTATTCATTATACTATTATTAATGAAATGCTTTAAGCACTTTTGAGTCAAAAATAAAATAAAGATTAAACTGCTGACAAAATATACTGTAAGGAATGAAAGTAAAAAAAATGGTGAATAAAAACAAATAAATTTAAATTTTTAAGAGACTAAAAACATACTTAATCTTGCACTATTTTGACTTTCTTGCGAATATTGTTTATCTTATTATCAGTAGTATCTCAACTACTTCAGTGTCTCTTCTTTGGAATGGAAGTCAAATTAAGTATTTTCCAAACCATGCGAGGTTTCGACAAGGCAATCCTCTATCACCTTATCTTTTTATACTTTGTATGGAAAGGCTAGAACACATGATTAATCAAACGGTTCATGATGACGATTGGCTTCCCTTATATCTCACCTTATCTTTGTCAATGATGTGATACTATTTTTCAAGCCTAATCCATCTCAGACACTATAACCTTTTAAAGAGGTTTTGTCCCTTTTCAGGTTTAAAAATTAGTCTTGATAAGTCATGAGCTTATGTGTCTAAAATAGTATGTCGAGCTACCAAGGAGAATCTTGAGCATCTTATAGGCATCAACTTTACTGACAGGTTGGAAAAGTACTTAGGCTTGAAATTTCGCTACGGGAGGACCAAGAAAGAGAATTTCCTGGAGTTTTTAATAAAGTGGCATCAAATATGGTTGTCTAGAAAGGAAGAATTCTCAATAAACCAAGTACAATGATTATGGCAAATGTTGTCCTTACTGCTATTCCTTCTTATAGCATGCAAATACTAAAGTTTCCACTATATGCTTGTAAACGTTTGGATCTTACAATTAGAAATTTTATTTGGCGTGGTCGTAACAATAAAGACATGCATATGGTTAGTTGGAAAAAAATTCAACCTAAGAATGTGGGTGGATTGGGAATTTGTATGGTGTGTTATCAAAATATGGCGTTACTAGGTAAATTGGTATGAGTATATTGAAAAATTATAATAAACTCTGGGTTTCCCTGGTAACTAAAAAAATTATTTTAAAGGAGGGAGGTTTGTTTCTAAAGAAGGCATCCTAAGGTTCATTTACTTGGAAGACTATTTTGAAAACTCTGAATCTCCTCGAAAATGGTTTCAATTTTAAGTTATGAGATATGGATATCAATATATGGTTTCACCCGTAGATTGAGAAAAAAAAAAACCTATTTGTGACATTGTCAAGATATAGCTCCATCTAATACGGGTCTTAAAATTTGAGATGAGTGGGATGATAATGGTCAGAAGATTGATACTTTGTTTACTATTATTCCTCCTAATATTACTACGACCATTAAAGAGCTAACTCCTTGTTTGGTAAAACACCATTGAAGACACTTGGGTTTGACAAGCTAGTTTGAATAGGAAATATATAGCAAGGGTGGATATAATTAGATCATTTCTCTTCATCAGACTCCAACCTCTTTGGATACATGGTCTTGGATTTGGAAGATGCAAATACCTACCAGTGTTCAATTATTTATTTGGAAAACTTGTCATAATTCTCTACCTACTAGAACTATTTTTTTATAGAGGTATTAATGTTCCCTCGATGTGTCCATTTTGTATTACTAAGGAGGAATCTATTTTCCATTGTTTATTTTTTTGTCCCCGAGCTGGTGATCTTTGGAAAATTTATGGACTTCATCAAGTTTCAAATCTTTGTCATCTATATTTACCCAATTGCAAGTAACTCTAGAAGTATTTGGAAAAAAAATCCATTCCTACTTCTTGCCTTATTCGTGAAGTCTGCTGGCAAAGTGGAGACCAAAAAGCTATGGTTTTAAATGTTGATGGTAGTGCATTTACTAATCTAGGGCAATTAGCATTTGGGGGCTTAGGGAGAAATCATGCAGAAAATTTCTATTGAATGAAAAACACAAGAGAATGGGGGTTTGACTTGTGTTTTCTGATTCAAAACTTTTTTGCGTGGCTATACTAAAGTAAAGAAAGTAGAGCAGATAAAAGAAAACAGAACAGAGAGACACAGACAATTTTCAACTAGTTCACCACAAAATCAAACTTACACTTGAACACCTACTAGTCACACTTACTATGTTCAATCTTCTCAACCTTCTAGCTTAATACAATCAAGCTATTGAGGAAGGCAACCATTACTGGGCTAGGTTACAAATGAAAGAATTTGCGATTTTCTAAATTAGCTTTCACAGAGAGTGTTTACAAATATGTTACTTCAGAAACTTTTCTTATCACTAAAGTGAAACAAAATGATAATGAGCAAAAGTGCAGATGTGCTTATAGCTTGCATGTTTTCTTTCTTTTTTTCCTTCGAGGGATGCACGTCCTTTTATAGAGACCAATTAGAGTTTTTGACCATTGTCTTGATTGCAAGAAATCAACATAATTCACGAAGTTCCGTATCGTATCTTTTATAGATTGATTTGCCATAGAAAATTTCCAAAACTGATCTTGTAATTGATTGAGCATATCCTGTTTAAAAAAAGTTGGGAAGCAAATGATACGATGGTCAGAGCATGTCTTAAGATCTTCAGACAAGTAACAGATTTAGCATGTTCATCAAAGGATACGTAAATGTTGTCTTTTTGGAGCGTTGAATTTCATTGGAGCGTTGACTTCTTTAGAGCGTTGAGTTTCATCAAAGTGTTGACTTCTTAAGCACGTTCACTTTTATCATAGGATACATAGTAAGTCAGAGCCAAATGATCAAACGCTTGATGTGAATACCATAGATAGAGGCAATCACTGATTATCAGAGGACGAGGCAGTCACTTGAGTGTCACGCTTATCAGAGACAAACGAACAGGCGCTTATTGAATTCATTAGAGGCAGACGAACATACACTTGTTGAATTCATTAGATTTATTTGAACCACTACATTGCTTGCATTTTCAGAGGCAACCGAGACACAACGTCGCTCACGTATCAAACATAGAGAAACAGAGCGAAGCAAAGTTTTGTTGTTCATTTGTCTTCTTATAGTTAACAGAGGATCTGACATAAGAGTTTATAAAGTTCACTTGATAGTATATTAAATTGTTCCCACAAAAGATTTTGTTGTCATCAAAACAAGTGAGAGGCATATATCATCAAACCAACTTGGTTCTAACAGTTTCCACTTTGGTTTTTATGAGAATGTTGATTGGATGTGTGTGTTACATGTAGAAACTCTTTTAATTGGTATCAAGTTGTGTTGGCTAACAGGTTTAGAAAAGTCATTTGTTATTCTATTTCTCCTTCATGTGATTCGGGTGGTGACTATGGGAACACATCGATAACACCACTATACTAATATGTTGGAGATTATGAGAGATTATATGAAGAAGGATTGTAATTTTGTTTTGAAATATAATCTTCGTGAAGAGAATATTGTGAAGATGTCCTTGCAAAGATGGGAACCAACTATTTAGACTCTTTAATTATGATTAATGAGTCAATTCCTACTTTTTCATTGGCGTTCCTAGCGAACGCTAGAGGAATTTATTTTATTAGACTTTACTTTTTATTTTTTTATTTTTTGTTTTTCTCTCATATAACAAAAAAAACTAGAGTAGGACAAAGAACATTCTAGGAGGTTATTTGATGTATAATGTATAAGAATTATAACACACACACATTAAATTTTTTGGATTTATATAGAATTTAATATCCATTATAATTAATATATTATATCAATAATCAACGGTTGGATTAGTAAAATTCATCTTTTGTATTGAGTTATTAAGTAGAATAATTTATCATAAACTCACTCCTAAACTCACTCCTTAAGTAGAATATATATATAT
>JBBPBP010009779.1:35707055-35727214 GCA_037974735.1 Cicer chorassanicum
ATATATATATATATATATATATATATATATATATATATATATATATATATATATATATATATATATATATAGCAATAAATAATATTTATAGTAAAAATTATATTATTTTGTCCAATGCATAGACATATCCAACAAACTGCAACGCAAAATTGTTTGCTATGTGCATCAACCATCAAACACAGTGGAGTACAAAAAGTTGTATAGTACAATTCTACACTGTTCTCTCCATTACTTACAGTTTTGCGAATCAAATGCACCTTCAATCTATCAGTTCCCTTTTATTTATGAATAAAAATATCAACGGACAATTTTATCGTTTTAAAATTTTAAAACATCTCTAATTTCAACAAACATTTTTATTTAAGTTCTTGGGCGGTTTAAGACTTAATTTATGTCTGGATAACATTTTTCTAAGCGAAAAATATTAAATTTGATTATTTTTAATAATCGAATCAATTTCGTAAAATAATAATATTAATTATTATCGATAAATATTTTACGAGTCGTAACTTACGATTAAATTTATCTGCGAATTGAGTTGCGATTAGAGTAAATATTTCTTCTAAAGTAGATTTGGAAGTGAGTGGTGTGATGTGATTATGACTAAGTGTTGTAAAGAATAACTGTGAGATTTTATGATTAAATTTATGTGAGTAATTTTTGTGGTTAGAAAGTTTGGAGATTAATTTTGAATCTTGAGATAGCAGATTAATTAAGGGAAGGAGAAAAACATTTATCCTCACGGCCATCATCGTCGTCGTCTTACTATCACTTTCTTTTTTATTCGATCACATCTTCTTCTCTCATTTCTCTCTAAGCTGAAACTCTCTTCTTCATTTTTTGAACAACTTAGATGTCTCCAATCATAAAACCTTCAACTACAAAGTTGTTCCACTGATTGGAAGAATTGAAAAGAGCAAACGATCACTAGTAAGCATGGATATTTTGGGCGAAAGTGATTTTTTTTAATACTTTGAGTTTCAATTTTGCTTGTTTATCACTACTATGGTTATTATTAGTGTTTATGAAGTTATAGTAAACATTTTCAACTCTTTTTCTTTCAAAAGTAAAAATTCCTAAGTAAGGGAGTAAAATGAAAGTGTGTGTTTTTGCTTTGGTGATTTGTTAATGTTGAAATTAGAGGTGTTAGTAACTTGAATAACAAAAAATGAAATCAACCCCCAAAAATTTTTACTAAGACCAAATTTGATGTGTAATAATGTGAAAATTTGATTTTTGTGTGTGTTTGAATAACATAAAGAGTTGTTTACAAATAAATGAATTTGAACAAATGGTAAATTTTTTTATTAAAGTGGTTTGAGTTTGTAAATTTAATAAGACTTTTGCAATTGTGATTGAATATGTTTCTTTAAACTAACATGACAACTACATGTTAAAGTGTTTTGGGGACTAAAGTGATGGATTCTATTAAAAACTCAAAGTTGTGAAATGAGATTTTAAAGTAAGTGAGGGATTTAAAAAATATGATTAGTGTTCTTTAAAGTGTGAATTCGAAATTTAAATTTGTTGGAGTAATGTAACCTTGAAATACATTGTATAATTCACTATATTTATGTAGTTAGCTCCTTGAGTTTCAAAAATGAATCGAGATTGTTGACACTGCGTTAGAGGTGCAGAAAACTCTGAATATTTTATGTTTTTGTGTTGAAATTTTAAAGGAAAAGAGATCGAAATAAAAAGGCCATGGAAAATTTTTTAGATTAAGTTTTGAAACAAAGTGGTAAATGAATTGTTGTCGTTTTTTTCAATTCAAAAGTATTTGAGTGGTAGAAATTTTATGAACTTTACAGAAGTTAAGAAAAAGTACCCTTGGAATTTTTAATGGTGATATAAATTAAATTTGGAGTAATTTAAAATTTAAAACCATATTAGATGTTGTCCTCAATTATTTAAAATATTTAAACTAGATTTGGAATTGAATTTTTTTTGGAAATACTTTAATGAGTAAAATACGTTTTAGTCGAGTTGAATAAATATAGAAAGAGAGTTCATAATTTTAATTAAGTGTTCATTTTAAGGTGATTTCGTGATTAAGGTGTTAAAGGTTCTACCCTTGGAATTATAGTGAAAACAAGGTTTCAATATTTGTAGTTAAAACTAAAAAGCTTTAATTTTTAATATTAAATTTCCAATTTTTATGAAAAGATTTAACTTTGAGAAGCAAAGTTTCAAACTTTATGACTTTGAGAATAGTTTCATATTTAAAACTTAAGGGTTCAAACCTTATATATAAAAAAAGTTTGAACGGGAAATATTCACTTTATGAACAAAGTTTTAATTCATAATTGAAAGTTGAAGATTTTGATTTTACAGTAATGATGTCATCTTTAAACTAAGTTTGAGGTTGAAGATTTATTAAAGCATTTTGCAAAACAATGATTGAAAATGATTTTGGATTTTGTTGCCTGGAAAATACATTGAAATAAAAGTTCAGAAAAATTATTTTTTCATCTTGAGGTTGGATATGTTTATTTTGAGTTGGGTTATGATAAATTGATGACACTTTAAAAATCAAGGATTTGTTACAAAAACAAATGGTTTATGTTAATAGTTTGTTAAAGAGATTATTTACTTCCAAAGCTGGAAAAGAAGTGAATTTCATAAATTCGTGATTTGAATAAAAAATGATATGATTTGTAGTATTCGAATAAAAAATGATATGATTTAATTTAGAGAAATGAATTAAATATTTTTGGTGAGAAAAATATACTTTAAGAGGATTTAGAGTGTGGACCGAATTGAGAGGTAGTTAAAGTCTCAGAGACATGATTTTTACTAAGTATAATATTATTGGATTGAAGGTTTTAGTACGAGAAAGAGTTTAGTTGTGCTTGGCCGAAATAATGCTAGTTATTGAGGAAGAAAATTGAGGTAAGGGGTCCTTCCAACTTTTTAGTTCCCATGTAGGAATTTATTTGTGTGATTGATGTTTTGAAATATGTGATAAATGCATTTGATGTGATTATGTATTCATAACTGATAACATATGTGTTTACTAGGGTTATGAATTTTATTGATGATAATATGTAATGAGTATACTCTATGAAAAAGTGTTGAAAACTATTAGTGTTTAATGAGTATTAAAAGTTGAGTTTTTTAATAGCTGCATTTACATAATAATTTGTATGAAAGAGTTAGAGTAAACTCATGCATTTCATAGTTACTGATGACTGTGATGGGCCACAGGATGGTTCCAAGTGTTTTGGTCCACCATTATTAGTTTAAATGTGATTTTAGATACAATCATTTGGTTGATGTTTTGATGATAACAAAATAAATAAATAAGAACAATTATCCCGTAACTGTATTCGTTATGTGTGCAGATTAAGTTAGAAGATAAAGATTTTTATTAATGATTATTTATTTTAAGGTAACATAAATTATGAGTAAATTAGAGATAATAATCTAAATATTTTTAACACAGATAATATTATCACCTAATAATCAAGTAACTATGTTTACTAATAGAGTAATCATAATATAGCAATAAGAAGCATTGCAACAAGTATCTGATAATCTAAAATCCGAGTCAAAGTGTTAAACACAAAGGAAATACAAGTCAATGATTGGCTCTTCATAAAGGATAAAAACGCTACAATGATTATCTACCTCTAACTAAAGACCCCTATTGATCCTCTAACTCAAATAGCAAAAGAAGAAAGCTCTAAATGAAGCCTATGATAAAGTCAATGTTCTGGTACAAATTAAATCATTTGATTAACAGAGAAAGAGAATTAACTAATCAAGTGCACCGTTACTCTAAAGAATCTGGTAAATTTGTGTCTGACTCTGTTGAAAGCATTCTCAACGCGCCATTGTTGAATCTGATTACAAGCTCGCTCTAACGAATATGCGTCTGATAATTTTGGTAAACCAATTGAATGCTTAAAGTCAACGCTCTGATAAGAAGTCAACACTCCAACATTCTCTGCTCATCATAGTGGACTTACCCTCTAACTAAACAAACACATGTCATCCTCTAACAGTGTCATTCTCTTAGATTTGTCCTCTTAAATCAAGATATGTTGAATTAATTATGAAGACATATACGAATATGTCTTAAAAGTTAATTTTCCTTAAATAATGATTCAAGATCTCCAATGAAAACATTCTCAACGGATACATTTCTTAGTATTTTAATAGAAACCAATCAATATTGAAAAGTGACTAGGAGAATGAAAAAGGAAATGTGTTAAGAAGAATTTTTATAAAAGCCTAGAACACATCAAAAGAAAAGAATAAATGAAAAATCATCTAGGCAGAGAGTTACTATAATTGATGTAAATCAGTCAAAGTGTTTCATACACTTGAATTGATATAAGACTTGAAATGTAATATCCTCTCAGTGAGAGTTTGAATCCTAGAAAACAAATTACGTCTCAATTCAGGCACAAGCATTAACTAATGTAAATCAGCTCGATAGTGGCAATAAACCTTCCATCCATAAGAGGTACTTGAAGAGGTGTAAAAGTATTGATGAACTTCAATGAGAGCTTGCTAGAAAGTTGAGAAAGGTGTTAACGACAACTACTTGGAAAGGTGTAAGAAAAATACTCAAAGTCTGAAGAGACAGAGTAAATAATACTTGTATTCTATTATTTTTAATAGTGGATTAAGTGAACTAGTAATAATTTGTTGTGAACTAGTAAAAAAATCCTTGTGTCCTCTCTCTCTCTGTTATTTAAATATAAGTTCTTTATGATTCAACTTTATTTTTACTAAAACTGTTTATAATCATAAGGTGAATGAATCGATAAAGAACATATCCTAGTTTAGCAACTAAAATAATATTTTCAGAAATGGAAAAACACAATTCAAATCCTTCATTCCTTGTATTTCCCAGCACCTTCAACCTTATTCTTACAAGAATTATTGAGTAGTGCTAGTCTGTGTTGGGCTTGCACCATAGTAAATTGTGATATTGTGTATTGAGACTGCACCTTGGTAAATATTACTAGTCTGCGTTGATGCTATAGATTTATGATTCATGCCTCTTGAGGAGGGTTTAAAATTTTAGAACCATGTGCACTAGCATATAAGCATTGCATTAGAATGCTTTGTCACATGAGTCATGTTTTTTATATGATGATATATATGCATGTTTTGTTTATCCTTTGATAACATGTCATATTATGTTTTTGTGTTTTGTATTTTTGTATGTATGTTGTTTTTTAGATCGTGACCCTTTACTATTATTTTGTATCGGGCTTATGCTCCAAGTTTTTAGAGTTTTAAGTTGTACGAGAATCGCAACGACGTCGAAGACGTGGCAGAGCAATGATTTGGATTGGTGATCAGAAGCAGTGAGGTTTGATGCCACCCGTGGGTCCTTAGTACTCAGTCTTCCTCTTTTAGAGTTTCAAGATCAGCTTAGCCTTTTATTTAAGGGTTTTATTTATTTACCCTTCATTCTTAGAATTTTGTTGTTGTAATGGAAAATATTTATCAGAAAAAGTTGTGACTAATTTTGTTCAGTGTGAATTGTTCGGTTGTGAGTAAGTCAGTTGTGTCGGAATCATTTTATAAAATGAGGCAATGATCCTAATCTTTACTTTTTGAAAAGAATTTTGCAATTAAAAATTTTCCTCAAATTTTAAATTAAATGATTATGAATATTTTATTATAAGCGTTAGTTTTTTTTTAAAAGAAAGTACAATCTCGCGGTTAAAAATTGAGGTCTTAAAATTTTCAAGCAAATTCTTGAAATTTTAGGCTGTGACCAATAATATGTTTAATTTAACTATGTTGATGCCATGATTTAGAATATGGTAATAAGTGATTGTGTGATTAAATGACTCTTTTTTATGCCACAAGAATGATAAAAGATATGAACTATATGAGAGCCTATTATGCAAGTTATGCTTTCATTATGGTCTACGGACTTTAAAATTGGGTTGAATATGTCTTCATTTTTCATAGTTTTATTGATCATGCAACAAAAATAATTTGATCGTGAGCGACTCACATACATATTTGGTAATCTCTCTTCCCTTGAAATAAGAACAAGAAAGATTCTATTGTAATCTTTTTTTTTTTTTGTAGTCAGTGTGGAATCAAATCTACACCTCCATGACGCAATTTCATGCGCAAATCCTTGGTCATATTTAGCTTGGATTTCTAATTGATAATACTATTATTGATTGTTTTTAGAAACAAGAACAATCATGTTTTTTTTGTTTGTTGGTAAGTTTTAAATCTAAATTCTACACTTCAATGCAAGAATTTTGCTTACATTTTTTTTTTATGCTAAGTTGGCTAAAAAGAAATAATTTTGTCGCCAAATGTTGTTGGTATTCTTGAAAAATCTTCAACAAATGCTTTGGTAGCATATATTCTTGATGTTGGTGAGGAGAAAATTTGAATAACGTAGTTGACTTCATCTTTTTCATACTTGACGAAAGTTGTTGATGTTAAAACAAAGTTATTATCAAAACATTGAAGAAGTATTGTGTCTTGGTAAAGTTTTGTTGGCAAACAAGTTGCCCTTAATACCCATTATCTTATAGGGCATTTTTATCATTATCATGACGATGAGATAATTCTAACTTGGAATTTGCGAGCGAAGGAGAAAAAAAAAAAAAAAAGAACTAATTTTGAATGAAGAAAGAATAAGAGGAAGATGAACAATTTGTTCAAAAATCAAATGGTAAAGAAAATATAAATACAAAGCCTTAATTTTTCCAAGAAATTTTTAAGAAATAAGTAGTAGAATAATGGAGATAAAAATAGAATTTTTATATTGATCAAATCCGTAATGTCTAACTCAATTAACAAATGTGATATTATTAGATTGAATATCATGTCTCGGATTTTACGTGCAAATTTCTATACCATTTTATCTATATAAAAAAAATTATATAAAACAACTAATTTATAACTTGAGTAATTAACTTGTAAGTGATATTTAACTAATGTAATTATTTTATAGCTAATTATATATCTCTAATACCTGTACTCAAATTTTTATATTAGACCATAGCTCACTTAATATATCGATGGTTGTTATAATTCAGTGGTGATCGTTAATTATAATTATAACTGTTAAGGAATTTCGTAAACTTCACTGTAATATAATATTTTATATATCAACCTAACATTCACGCAATTTTCGATCAGTAGTGTGACTTATTCAACAATATCGTTTTTCACAATCACATGGACATGTGATACAATTCAAGAATAAAAAATTGTCGATTTTCTCCTAAGATGCACCTAATTTTGGGAGTGTATGTAAGGAGCGCAACAGAGTAACCAAAATTGTTGACGTGGAAAATTAGATTCGATTTTGTTTATCGCATAGCTCAAAAAAGAGTGGAATAGTATTGTTACTCAAAGAAGTAACATGATAAAGGTAGCTAGTAGCTATTGTAATACTTTATAAAGGCAAATTATTTTGTTGTTCAATCTTGCCACCAAATTTCTTACTTTCTAGTTTCTTTTCTAATTTTGGTTTAGTAGTTAACCCGTCAGATTTATTTCAAGTTAAATCTCTCTGATTTTGATTATAAATAAATTGATTTTGTAAAACTAATTGTAGTTAAAAAAATTCAAAAATAATTTGGTTTAATTTTAAATATATTAATATCAAAGTGATTACAAGAATAAATTTGTGTAAAAATCATATTTAAAATTAAAAGGTACAAATTTTGTCTTTAAACTAAAATCATTTCTTGAATCAAAATTAATCTTAATCGACATCATTCAAAAACGTTAAAATTATTTTTAAGTTTTTTGAATTATTTTTGTTTCTATCTGCAATAAAATCACACATACTATGGTTAACTAATATATTTTTTTAACGTTCTAATTCTCAAGTATATGGAAGTTTATTGAGTAAATAAAGTTTAACAAAAAAATTATTTGATTAAAATTTATATTTATATTTATCTGATGAATTCATTTTTAATTGAAGTTTTTTTTAACTATTTGTGTCCGTCCAACCAATTGCTTACTGTGACAAACTAATATTGCACCAAACCCCCTCCCCCCACCCACAAAATACTACTACTATTAATCAATGAAAATTAAAATAATTGCATGAGATGTATCATATGTCATTTATTACAAATTTAATAAGGGGGATAGAAAGTTTTCCATAAAAAACTAAAAGGCCTGCCTCAGCTAAGATACCTTGAGTCACGCCTAACTAAGCCAAATTAATCTATAAGCATTGAGTACAATAAGGGATCTCTGCTTGCTTTTTTCTCTCTTTCATAATGTATATCATTACTTTTACAGATTTTCCTAAAATAGTAAAGAAAATTTATTGAAAATTAAATCTCATTCAATCAACGGGATATTGTAGCCATTAAATCATCATGATCCACCTAGTAATAATATCTTCTAGTTATGAAATCTTGTCAAAAGTTGATGATAGCCTCAAACAGAAACAGAGGAGGGAAATTTGTTAGTGATAAGAAATTTTGTTTTTGCCAAAAGGAAATTAAAGAGTAAAGGAGGAAAAGATGTTAAGCAATGGATGTATAATTTGCATGGCCTAAATAGAATTGTTTATAGCGTTTTTTACGAGTTTTAATTAATCTTATTTGATAAAGTTTAATCGTTAATTTATAATAGATAATTCAAGAGTTTATTTTAACCAAACAATTTAAATTCAACCTATTAATTTATCTATTTTCCTCTATCAACTACCTTGTCTATTATCAACTTTAAATTCATTCATCAGCTATTAATTAATTAATTTATTTACTATTTTCTTTTTTTTACGAATCTAAACTGAAATATGACATAGATAATCATAGTCACAAAATAATAGGTGTTTTAGAAGATTAAACTGATCACATTATGAGTTTGTATTTTAAGATCACTTTAAGGAAGTTTTTTTATTTATTTATATATAACATTGATGGAGTTAAAAAATGATCCTTCTTATGTACATAATAGCTCAAATCTCTTGACTATAGGGAATTATATTTCGATTGATAGATTAAAATTAAAGTGATGGAATTATAAATTTGAACTTAAAAATCTTGTTGAAAGATAAAAAATTTCAAATCACAATTTTCAATTAAAATCAAGATTAAACAATTCTATTAAAAAAACACTTGAAATTTATTTGAAATTGGAATCGGATAATTTATTCTTGTTTCCATGATACAGGGGCAACAATTACAAGCTTGTAGTTGATCGTGCAACCACACTATTGCAAAAGTATACATATATTTAAATATGTTAAAATTAATTTAAAATATCTAGAATAACTTTTTGTATCTAATTATCAAAAGTAAATTCAAGCAATGACATCATGTTTTCATTAGAGCATTGAATCCAACAACAATTATCTTTGGGGATTAAAAATAAAGAAATGAAAGAAGCATGAATCAAACATATTCGTCTTCATGAACTGCAGAATGCCGGTGGTCAGAAGTGTAATTAATAAAAAATAGGCAGGCTGATCAACTTCCCATGAGAATATGATTTTGATATATAATTAATTACTATTCACAACTCACAACACAAGCAATGAATGAATGGTAGAACTGTTACAAGGAAGCTGAAACAGAGCCCACTAAAACAAGCATGCTTGCCTAACAATAAATCACTCAATTTGGATTCCATAAAGTTGAAAAATTAAGCAATATGCACTAAGATGTTCACATTTCAACTTTGTGTCTTATGAAGTGCTTCCCTCACTGTGGACGAAGTATGAACTATTATCTGTAAATTTTATTTTAATGGTCTTTACAACCGTTACACTACATAATAACCATAAAATTTTTATCTAATTGTTCTGTAAGTAATATAACTACAAAAACATTAATTTACAAATGTTCGAATTTCAATTTAGAATTTTCACTTCTTTATAATTAAATCGTATGAGTCTAATCACCATACTAATTTGATCAAAAAACTTGATCTAACCATATAAATTGCAAGATGATAGCCGATCTCATTCTTCAAAATCACTTAAAACAGATAAAAGAAAAAGACCATAAATAATAAAATTTTCCAGTAACTATAATTATTAATATGAATAAGAGAACAAGCATAAAAAGTTGAACTTCCCCACCATAAATGGATGTTCTAACAGCTAACTCCAAAGTCTTAGATAAAGCACAATAACAAAGAACTGAATTACAGTTAGAATCTAAGAAAATTTATTATAATATAAAATTATTATATAAATAAAAAGTATGAACTATGGAGTAACCATATAACTCAATTGCTTGAGTTGAAAATCTAAAATTATAAGTAAAGAAAAGAAAGAAAAAAAAAAACAGAACCAAAATTTTGTACCTTTGGATCCATCATAACTTAACCACAAAAAACTAAACTCTAAAAAAAAGGAAATTTTCTATTTTTTTTCAACCTTGAGTTGTTAACGAGGTTTGACAAATTCTGCATCGGAAACAGCAGAAGCTTCAATTTGGCTAACATCATCATCATCATCATCATCCGTAGGAGCAGGAAGATTTAGATCTATGAAACTGTTTCCAAACTTCACGGAACTTCGTACCTCAGAGTTTGTTGTAACCGTCACTGTTGTTGTTGATGCAACAACACCATGTGTTCTCTTATGTCCACCAAGTGCTTGACCTGAATTAAAAACTCTGTAACAAACTGAACATTCATGAATTTTACCTTCACCATTAATATTATTAATATTAATTTTCTCTTCTTCAGAATCAACACCAATTTCTTCATTAATCAACTTAATTTTCTTGTGACTTGCTCTGTGTCCACCAAGTGCTTGATATGAACGAAACACTTTATTACACGTGTCACATTTATACCTTGCTCGTACTTTCTTCGTATTTTTAACCTTCAATGGTTTAATTTCCTCAGATTCAGCTTCACTTTCTTCTTCTTGGTCATTTTCATCTTTTTTATGTTTTTCTTCTTCGTATTCTTGATGCTTTTGTTGTGTTTGTGGTTTTGTTTTCCAATTGTTACTGTCACGAGACAACAACATGAGACATAAAGCGATGTCTTCTTCGGTGGTTATATCCGAAGCGGAACTCAGTACCGACTCATTCGGTTTCCCGGTGTCGAGTATCTTGACTCGTTTGGATCGTGGCCGAGTTGGATTTTTTGACGACTCGGTTTCGCTCTCTCTGTCTTGGAGAATTTCGGAACTCGACTCGATGAATTGATTGCGATCTGTGAATAGAAAGCTTCTCTTTGGTTTCTCTCTTAGGCCATAGGAAGAAGATGATGAAGGAGATGAAGCTGACTCGGCTTCGAAACTGAGTTGGATCGTTGGTGGTGGTGGTGACCCTTTTAGTTTTGGAGGAACTGGTAGGTTCATCACGTGTGATCTCATATGTCCACCCAATGCTCTTCCATTAGAGAAACTTCTAAAACAAAGTTTGCACTTCTTTTCCATTGATCACAAAACAAAAAATTGAAAATATAATATAAACACACTCACGCAACACAAAGCACACTGATTTTTTATTTGAGTGTTTGCGATATGCGAAACCACAAAAGTAGTAATAGTAGGAGTAGGTGTGACTTGGGATATATACAAGGTAACGTAACTGAATCCCTATTTTTATTATTTTAAAATATTATAAAAGGATAAAAATTATATATGTAAAAAAAAAGTCAAATTTTATTTATCTCTCTTTTTCTGAAAATGGAATTTCTACCTACATTAATTAGCACAGTCAAAAATCTTGACTATTGGATTAAAATTGTACTAGCATTTTTTTTTAGTATAGTACTAGTTTGTATTTTGGATTATATATTAAAAAAATCATTAGATAGCCAAAAAAATATCATTAGGAATTTTTACCAAAAAATAAATTCATTTGAAATTAAATCTATTGTAATTGTAATTGAAATTCTATCTAATAACTTTATCCAATTTTTTTTTCTTCATATAATAATAATAATTGTAATTGACTGAATGTGTAAATAAAAGATTTTCTCAATTTGACAATTACATAGTAATTATTAATTGGATGCATGTGTATAAACTTTTTATATTATTCTTGTATATAAATTAAATTTAATATATTATGCAATTAAATATAATAATCACTAAATTATAAATAGAAACAAGTGATATTCATTTTTTTTTAAAAGTTGGTACATCGCACTAGAGAGAATTAAGCTCCCATTGTAAAAGAAAAGGGAATCAAACTCCTGTTTTTTGAAGTAATTTGATTCGGTTGTTTGTTGACTAAGAAGACAAAATGAATTGAAGATTGTTAATTTAACTTTCATGTAACATATCATGCGAGACTTCTCCGTTAATTTAACTTTCATGTAACATATCAATTAAGAAATAAAGCCAAAATGAATTGCGGATTTATTTTTTAATATGAAAATCCCGTGAATGCCCTTTGGTTTGATTTTGATATTGATATTGAAAAAAATTAAGTGTATAGCTTTTCGACGAATGGTTATTAACTTTATCAACCGTGACTTTTTAAAATTCATAATTTTTTAAATTTTGTTATAACTGAAAAAAAGTGTATTATAATATAAAGAAATGTATTTAAATTTTTTCTTTTTGATATATTGATTCTTTAATGGAAAAAGAAAAATTTAATAATCAGATTTTTTAGCAAAAATATGACATATCATGATAGCTATAAATCAAATTTGAATGTTTTTATTATGTTTTATTGACAAATTAAATGAAAAATATTTTTGGTAGAAAAAAAAAAACTGTATTAGTATAAAGAAATGTGCAGTTGTTTAATCAACAAAGTTAAATTCACACATGCCAAATTTAGATTTAAATCTTAATTAAGAAAGATGTTGACATTTAACGTCCGACTTATTCCGAATAAAATTATATTTGATGGAGGCGATTAATATATCAAAATTATATTTTTTTTTTCTTCCTTTGTACAAAGACTTAGCTGCATTATTGAAAATAGTTTTTATGTTAAAACATTCATAATTACATGTGATTTTTTTGAATTTATAATTTCCAAAGAGATTATTTTAATAACAAAAAAATATACTTTAAGTTAAGAATCACATCAAGAACGTGTTGTTATGTTTCTTTTTTTATAAGACCAAACAATTTTTTATTGGGTTTTATTATTTTATAAATTGTTTACAAAAGATATTATGATTAATATCACAAGATTGTGATTTAAAACTTAAGTGACAACGTAACAATCAAATTCATGCATTACACGTAACCAACATATTCTACCTGTGTTTTCAATAGCAATTAATTACTTGTTAATGTCACGTTGTTTCAGCAAATTGACCATCATAAACAAAAACAACAAACCGAAAATGTTTTTATAAGTTTTTTCAGTAATTAATATTTTTTCTGTTTTGATTCTATTACTTATGTGTTCATTTGTAAATAGATAAATTGTAAATATTAATTAAATTAATTTTTGAATTTCACAAATATGCATATTTAAAATTGTAAAATAGTATATATTTAAACTTTTACGAGACTATAATTTGATATGTTAAATGAATATTCTGTTGAAGTGTAATTCATAATAGCCATTTAGAGTGTTGATATAGTTAGTTAGTTAGTTAGTTAGTTAGTTGGGTGCTTTGCATCATGAGATAACAGGCCTATATATAACTAACAACTTGTATGTGAAGTGTGTAATTGACAATAAGTGAAATAACAGAATTATTCAGTGAGGATCGTTCCAGGATTGATCTTGAAGCAATAGCAGATCAATCCTGGATTAATCCAGAATCAATTTTTGCCTCTGCAATTCGTTTTCTTTCTTTCTTCTTCTTCCTTTCCCGCTGCGCACTATCATTTGTTCCAACAATTGGCATCTAGAGCTGGGTTAAAATCAAGGGAAACACGAGTGAAAAGTGAGGGGAACAATCAAGGGAAACACAGAGTGATAGTTTCTTGATAGGCATAATGAACAGCAACGGTTTTGGATCACATATTCTTGTTCTTGATGGCAAGAACTGGGATCGATGGAGTGCATTGATGAAATCTTTATTTGGAGCACAAGAAGTGAGTGAAATTGTGCAGGATGGCTATGAGGATTTGGTAGAGAATCCAACTGATGCACAGAGGAATGCATTCAAGGAAGCCAAGAAGAAGGACTGCAAAGCCTTGTTCTACATTCAGCAGAATGTTGACAACCAACATTTTGAGAAGATTTCGAAAGCCACAAGATCTAAAGAAGCCTGGGATATCTTAGAAAACTATCACACTGGTGGAGAAAAGGTGAAGCAAGTGAAGCTACAATCCAAAGTAAGTGATTACTTCTCAAAATTAACAGCCATAGTCAATCAAATGAGTACTTGTGGGGAGAACATTACAGATCAGATGGTAGTTGAAAAAGTGATGAGATCTTTGAGTCCAAAATTCGATTTCATAGTGGTAGCTATTCAAGAAGCAAATGATGTGAAGACTATGAAAATTGAAGAGCTGCAAAATTCATTGGAGGCACATGAACTCTTGGTATTTGATAGAAATTTTGAAAGATCAGTCCAACAAGCATTTCAAGTTCAAACTACCAAGAAGGAGGGAAACCAGAAAAACTTCAAGAAAAAGGGAAAGAGAAGAGCAAATTGGTCCAACAATGGTAAGAACAAGAGTGAAGACAAAGCTGAATCTTCAAAGAAATGGGGTTTTGGCAAAAGTCAGAACAAGAAGAAGGACTTTGATAAAAGTAAGGTACAATGCTTCAACTGTGAGAAGTATGGGCACTTTGCAGATGAATGTTGGTTCAAGAAAGATCAAAAGGATGATGAGGAAGCAAATCTGGCTCATGGAGATGATTCCAATATAGTGTTGATGATGACTACTACCAATGATGAGAAAATCAAGAATGAATAGTGGTTTCTTAACTCTGGATGCTCAAACCACATGACATCATATAGAGAATGGTTGACAAGCTTTGATGCTAGCAAGAAAACAAGCATAAAACTGGCTGATAGCAGAAATCTGATGGCTGAAGGGAGTGGAAATATAGTGATCAAAAGCAATGATGGCAGAAGAATCATTATTACAGATGTGATGTATGTTCCTGAGATGAAATACAATCTCATAAGCATTGGTCAATTGGTGGAGAAGGGATTCTCAGTGACTATGGATGGTGATTCTTTGAAGCTGTTTGATGCAAAGAAGCAGTTGGTGCTCAAATCAAACATGTCACAAAACAGAACCTACAGATGCAACATTTCAAGTGAGAAAATGATGTGTTTGTCTGCAGCAGTTAGTTAAGATATTGAAGGCTTATGGCACAAGAGGTATGGTCATCTAAACTTTAGAAGTCTTGGTGATTTGAATTCTAAAGAACTGGTGTATGGGCTTCCAAAGCTGAATGTCAGAAAAACTATTTGTGAAGTATGTGTGAAGAGTAAGCAAAGCAGGTTCCCATTTGCATCTGAAGCACCTAAAAGAGCTACTGCAGCACTGCAAGTGGTCCACTCTGATATATGTGGTCCTTTTGAAGTATCTTCATTGGGGGGAAGTAGATACTTCATCACATTTGTTGATGAATTTACAAGAATGATATGGCTGTATACAATCAAGCTTAAGAGTGAAGCATTAGAGGTATTCAGGAAATTCAAGAGCTTAATTGAAAAGGAAAGTGACCAACCAATTAAGATCTTGAGAACTGATGGTGGAGGAGAATATACCTCAAAAGAGTTTGAAGATTTTTGTGTTAATCAAGGCATTGTGCATGAAGTGACAGCTCCATATACACCTCAGCACAATGGACTTGCTGAGAGAAGAAACAGAACCCTATTGAATATGGCAAGAAGCATGATCAAGCAAAAAAACCTACCACACAATTTTTGGGGTGAAGCAGTCACTGCAGCTGCTTATATTTTAAACAAATGCCCTACAAAGAAGTTGAATCAGAAGGTTCCAAAGGAAGCCTGGTGTGGAAGAAAGCCAAGTGTGAAGCATTTCAAGGTTTTTGGCTCATTATGCTATAAGTATGTACCAGATGTTAGGAGGAGCAAACTTGAAGATAAGAGTGAGATTATGATACTTATAGGTTATCATCCCACAGGTGCCTATAAGCTGTATAATCCTGTAACTAAAAAGGTGCATATCAGTAGGGATGTAATTGTGAATGAGGCTGAAAAGTGGAAATGGGAAGAGGAACCAGTGTACAGTGAAGAGAATCAACAAGGCTGCATTTATCCTGATTCTAGTGATGAATCAGAGGATGAAGAAGTGATCGATAATGATGAAGGTGAACCAGAAGAAGTGGCAGCAGCAGTAAGACCTCAAAGAATCAGACAGATTCCAAGCAGGCTGAATGATTGCGAATTAATTTCTGATAATGCAGTAAATGATGAAGGTGATATCATTCATTTTGCATTGATGGCAGACTCTGAACCTCTCAATTATGAAGAAGCATTGAAGATATATGTATGGAGGAAAGCTATGATGGAAGAACTCCAATCAATTGAGAAGAATCAAACATGGGAACTAGTTAATCTGCCAGACAAGAAAAGGAAGATTGATGTGAAGTGGGTCTTCAAACTGAAGATTAATCCTGATGGGAAAATTTCAAAACATAAGGCCAGGCTGGTAGCTAGAGGATTTTTATAGAAACATGGTATTGATTACAATGAAGTGTTTGCTCCAGTTGCAAGGCTTGAGACTATAAGATTAGTGGTGGCTCTAGCTTGCAAGAGAAGGTTGTCACTCTACCATTTGGATGTAAAATCAACCTTTCTAAATGGTCCGCTTGAAGATATTGTGTTTGTGTCACAGCCTCCTGGATTTGAAATACAAGGCAAAAAAAAACATGGTGTATAAACTCCATAAAGCATTGTATGGTTTGAAGCAGGCCCCTAGAGCCTGGAATAAGAGGATTGATCAGTTCCTAATGCAGATAGGCTTCACAAAGTGTGCAGTGGAGTTTGGTGTGTATGTGCAGAATTCTAGTGCAGAAGAAACAATGATAATCTGTTTGTATGTGGATGATTTACTCATTACTGGGAGCAAGGCAGCAGAGATTGAAAGGGTGAAACACAAGCTGAAATCTGAATTCGAAATGACTGATCTAGGTGAACTCTCATTCTTCCTAGGAATGGAATTTCTGAAATTGAAAACTGGAACAGTCATGCATCAGCAGAAGTATATAGGTGAAATGTTGGAAAAATTTGAGATGAATAGCTGCAATTCAGTTCCAAATCCATCAGAGACAAGTTCAAAGATTGATGAGTGCAGTGAGGAAGAAAGGGTCGATCCAACACTGTTCAGACAAATGGTTGGATCGCTGCGATATTTGTGCAACAGCAGGCCTGACATATGCTACTCAGTTAGTGTCATTAGCAAATTCATGAATGATCCAAGAAAGACTCACTTGATAGCTGCGAAAAGAATACTCAGGTATATAAAAGGCACAAAGGAGTTTGGTCTGCTATTTCCCAATGGCAGCCAAGGTGAAAGAAGTGAATTCATTGGATATTCGGATAGTGATTGGTGTGGAGACATCACAGATAGAAGGAGTACATCCGGTTATGTTTTCAATTTCAATGAGGCAGCCATATCTTGGTGTACAAAGAAGCAACCAGTGACTGCACTTTCATCTTGCGAGGCAGAATATATAGCAGGTACATTTGCAACTTGTCAAGCAATATGGCTGGATTCAGTGATGAAGGAACTAAGGTGTGAAGTGATGAAGCCTCTTAAACTCAGAATTGATAACAAGTCAGCAATCAACCTTGCTAAAAATCCAATCTCACATGGCAGAAGTAAACATATTGATACAAGGTTCCATTTCATTAGAGAGCAAGTGAATAATGGAATGATTGAAGTGCAATATTGCCCAACTGAAGTGCAGCTAGCAGATGGTTTCACAAAGGCTTTGAAACTTGACAGATTTGAGTTTTTGAGAAAGAAGCTTGGTTTTATAAGTGTTCAACAATTATGAATTAAGGGGAAGTGTTGAAGTGTAATTCATAATAGCCATTTAGAGTGTTGATATAGTTAGTTAGTTAGTTAGTTAGTTGGGTGCCTTGCATCATGAGATAACAGGTCTATATATAACTAACAACTTGTATGTGAAGTGTGTAATTGACAATAAGTGAAATAACAGAATTATTCAGTGAGGATCGTTCCAGGATTGATCTTGAAGCAATAGCAGATCAGTCCTGGATTAATCCAGAATCAATTTCTGCATCTGCAATTCGTTTTCTTTCTTTCTTCTTCTTCCTTTCCCGCTGCGCACTATCATTTGTTCCAACATATTCGACATCTCTACATTGATTTTATATTATCATAACATTAACTAATTTACCAACAAAATTTAAATATTTTATAAAATAATTTATACATAATTAGTTCATACATAATTATAATTACTCGCAATTTATCTATAAAATAACAAAACTTCATCGACAAATTTATTTTTGGGAAGACAATATTAATATGTGTTCAACGTGGATAAGTGACATTTTCAATTATATTTGTTACATCAAAATATCTAAAGACATTAGTAAACAAATGAACTATTTTGATTGATATTTTACAATTTCAAATTATTTGTAAATTCACAAAAAGTAATAATTAATTTGACAGATATTTACAATTTACAATTTCATGAACCAATATGTTTATTTACATTCAAAATTATATAATCAGAAATAAGTTTAAATATGTATTTGGTCTTTGCAAATATAAATGACGAGTTTTCCAAAACCCATAAACCCCTCTTTTAATCACGACCACCCTGAATTTTCCCTAATCTTTTTAAAAAATACTTTTTATTTTATTTATAATACTATACTTTGTTAAATAAAAATTAATATAGATTAAATCATAGTTAAATAAAAATTAATATAGATTAAATCATGTTTATCCTTAACATTGTGGAAAGTATTTGATAAAGACATATGAATTTACATCTAAAAACACTTTTTTACATGAGAATTTGATTGAATATATAGAAATAGTTAAAATTTTGAAAAAGGAATAACTATTAACTGTGACAAGTGAAAAATAAATTATATATGTCTATACGATAATTGTAGTTTACGTGGTTTGATATATCATAATTGGTGATGAATTTCGATTACATCTAACATATGTTAATAGATATATTCATTAATATATATTGATGGTGTATGCTATTTTAATTTTGGGTTCTATAATGGGTGTATTTTATGAGTTGAATTGCGGTTGTTGAGCTATATTGTCGAGATGTATGTTTTAGTCTGAAGATAACATACTATATGAATTAATCTAACCAAATGACATGAACATTGGTATGTGTAGATCCTAATTGAATTGATATGTGTATATGGACTAAAATTTATTTTACCAATTTTTTTAATTATTAAAATTGCACTTTTTTATTAGGCCCAATTTTAAAAATTAGAATAAGGCCCAATTTTTTTTTTTAGACTAAATTATAATTTAGACGTGTATTATAAAAAAATCGATGGAATAATTTATAACAAAAATTACAAAAATAACTACTATAATTATAAAATAAAATAAATTTTCCAACCTAAATTCCAACTAATTTTTAATTATTAAAAATATTAACTAAAATTTGATTTACTACTTCTCTCTCCAATATACTTTTGTAAATTTACAATTTAAAATACTTATATAGATACAATATTATACTTTTTATTTATCCATTCAAGTTTTCAATATTTGGTCACCCCAATATTATAGTTCAAGATCCGCCACTGCGAGTAAAGATGGTTTATCAACTATTTTTTTAGGGACTAAAACCGAGATTATTTCTTATTTTACGGGGACTAAATTCAAACAAAAAAACTTATAGAGATTAAAATCAAAAAATGTTATATTTGCAAGGATCAAAGATATATTTAAACCTAAGAAATATTATAATAATGTGCAAATTAGAACATTACTTAAAGTGAGATTTTTATTTTCTTTTATACAAAGTAAGATTTTTATTTGTTGACTCAAAGTGAGATTAACTTTGTTGTAAAAAAAAAAAAGTGAGATAAAATTTTCATTTTAAAATGCATTTTTGATCTCAAGTTTTAAAATATGATAATTTTGACTTTTTTAATCTAAAAATTATAATTTTAGTCTCTTAATTTTAATTTTTTTGCAAATGATTGGCTCCCTTAATTTTAACTCCGTCAATATTGACGTGGTGTTATATATTTTTCTTTTTATTATGTGGAATATACAACTCATTTGTTTTATATTTTATTTTTAAATAAAATTGCTAGCTCATTTATTTATTTTAAAAAAAAAACTGCCA
>JBBPBP010009779.1:35727591-35769347 GCA_037974735.1 Cicer chorassanicum
ACAATTTTTTTAAAAGAAAAACTAAAATGAAGTGACTATATTAAAAAAAGAGTTGGCAATTTTTTTTAAAAAATAATTAAATGACCTGGAAATTTAAAAAAAAAACAAGTTGTATAATCCACATAATTATAAAAAAAATATCACGTCAGCATTGATCGAGTTAAAATAAAAGGGGCCAACCATTTTTAAGAGGGGCTAAAGCTAAGGGACTAAAATTGTACTTTTTAAATAATAGGGGATAAAATCACCAAAATTTAAAGCTTAAGGATTAAAAGTATATTTTAATCTTTTTTTTATGAAAAAAAGTGAGATTAATTAGTGCCCAAAAAAATATACAGAAAAATAAAAAGAAATTAAAATTTAATAAGCTACAGACTGATCCAAAAGAGAATTGCTGCAGTTAAAATTTAAATTCGAATTCAGTCGAACAATTCGTTGTTAACTGGAATTTATCAACAATATTCATCAATCACATAGTTGTCATTTTTTAATTTTAAATCTAAGATCATTCTATATAGTAAAATAAGAAAACATATGCAGAAGTATTTCATTTTAGTTTTTTTTAATTTGATTTAGAATTGGGGTAATCTAATGGATGATAATAATGGTTTTCTTTCTCCTTTATAATAGGATTTTGGTCGAAATGTGTGATAGGAAGGGTAGGGAACTGAATAGGAAATTAGCCAACTGCCCTACATTTGAGAGTGGAGTATATTGTTTGTATGAGTAAATGCCGTTTTGTTGGGGTCATTCATGCTGCTATTCTATGTTCGTTTCATAGTGCTTTGCTTCCCCCACACTAAAACACACACATATCACACTCACACACAAAATCAAAACATAAACGAAGTTATACTCCCTCTATTTTTTTTTTATTCACGATTATAGTCTTTATTTTAAAATTCACGATTTTAATTATTTAATTATTAAAATGTATGATTTATTTTTATTTATGAATTTTAAAGTTAAATTTTGAAGTTTGACAAATAATATGCTTTTGAGGCAACTTAATTATGCATTATCACTTAACAACTAACTTGAATTTTATCAAAATATATGTTAATTAATATCACAAAAACAATCAAATTAGACCTAAGAAATATTTAGGTAGGAGATATAAAGTTGGTTTGATGACACATGTGGGAGAGTGTAGTGGATCATGGATTTAATAATAGAAACAAACCGTGAATATGATAAAATAGAACGATCAAAACTGCAATTAAATAAATAAAAACATAATTGCACTTTTGATCCTCTATATGTTGTCACACTTGTGAATGTAGTCCCACATTTTTTAAATCAAACTTTTTGGTCCCTCAACTTTCAAATTTGTTGCAATTTTAGTCCCAACATAATTTTTTTTTTCTCCAAAAATGGTAAAACAATATGTTTTTAAATGACATAATATTAAACACGCTAAGATGAAAAAAATGCAAGTGGATTGAGATTTTTTGGCTCATCATAGATTAAAATAATTTTATTTATTTTTGTAACTTAATATTTTTATCATTTTTTTTATTTTTATTTTTTGTTATTTTTTATTTTTTAAAATGTATTATTTTAATGTTCAAGAGGTGGATAAATATAAACCTACTTGTATTTTATAATGTCTAACATATTTGATTCAATAACATTTAAAAAATACGTTAAATCATTATTTTTTGGATAAAAAAATTTGGATTAGAACCACAGCTACAAAAATGTAATACTCGAGGAATAAAAAAATGTGAATTAAAAAAAAAACTATTTTCGTGAAGATAAAATAAGAGAAAAAAAAAATTAGACAAAATATACACACATTTGATTAATTTCCTTTTCTTTCTACCCATGAGCACCGGTTTATAGGATTGTTCAGAACAAACAAGAAACTTAACAAACGTTACAGGTTATTTGATTGGTTTGTATTTAATTAATCTAGAAGGAATACAATTGCACAATTGTGTATCTAATCAAGCAAGAGTTCAATCTTACTCATTTAGGAACATATCAAGGTTAAGTATTTTTGGGGGTGACTCAAATCAAAATTGAAGCATTTTAACTATGATTTTAATTATTGATGAAGCAATCCTACTATTTGTCTTGGTTTAGAGACCCATCTCTTTAATCGTTAAGTTGCTTGTTACTGTTTATTTTGTATTTCATTTCGTGTTTGTTAGGATAATAATTCATTCCCTTTGTGATGTAGTATGAATTTATTAATTTTCTAGGCATACCTTGTGTTTGGTGTACCATATATTTAATTATCGGTGAAATACATATCTATGTTGATTTTTTTTATTTAAATACCTCCCTTAACTTAATTTCGGTTAACAATTTAGTTTTTTACTTTTTTTTTGTTTTTCGATTTGATTGTTTTTAAATAATTTCAGTGTTACCCTTTAAGTGAGGTTCCATTAAGAAAAAGTTAAAAAATATCTCATCCACATCATTGTATATGTTCATCAAACCTCTAGAAACGAAGTATAAATACCCATAGCTTCAGTTTTAACGAATTAATGCTACTACCAAACTTTGAACAAACTTTGAATATTTTTCTGAAATATTTCTAAAATATAAAGGATAACTTTATCTGAACACGGAGGAGAGATTCTTTTAAACTTTTTCTTAACGAAATCCTACTTAAAGGTTAACGTTGAAATTATTTAAAAACATAAAGGAGCAAATCAGAAATAAAAAGATAAAAGACTAAATCGTTAACCGAAATTAAGTTAAGGGAGCACGGGTGGTATTTAGTTTTTATTTTTTTTTTTATTTTTAAAATTATTAATTTTCTTTCTTCCAAAGGACGCGGTCCATTTATTTTAGCTTTATTTATGTAGCTTCATTCAATTCACTGCAACTTGTGTTGTTATGTACCTAGTATGAAAGGACCTTAGGAATAAGGAATGTCGTATGTACTATGTATTGTCTCCAATCTAACTCTCTTTGGTAAATTTCTTTAATTTTTTTTCAAATAAACTAATAAATGTAAAATGATGAAAAAATCGTATTAAAAATAATTGAGACAAAATATTAAAAAGTTTAAAATAGTTTTATAAATTATAGAAACAATGTTATTACATTTTAAATAAAGTTTACGGTGACGTAGACAATTTAAAAATGAAAAAATGAGACGATTTTTTGAATGTAAATCTTATTATTGAGCAGCTTAAACTTTTAGTATGGAGGTGAATTAAATTGTATGAAAAATGATTTTGTTATGGATATAATCAATGGTGCTCTCAATCTTTGGTGTGTATTTACATAACTTGTGATTAATCATTTTGCTTCTTGTGTGAGTGATCTAATTTGTAAACCTTAACTCGATTAACCATTTTGCTTCTTGTGTGATTAACCATAACTTGTGATTAACAATTTTGCTTCTTGTGTGAGTCATCTAAATTGGTGCCAAAGATTAACATATCATCCACATATAATTAAACCATAACACCATTTATATATTCTTGATAGTGTTGATCAACTATCACCAAACCATGACACTGTTGTCATTTAGTCTCTATACATTGTATCATATACAATTAATAAGCATCTCAATTTAAAATTCTAATTCCCTTTTCAATATATCCAAGTCTAAGATATAATACATTGAATGCATTAAATATATATTTCTACAAGCTAACAAAGCATAAAAATGTCTCATAATCAAATATCATAAGGTGAGTCCAAACATGTAAGTCATCTACTCCTTAACAAATAAGAATTCATTTTATTTCTATTAAAGAAATCATTTCTTCATAGTTATATTATAACTAATACATGCATCAAAAATTCTATTTGTTAATTTAAGTTTCATATTTAAATATATTATATGGTCAATCCAAATAAGTATCACAATTAAAAATAAATAATGAATAAAATCATTAAGATTTTATAATACTTTCTTCACGAACATATGTCAACTTACAATGATTTTAAAATATATATTATTTTTAATGTCAAGATAAACAAGAAACAATTACTTTCATACTATCATGCACATATACTATGAGATCATTCATTCTAAATAAAAATAAAACTTATTCATGAACCAATTAAGATTTCAATGGATTAGGTCATTTTGCTTTTCACTTCCCTAATTCTAACTATTTTAGTTTTTTGGCAAATGTAGTTCCTTCTGTAAGTGGATTAGTCTAAACGGATTAAGTTGTTGGTCTTTTTTGTTCGAACCAAGTTGGTTTACCTCTTGTGATTTTGATATTAACAAAGGTATTTTATGAGGATAATTTTCTTAGACCAATGGCTTCATTAAGTGTGCAACAATTAGAATAAGAAAACCAGAGGAAGGTACCAAAAGAAGGTACCAGAGGAAGCCACTAGAGGAAGTCATCAGAGGAAGTGACTAGAGGATGATATTAGAGGAACACAAAAGCATACGCGTATGCCTCTTAAATAAACGGGCATATGAAGGTTACGAAGACTGCCTTTGATGTTTGAGTTTGAAGATTGCCTTTAATAACTAGGTCTGAAGACTTGCTCTGAAGACTAGGTCTGATAACATGGTCTTAAGACTGGTTCTGAAGATTGTGTCTGATAGCTGGGTTTGAAGAATGCCTCTAAAGATTGAATTTAAAGCATTCCTTTGAAGCCCTTGTGTGCCTCTGATGTGCACAAACTAAACATGCCTATGAAAAGTTCATATTATAAGGCATGAACACATAAGCTCAGAAATCCATACAATTCAGAAAAACTTTTGAGAGCTCCAATTTCCTAAGTATTCAAAGTTCAAAGGTTTAAGTTCTAGAGAAACACTTGCTCAAAGAAATATTTTCTAAGTGTTTTAATGTAAGAAATAAATTGTAAAATTCTACTTAGTAGAAGCAAAACACAATTAGATCAAACTTGTTAAACCCATCCCGATAGTGGCTTTAGTGTTCCTCAAGAAATCTGTGGTTTTCAGGTTGTATTGAGAAGAAATGACTTGTAGGATCAATGCGTAGTTGCGTTCAACAATCTGTGGTTTTTCAGGTTGTGTGGAGAAGACTTGACTTGTAGGGTCAAGGTGATTATTTGTCTCAAAAATTCTATAGGTTTAAAGGTCTCAATGGATTAAGATTTTTGGTATTTTGGTCTTTTTTTTGGCTAAGTATAATCCATTTGGGTTCTTAGTAGTGGTGGTTTCTCCGATAAGTAAAATAGTTTCGACAAATTAAGATATTGATCATTTTGTCGTCACATGGCTAAGTGTAATCCATTTTTGTTTTAGCCAATGTAGTTCATCCAATAAGTTGAATATTCTAAATGGATTAAGATTTTTGTCATAATTGTCTTCACCTTGGTAAGTTAAACCCATTTTGGTTCTTAGCCCATGTAGTTCATCCAATAAGTGCAATAGTTGCAATTGGTTAAGATTTTGTGCATTTTGCCCTTTGCTCCACATATTCTGACTCATTTTGATTCTTAGCCAATGTAGTTCATGCAATAAGTGGAATAGTCTTTATTGATTAAGATTTTGGTCATTTTAGTCTTGCCTAATTCTATCCCATTTTGGTTATTTGGTAATGTAGTTTTTCCAATAAGTTGAATAATGTCAATGTATTAAGATTTTTCGTAATTTTCGTCTTCACTTGGCTTTTTATAATCTGTGTTGCTTCTTAGCCAATGTATTTCAAACAATAATTGGAATATTCTCAATGGATTATGATTTTTGTCATTTGGTCTTCACTTGGGTAAGTCTAATCCATTTTGGTTTCTAGCAGTTGTAGTTCATCCACTAAGTAGATTAGTTTTAATGGATTAATATTTTGATCATTTTGGACATCACATGGCTATATCTAATCTTTTTTTGTTCTTAGTAGTTGTAGTTGATTCAACTTGTAGAATAGTCTCCATCGATTATGATCTTAGTTATTTGGTCTTCATTCGGTTTATTCTATTCCATTTTACTTCTTAGTAACTTTAATTGATCCTATAAGTGCAATAGTCTCAATGGATTAAGAATTTTTTTCATTTGCATCTTTATTCGGTGTATTCTAATTCATTTTTGATTTTAGCCAATGCAATTCTTCCAATAAGTATTATAGTCTCAATAGATTATTATTTTTGTCATTTTGGGCTTCGTTTGGTTAACTCTAACCCATTTTGGTTCTTAGCTAATGTAGTCTCAATGCATTTAGATTTTTGTCATTTTGGTGTTCACTTAAGTAGTTCTAACCCATTTTTGTAACTATCCAACATAGATTATCCAATAAGTGCATTATTCTTAATGGCTTAGGATTTTAGTCATTTTGGTCTTCACTCGACTTATTCTAATCAATTTTTGTTCTTAGTTAATTAGTTCTTCCCATAAGTGGGATCGTGACAATTGATTTAGATTTTCATCATTTTGATATTCACTAGGCTAATTCTATCCCATTTTTGATTTTAGCCAAAAGTAGTTCATCAAATAACTGTTATAGTTTCAATAGATTATAATTTTGATCATTTTAGTCTTCACTTGGCTAGTTCTAATATAATTTGGTTGTCAACAAATGTAGTTAATCCATTTTGGTTAATATTCTAAGTAGATTAACGTTTTGGTCATGAATTATAGTTTATCGAATAAGTGGAATTGTCTTTGGTCTTTTTGGTCTGCACTTGGCTAGCTCTCACCCATTTTGTAAATAGCCAATATAATTCATCTAGTAACTAGTATTGTCTCAATGGATTAAGATTTTCATCATTTTGATATTCACTAGGTTAAATCTATCCATTTTTTTTCTTAGCCAAAGTAGTAAATCAAATAAGTGCAATAGTCTAAATGAATTAAGATTTTGGTCATTTTTGTCTTTAGTTGGTTATTATAATCTATTTTGGTTCTTAGTTAATGTAGTTCATCCAATAAGTGAAATATTCTTAATGGATTAAGATTTTGGTAAATTTGATCATCACATGGATAACTCTAATCCATTTTGGTTCGTAGTACCTGTAGTTCATCCTATAAGTGGAATTGTCTCAAAGGATTAAGATTTTTGTAATTTTGGTCTTCACTTGGTTAATTCTAATCCATTTTTGTTATCAGCCAATGTAGTTTATCCAATAAGTGAAACATTCTTAATGGATAAAGATTTGGTCGTATTTGTCTTCACATGCCTAATTCAAATGCATTTTGGTTCTTAGCTGATGTAGTTCATGAAATATATGCAATAGTCTCAATTAATTAAGATTTTGGTAATTTTGGTATCCAGTTGGCTGGTTCTAGTCCATTTTCGTTGTTAGTCAATATAGTTCATCCGAAAAATGGAATATTTTTACTGGATTAACATTTTGTTCAATTTTATCATCACATGGCTTAGTCTAATTCATTTATGTTCTTAGCAATAATAGTTTATCCAATAAGTGGGATTCGCTCAACGGATTAAGTGTAGTTCTTAGCAATAATACTTGGCTTTTTCTAACCCATTTTCATAATTAATTAGTTTAGTTCATCCTATCAGTGTAATTGTCTCAATGAATTAACATTTTGGTCATCACTTGGCTTATTCTAATTCATTTTTGTTCTTACCTAATGTAGTTCATCCAATAAGTAGAATAGTTTGAATGGATTAAGATTTTATTCATTTTTTTTCTCACTCGGCTTATGAAAATCCATTTTGGTTCTTAGCCAATGTAGTTCATCCAATAAGTACAATAGTCATAATGGATTAACATTTTCGTCATTTTACTCTTGGAAACATTCATTACATGAATCGCGGTACATGCCGTTTCTTGAAGAGATTTATTTTTTCTTTCCATGACACTGTTTTGTTTAGGTGCTCTCGGTGAAGAAAAATTGTGTGAAAGGTTTATTTTTAAAAGTTTTATTTTCAAAATCAACCCATGGTCACTACCATTGTTGCAATACAGAGACCTTTTTCATTTTGCGCTTGTTTGCTGAAAGTAGTGAAAACTTTATGTGACTCATCCCTTTGTTTAAGGAACTTTACCCATGTCTATTTGGAATAGTCATCAATGATAACGAGTCCATACCTTTTAGCATTGACAGAGGTTGTTCTTACTGGGCCAAATAAATGAAGATGTAAAAGTTCATGTGATCTATAAGTGGAAACAACGTTTTTCGAAGAAAAATATGATTTTGTTTGTTTCCTTTTCTAACATCCCTCATAAAGAACACCTGATTTGTATTTTAGATTTGGAAAGCCCCTAACTATCTTAACTCTCAAATTTTAGAATTGTCAAAATCTTTTGTGCCAAATCAGTTGTTCTTCATTCACAAACATAAGACACTTTATATCTTGTTTTTCCAAATCAGATAAGTTTATTTTGTGAATTTTGTTTTTCCTTTGACCAATAAATATTATGGATCCATTAGTTTGACTTATTTCCTTACATGACTTTTGATTGAAGACAACATCATGACCACTGTCACTTAATTTACTTATGCTCAATAGGTTATGCATTAGTCCTTTTACAAGTAATACATTTTTAATAGAAAGAAGGGAACCATTACCTACTATGGCATGACCAGTGTTTCAACTTTGCTGCTAAGGACATATGCAAGATAGATTATTTTAATCTTAGGTACCTAAATTTGGTTGGGTCCTGGTCTATTAGTTTTGAAAGGTGCCTTGTCTTTCCATGTTTTTTGCATATGACAAGTTCTTTTATTGACTTTTCTTTCGAAAATACAAGCAAAAAATATCAAGTAAGTTAAATTTAGGAGTTTCCTCTAGTTCTTCAAAACCAATCCCTCATTTATTGTTTCTACTAACACCATAGATAATAGAGGCTTTATTGCTTTTGTCTATGTTGTTTTGAAATAATTTTTTACACTTAACAAAATTAAAGATATTATCCTCTGAGATTTTTGAAAGATTTTATTTCAAAGTTATATTTTCAATTTTTAGATTTTCAAAATCTTTTTCAAGAGAACTGTATTTATTTGTTTAGATGACATGAGTTTTTCTAAGATTTTTCAATTATGATCAAATATTGTGATTTTTGCTTAGAAACTCATTTAACATACCCCTAAGTTCATTTCGAGACAAGTCAAATAGTACCTCAATTTCTTCATCAACAAACTCATTTTCAAGGCCAGAGTTAGAGTCAGCTTCATTAGAGGATTCGTCAAAGTAATCCCAAGTAGCCATTAGACCTTTCTTCTTTGCATTGAAGTCATTTATTTGGTAATTTCCTTTTCTCAAGTTTAGAACACTATGATTTTACTTGTTATAGTTCTTTGCATTCATAGTAGACGATTCTTTTCTTTTCTAATTTTTCCCCTCTTTTTCTTTTCCCCAAAAGAGATAAGATTTTTTTGCTTTTCTAATTTTATTTGAGATAAAGGATAATCTTCATCATTTGAGTCTTCACTCTAGTCATCTGATTTGCTTTCCTCTATGTCTTCCGTCGCTTGTTGGGCCTTGGAGCTTCATTTCTTTGCTTTGAATTTGAGAGCCAAGGACTTCTAGAGGTAGTTTCTTTGCTTTGACATATTCTTTGGCTCATCATCAAGTAGTTCAATCTCATGGGATCTGAGTGAACTCATTAGTTCTTCTAGAGGTAGTTTGTTTAGGTCCTTAGCTTCTTGCTTTGCTGATACTTTTGGTCTCCACTTGCTAGGAAGACTTTTGAGGATCTTCTTGATAGGATCAGAGGTAGTGTAACTCTTTTTTAGAACTTTCAATCAAGAAACTAGAGTATAGAATCTAGAAAACATTTTCTCAATGTCTTCATCCTCTTCCATCTAGAAAAGTTCATACTTCTTGACAAGTAAATTTACCTTAGCTTCCTATACTTGTTTATTTCCATCATAGTTGAGAACCACAACATTAAAGATGCTCTTTGCTATTTCTTTGTTGCTGCATTTTTTGAAATCTTTAAAAGTGACATCATTCATCATTAAAGTTCTTGCTTTATGATGCATCTTGTAATGTTTCTTTTGATCAGCGTTGAGATATTTTTTGATATTTCAACACCAACAATGTCTTTTTGGGCCTCATAGCCATCTTCGAATAAGTCCCAAAGTTTAGGATCATGTGAGATGTAGAAACCTCTAAGCATGTCCTTCCAGTATTCAAATCTTTCTCCATCAAATAGAAGAGGCCTATTAATGTTTCCACCTGTAACTTAATCACTGGAGTTAGTCATAATAACACGGTTCTGTACTCAAATATGGTTAAGTGCTCACCTTTAAGACCGCACTCTAATGCCAATAGTAGAACAAGAAACACAAGAGAAATGAGGTTTGAATTGTGTTTTATTTTAAAAGGTTTTTAGGGAATATTAAAACAAAGCAATAAAATAGAGCAGATAGACAATAAATACAGAAAAACACAAACCAATTTATCCTAGTTCACCGCTAACACGGTAGCTACGTCTAGTCCCTTCAAACTGAATGATTTAATCCACTATTCACAAACTGAATCAAAAGTCCACTAAACACCTACTAGTGAATCAGACAGTCTTCAAGTCTTCTCAAACTTCTCGCTTGGTACAGTCAAGCTGTAGAGGAGTGTGACCACTACTAGACTAGATTACAAATAGAATGTATTTCTAGGTTTTTCTGCATAACTCTCACAACTGTGTGTTTACAAAGTTATGCTCTCAAAAAGTGAAATATCTCTCAACACTTAGATGAAACAATAAGGTTAATAATAGCAGTGCAAAGATCATGTCTTATCATAGTGTTTGTTATTGTTCTTTGATGAGGATTGCACGTTCTTTTATAGAAAGAACTTAGGGTTTTTGGTCGTTGTCCTGATTGCATGAAATCAGCATGTATCACAAAGTTTTATATCAAATCCTCAGAGATTGATTCACCATTAAATCTTTTTCAAATTTGTGCTCTTAACTGATTCTACATATGTTGATACGGAGACAGGAAGAGCAGAGGTTACCGTGATTAGAGTATGTGACATAGTTTTTCATAAAAATAACAGATTCAAGATGTTGTGTAGAGGGTAAACAAATTTGACTTCTTCAAAGCATTGACTTTCTATTAGATCTATGACTTTCCATAAGAATGTTGTCTTTCTATTAGAGAATTGACTTTCCATTAGAGTGTAGACTTTCTATCAGAGCATTGACTTTCCATCGGAGCATTGATTTTCCATCAGAGCCAAAAAATCAAATATTTGTCACTGTTATCAGAGGTAGACAATCATATGCATGTTTTACTTATCAGAGGCAGATGATCATTGGCTTGACACAGTTATAAGAGTTAGACTAATCAGTCCATTACTTGCGTCAACAAAATCACCAGAAGCGCATTTTGGAGATTATTTATCAAACTTAAAAATGATTTTCTGAACAAAGTTGTGGTGTTCATTTAACCTATCCAAACAGCAGATGATGCAGCATAAAGTACTTTAAATTACATTATCTAGGAATTTCACACTTAAATAAAACATTAGTACTTTAAATTGATCCCACAAAATAATTTTTGTTATCATCAAAACAAGTAAGGGTCATTGTTCATCAAACCAACTTGGTTCTACCAAGTTCATCAAATAAGTAGAATATTCTTAATTGATTAAGATTTTTTTTAGTTTGGTTGTCACATGGCTAAGTCTAATCAATTTTAGTTCTTAATGAATTAAGATTTTCTCTATTTTTTCCGTCACTTGACTTTTTCTAATTCAGCTTTTGTTGTTAGCCAATTTAGTTTACCCAACAAGGAGAATACTCTCAATGGATTAGGCTTTTAGAATTGTTTTTCTTGGTAAATGTAGTTCATACAGTAACTGCAAAAGTGTAAATGGATTGTTGTCATTTTTGTCTTCACTTGACTAATTCTCACCTATTTTGTTTCTTAGCCAACGTAATTCATCCTATAAGTGGAATACATTCCATGGATTATAATTTTCTTCATTTTGATCTTCATTGGGCTAATTCTAACCCATTTTTGTTTGATGCCAAAGTAGTTCATGAAATTAGTGCAAAAGTCTCAATGGAGTAAGTTTTGGTAATTTTGGTATTCACTTAGCTAATTGTAATTCATTTTAGTTGTAAGCCAATGTAGTTCATCCGATAAGTGGAATATTCTTAATGGATTAAGATTTTGTTCAGTTTCGTATTCACATGGCTAAGTGTGTTCCTTTTTTATTTCATACTAGTTGTAGGTAACCCAATAACTGAAATAGTCTCAATGGATTATGATTTTGGTCATTTTGGTCTTCACTTAACTCATTTTTGTTTGATGCCAAAGTAGTTCATGAAATTAGTGCAAAAGTCTCAATGGGGTAAGTTTTGGTCATTTTGGTATTCACTTAGCTAATTCTAATCCATTTTAGTTGTAAGCCAATGTAGTTCATCCGATAAATGGAGTATGCTTAATGGATTAAAATTTTGTTCAGTTTCGTATTCACATGGCTAAGTGTGTTCCTTTTTTATTTCATAATAGTTGTAGGTAACCCAATAACTGAAATAGTCTCAATGGATTATGATTTTGGTCATTTTGGTCTTCACTTAACTAGTTGTTACCATTTTTAGATCTTATCCAATGTCGTCTTTCCAACAAGTGCAATAGTCTCAATGGTTTAAAATTTTTGTCACCTTGCTCTACTTATTCAAATCATTTTTAATTATTAGCCAATGTAGTTGGTCCAATAAGTAGAAAATTCTCAATGGATTAAAACTTTGATCATTTTAATAATCACATCGTCTAATTGTAACTCATTTTTGTTCTTAGTTAATGTAGTCTATCCAATAAGTGCAATAGCATCAATGGATTAGTATTTTTGTTATTTTAGCCTTTGTTTAACTTATTTTAATCCATATTTGTTCTTAGCAGTTGTTGTTTGTCCATTAAATGAAATAGTCTAAATGGATTAAGATTTTTGTCTAAATGAAATAGTCAAAATTTGGTTCATTGCCAATCATGTTCTTCCGATAAGTTATATTCTCTTAATGAATTAAGATTTTGGTAAGTTTTGATATTTTGGCCTTTACTCGGCTAATTTTAATCCTTTGTGGTTGTGCGCCAATGTAATTCATCCAAAAAGCACCATAGTCACAATGGATTAAAATTTCGATCGTTTTGTCATCACATGGCTAAGTGTAATCCTTTTTGATTCTTAGCAATTATAGTTTATCACATAAGTGGAATAGTCTCCATGGACTCATATTTTGGTCATTTTGTTATTCACTTGGCTAATTAAACTCATTTTGGTTCTAAGCCATGGACACATATTTTGGTCATTTTCACTTCACTCAGCTTGTTCTAATCCATTTAATTTCTTAGCCAATATCGTTAATCCAGTAAGTGGAATAGTCTCAATGGATTATGATTTTGGTCATTGTGGTCATCACTAGCCTAATAGTAACACATTTTGATTCTTAGCTAATGTAGTTCATCCAATAAATTGAATAGCCATTATGGATTATAATTTTAGCTATTTTGGCCTTCATTCAATTTATTCTAATATATTTTGATTTTTAGCCAATGTAGCTCATCCAATAAGTGGAATAGTATCAATGGATTAATATTTTTGCCATTGTGATCTTCATTACGCTAATTCAAATGCATTTTTTTCTTAGCTAAAATATTCATGAAATATGTTCAAAATTCTCAATGGATTAAGATTTGGGTCATTTGGGTCTTCACTTGGCCAATTCTAATCCATTTTGGTTGTTAGCCAATGTAGTTAATCCATTAATTACAATAGTCACAATGGATTAAGATTTATGTAATTTTTGTCTTCACTCGACATATTATAATCCATTGTGGTTCTTCACTCATAAATGGGTTAGAATTAGCCTAGTGAAGATTAAAATTGTCTTCATACAATTCGAGAAGTCTCCAGGGATTAACATTTTGATCATTTAGGTCTTCACTTGGCTTATTCTAATCCACTTTAGTCCTTCGCCAATGTAGTTCATCCAATAAGTTGAAAAGTCTCAAAAGATTTAAATTTTTCGTCATTTTATTCTTCACTAGGCTCATCCAGTAAGTGGAATAATCTCAATGGATTAAGATTTTATTTATTTTGACCCTAACTCAAGTTATTCTAATCTATTTGGTTTTAGCCAATATATTTCATCCAACAAGTGTATTAGTCTTAATGGATTAAGGTTTTCATCATTTTGGTATTCACTATCCTAATTGTAACTCATATTGGTTTTTAGCAAAAGTAGTTCATCAAAAAACTGCAAAAGTCTCAATGGATTAAGATTTTGGTCAATTGGGTCTTCATTTGGCTAATTCTAATCCATTTTGGTTGTTAGCCAATGTAGTTCATCCAATAAGTGCTAGATTCCTAAAGATTTAAGATTTTGGTACGTGTGGTTATTTTGGCATTTACTCAGCTAATTCTAATCCTTTTTGGTTGTTAGGCAATGAATTTCACCAATAAGTTATATACTCATAATGTATTAGGCTATTGATCATTTTTTTCTTCACTTGGCTTATTAAAATCCGTTTTGGTTCTCACCCAATGTAGTTCATACAATAATTGGAATATTCTTAATGGATTAAGATTTTGTTGAATTTGGTCATCACATGGCTAAGTCAAATGTATTTTGGTTCTTAGGAGTTGTAGTTCATCCAATAAGTGAAATAGTCTCATTGGTTAACATTTTGGTCCTCACTTCGCTAGTTATAACCCATTTGGCGCTTAGCCAGTGTAGTTAATCCAGTTAGTGCAAAAGTCTTCATACAATTGGATTTAGATTTTGGTCATTTTTGTTTTCACTTGCCTAATTCTAACCCATGTAAGTTCTCAGCTAATGTAGTTTTCTAATAAGTGCAATACTCTCAATGGTGTATGACTTTGGTCATGTTTTCTTCACCCGATAAATAAGCTTGTCCTCAGTTTTCTTTGAAACATCAGTTCACGACACTACTTGTGTTCTTCAACCAATACTCGAGACTTTAGATCATTTCCCTAAGTATCAACCACTACAGTACCATTGACTAGAATAGAGACTCATTATTGCAAGTCACCCAAATCTCTCACATCCACCCAAATTTATGATAACCAAGCTTATGTTGTCATACACTACGTAATCACACACGCTTCTCAGCTTGAGTTCCTGATCATAGGATACATATCTCTAATCCAAAGATCAACATAGCACACTAGTTGAAAGGCACCATCCAAAAAAACTATAACCTCATCCAATTATGTTACGCTAAAAGCCACCAAAACCATCTCTTCAATTCAAACCGATCCTTGGAATCCCCTCCACTTACCATATTTAAACCTTTGTCATTCATTATGTCCTAATTGATTAAAGGTCAACAGCTTAAAATTGTCTATCTTAGAATCTCCATCTAGACTTCAACCAATTAACTCAAACTGTCTTAATCATTCACAACTCTCTGGTGTTCCCAAATCTCAACCGAGCATCTAAAATCTAGTCCATCAAAACTCTTAATTATCCACACAACCTTTTACAAATCACCACCTAAGCATACTCCAAGCATTTTCAAATCCATGCTTTCGCGTCCATGTGCTACCCATAGCTTCACCACAATAATTATCATCTCTTAAACTATACAAACTCAAAATGATAATCTTAAATGCAACACAACTCTCCAATGATCGTGTTATCTTGACAACTATGTAATCCTTCTCCTACATATTAAAATATATAACCACTATTTCTCCATAATGATTCCTAACATAGCCAAATTTTCACCTCTTAGTAGGGACGGCTATGAAAGTTCAGCACATGTTTCTACTATATAACCATCTTTCTACTATTATGATGTTTCCCACTATCAACAAATTATTGAGGTGATCAGTCCCATAACTAGTAACCAAGTAGTATCTAACTAGTAATGCTCAGTTGAACGTAAAATTTGAAAACTTTGTGACTTTATGGTTTCAAAGTGGTATAAAAATTGGTTTGCGTAAAATTTGATTTATCAAAAAAATATTCGTTGCTTGTTTTTCAAAATGTAGTTGTTGAATCTTGAGACTCTAATTAAGTAAGCATTACTTTTTGAACTAAAAGCTTTTAACCATCAATATTTAATTTAATACAGAGGTTATGTAATAAATTAATTAGTCGAAGTAAAAGGAAACCTGAGAGGTAATTTTATAGTTGTAGTCAAAACTTGTGAGGCTTTTTCTAGGTTTGGGATTTCATTTTAACTTAGAAAAATTAACTTTAATTAAGGTTATCAGGAATAGAAGATATTTTGTTGGAACCAAGTTATATACTTAGAGTTTTGATGTTAACAAAAGTATTTTATGAGAACAATATATTTGACTTCACAGAGTATGAAAGAAAATTCGTGTTTTTGAAGACAATCTAAAATAAGATTTGATTCAAATTTATAATTGAAGAAAATCTTTGACCAAGTTGAAAAAAACATATGGTCAAGATTTATAGAAGTTTTGATCAAGATTTATCACAAGAAAATATGAATTATTTAGAAGAAGATTTGATGAAGATTTATCACAAGAAAATATGAATTATTTATAAGAAGGTTTGATCAAAATTTATCACAACAAAATATTAATTATTTACAAGAAGATTTGATCAAGATTCTAAAAGAAGATATGAATTATTTACAAGAAGATATGATCAAGAATTGTTTACAAGAAGAAATACTCACAAGAAGATACATTTATTATTTTCAAAGATATGATCCATATTTTAACAAAATACGAACAAAATTAATCTAAAAGAACTGCTCAGATTGGATTCAGAAATAAAGAATTGACTTAAGAACATATTAACAAAAAAACATCTTGTGCAGAATTATTTTAAAATAAGATCATTGTTGACCAATCTAGGATTGAAGATATAATTCAAAATTAAACAAGGACTAAATTAAAGCCCTAATTTTATCTATAAATAGATACTCAAGGCTGAAGAAGAAAATTACCAAAAAAACAGAAAAGAGTAGAAGAACTAAAGCTCAAAATTCTAAATTCATTTTAGAGTTCAAAGAGAGAAACACTTGTTCGAATGAGAAATATTTTCTAAGTTTTTTTCTTATTGTGTGATAGTCATTGTTATTATCAACTTGTTAGAGGCAATTACTTAAGTTCCAAATACACTTCTTCATATTTAATCTCACTTAATAACAAATTATCTAGATATTTTGCTAAATAATCTTATCTCTTACTATTCACATTCACATCAATCATTTCTCAAAGCTTTACTAAAATATCTACATTCATCGCAAATAAAATATCTACCTCGACCCAACTCTGCTCTTAAATAAAATCTAATGGTAAATTGTAACTCGCAAAATATTTGTTTGTAATATTTCGCTTGTAACTCAGAATTGATTATAACTCGACTTAATTATTACCCGATGAAATAATTTAATTGATCCTTTGAAAAGTATTCTCTCTTCTATTTTGGTTCCAAAAGGAATATAAAACTGTGTTTAAGTTTTTGTGACATCTAGAGTTTGTTGAAAATTTAGATAACGGATAAATCCTATCTGATTCCACAAAACACCGATAAAATCACTTTGGAATATATTTTAAAAATTTCTCCAATGATAAACAACTTCATATAAATCTTGAATTTTCTTTGCAAAATAATTTAATTTATTCCCGAACTAAAATACCACAAAATTTTAATTAAAAGAATCAAAAACAAGCAACACGCTCTTTAAAATTTTTTAGTTTAATATTTTTAAATTTGAAAAATATAACCTTAGTTAATATAGTTATTTTGATCGCAAATATAATTTTAACCAAAAATTAATATGGTTATTTTGATCGCAAAAATAGTTTTAACCAAAAATTAATATAGTTATTTTGATCGCAAAAGTTTAACCAAAAATTAATATAGTTATTTTGATCCCAAAAATAATTTTACGTTCCATAAAATCGATTCGCCTAAATTAAATTCAAACTGTATTAAGTACATAATATGTTATTTGAAAACAACACGTTAAAAGATTTGACATAATACAACGATATTACTTAGTGGAGATAGGAAATTCTGTATCGAAAGGGTAGGGATTTGATCAATACCTAAGAGCGTCCAAATTTTCAACAAGAGTTGCCTCAAACATACCATCAGAAATGTCTAAATCTGAATAAGACCTAGAAGATATAGTAAAGATGTGAGGTGTGGATTTGGTTGAGTGTGTAGAGGTGATATGAGTTGGGGTTTTGTCTAGAGAGAGGGGTTCAGATGGTGTTGCAATAGTTTCAGGTGTTTCACTATCACTACCTCTACCAATATTACTAGTAGAATGAAAAAGCTCAACAAATGAATTTCCCTTCTATCTCTTACTCAAGTTGTGGCCAGCTTCATCCTCATTGGCGTTTTCATCAACTGCTTCTTCCTTTATTCATAATTGAAAAAGTTTATCCAATAATTGAAAAATTATTCAATGGTTATGTTGTGGTCATTTTAGTCTTCACTTGGTTAATTCAAAACAATTTTGGTTCTTGATAATGTCTTTTATCCAATAGGTGGAATAGTTTTAATGGATTTACATTTTTGTCATATTGGTCTTCACTCGGATTATTGTATTTCATTTTTGTTCTTAGCTATGTAATTCATCCAATAATTAGAATAGTTTCAATGGATTAAGATTTTTCTCATTTTGGTCTTCAATTGATTAATTCTAAACATTGTTTGTTCATAGCCAACATAGTTTATCCAATAAATGCAAGAGTTTCAATGGATTAAGATTTTTTTTACATTTTTGTCTTCACTCGGCTTATTCTAATTCTTTTTGATTTTATCCTTAGATTGTTCATAAAAAAAGTGGAATAGTCTCTTGGATTAATATTTGTATTATTTTGGTTTGCACTTAGCTTAGAAAATATAGTTCATCCAATAAGTGGTCTTCAATTGATTAATTATAAACATTGTTTATTCATTGCCAACATAGTTTATCCAACAAGTGGAATAGTCCCAATGAATTAAAAAAAAAAATTCTTTTCACTTGAATTATTCTAAATCATTTTGGTTCTTAGCCTATACTGTAACACCTCAAATTTTATAATAAACTATTTTATTAATTAAATAAAATTTTAGATGATAAATTTGGTGCTAAAATTATTTTAGAATATATGTTGATTGTTTTTATGATTAATTTTCTTTATATGTGTATTTTCTATGATGTGTTAATCTTGTAAATATTTGACTAAATGAGGGATATAAATAATAAATATTATATTTTATTATTTTATATATTTTTCTAAAAACAATAGTATTTTAGTGTAAATATTTTAGAGAATAAGATTTAGGCAATTTTACATATATATGTTAGTTGGTAATTAATGTGATATTTTCTTGTGTGTTGGACTAATATTAATTAATAGACACTTAATTATATTTAATTATTTCTAAATATATTTTATTTTAATTATTTATTTTATAAATAATTATCTTAGGATAGTAGTAATATTGTGTTTGATTTTCTTTATTTTTATATACTTGTTATGACGTACATTGTGATTTTTATACACGTTTACCTCGAGTGTGGCGTATATGTGTCTCGGGTTGAGTTGAGGGGATCTGTGAGGACAAGACCAATTTGAATTGTCTGGCCACCCGGGTGGTGTTATAGTATCAAGCCTCCTAACCATGTACTTCAGAGTTAGAATTGTACCACATTATGAAGTAGAGTCTAAGTTCATGCATAGCATTGCATTTTCTTGTGAGTATTTTGTTGTGATTAATAGATATCGTGTGCGATAATAATTTCTCTTAGATGATTTGATGTTATAGTGAAATGTATAGATTTTCCATGAGTGGTTTTGACTTTATAATGTGATGTTTTTCCTTGAAGAATGTTTGTGTAATGATACGGCTTATTTATGATTAATTGCGTGTTCTTCTTATTTATATTATACTATTAACATGATTTCAAAACTCACCTCATTCATTGTTTATGTTTGACTGGCTTGGCCCTGGAAATCACAATTATTATAGGTTAATGAGTTCTGAAGTTCAAGTTTCGGAAAAACTCCGCTCTAATAGGTGATACCGAGAATAAGAGTTTTAAATTGTTTTTTACTTTTACTTTTTTTATTAGAAACGACTTTTTGTATGAAAATCTTATAAGTACAAGTAAGTTTTTGAAATTAAATTAAAATATTATAGTTAAGTGAAGTTCATTGAGATTGCACTGTTTTAATTGAGGAATAAAATTGAATTGTTATATGTCTATTTAGAGGAACGCGATATCTTAAATTTATTATAGAAGTTTTATTTCCTTAGAAACATATTTTCTTTATCCGTTTCAAATTTTATTAAAAAAATCTAGTATAAATTATAATATATGTTATTTTGGGGTTTAAGGTGTCACATATGCAGTTCATCCAATAAGTGGAATACACTCAAAGGATTAATATTTTGATTATTTTGGTTTTCACTCAGCTTAGTTTAATCCATATTGGTTATTAGTCGATGTAGTTTATCCAATAAGTGGAATAGTCTCAATGGATTAAGATTTTGGTCATTTTGGTATTCACTCTACTTATTCTAATCCATGGTTGTTTTTAGCCAATGTAGATCATTCAATAAGGCAATATTTTAGTGGATAAAGATTTTTGTTATTTTGGTCTTCACTTGGCTAATTCTAATTCACTTTGGTTCTTAGCCTATATAATTCATCCAAAAAGTGGAATTGTCTGAATGGTTTAATATCTATTATATATATTAAAATAGACTCCCACATCAACATCATCTCATATTGTGACATTTCATTCAAATATTGCCACCTCAACAAAAAATCTTATGTGGCACATCTAAAAGGTTTTTCCTCTTCAATTCTCCTTATTATTCAACTTCCAATTTACTTTAACACATATTTTACTGTTATTATTATTATTATTATTATTATTATTATTATTATTATTATTATTATTATTATTATTATTTAACATCTAATATTATGTATAACTATTAATATGTCATGAGTTACAAATTAAAGTAAAATCAATATTATATATAACTATTAATGTGTAATGAGTTAGAAATTAAAGTAGAATCAATATATAATTTTTTTAGTATACTATTCTAATTCTTCAAACAATCTCTACAAATAGTGCCTTGCAACCCAATTATTTTCAAAGAAGTAGATATAGTTGGAAAACTCTTTTGTTTTTTAAATAGACTCCCACATAAACATTATCTAATATTGTGTCATTTCATTCAAATATTGCTACCTCAACAAAAAAATCTCATGTGGCACATCTAAAATGTTTTCCTCTTCAATTCTCCGTATTATTCAACTTCCAATTTGCTTTAACACTCATTTTATTATTATTATTATTATTATTATTATTATTATTATTATTATTATTATTATTATTATTATTATTATTATTATTATTATTATTATTATTATTATTATTATTTAGCATCTAATATTAAGTATAACTATTAATGTGTCATGAGTTACAAATTAAAGTACAATCAATATATAATTTTTTTTACCTATACTATTCTACTTCTTCAAACAATCTCTACGATTAGTGCCTTGCGACCTAATTATTTTCAAAGAAGTAGATATAGTTGATTTTTTTTTTTGCAAATAGCTTTTACGTAAGTGGTATTTTGTAATATATTGTACCTATTTGCTCAGTTTTCTCAAAACCTTGATTGTTGTTAGTTAGAGTATTGTTTTTGCAGACATATTTGATCTCATCTACGATATGAAAATATATTGGCTCCTCAAAAGATAAAGAAGATTTTCCATATTCAGCTTTATATGAGTGCTATTATTGTGTCTTCGAGAGAAAACTATTTACCATTTATAGATAAAAGAATAATGTTTAATATTTAAATTAAAAAATTATTTGTTGTTTTTTTACGGAGATGTTTTGGTTGTCAAATCTTTTAAAAATACTACCAATTTGAAGTTTCTACATCTGTTTTACTTCTACTCAACCGTATATACGAGTTGTTTAAGAAAATTCTCAAGTCATGTTGCATAGAAGTCTCATACTCAAAACATTGGAATTTAGATTTGTCATTTCTTTGACATGATTAGAATGAAATGAATACCAAATGACAAAATCATTTTTATATTTTTCTAACAATATTTTGACTATAAATTTATATTAGACAACAAAACAAAAGAGCATGACTAATCTGATTTTGCGGTAGATAATTACATATATTAATATTTATTAAAATATTTTTAAGATTTTTAACACTAAATATAATTTATGAATTTTGTTTGTAGGATGATCTTCACTATGAATTTTTAATACTAAATATATGAATTAGTTGCAATTACGTTCTGCAAAACATTTTACATATTCTCAAATGTGTGTTTGTCGAGTCATATATAATAATTACTCAAATAAACTCACTTGAAAAATACTCAAATACTTTAAATTTTAAAATCTTATTCACAATACTACTTATATATTAAAGTTTATATATCCCACACAACACGCAGGTTATATTCTAGTTTGTATTATTTTCTGGCCATTTTGGTATTCAATCTTTTTATTCTAATTCATTTTGGTTCTTAGTCAATGAAGTTCATCCAATAAGTGCAATACGCTCAACAAATTATGATTTTGTCTCCACTCAACTCTTTCTAATTGATTTTGTTTCTTAGACTATTAGTTCAACATATAAGTAGAATAATCTAAAAGGAATAATATTTCTATCATTTTGGTTTTCACACAGCGTATTCTAATCTATTATGATATATTAAAACAGAGTACTGAATTCTATCGGCGACAACTCATCTATATGTACGCCACATATTCTAAAATTTGCCAACTCACAAAAATTATGATGTGGCACCTCCCAAATCACCCAATTGTTTCATGTTTTGCTTCCATTATATTTTGTTTCACCAATATGTAAAGTAAAACAAACCCTTTCAATTGCTCATTCAAATACAATTATTTCATACTGTTGAAGTTGTGGGATTTTAGAGAAAAGGAGGAGAGAAAATAATAAGGGTTTGAATATTATTGATAATAGCTTAATGCTGACTTGATTACAAAAGACTAAATACTAAACTCTATTTATAGAGAAACATAGACTTAACCATAAATCAGGAATAAATCATAATAATAATGAGAGATATTCTAAGATATCCTTATGATTATAAATTGATCATAGGAAATAACTAAAGATACTCTAATATAATATAAAAGATATTATAAGATATTTTCTAATATTCTAACACTCCCCCTCAAGCTAAAGCTTAGTTAGCTTTAGCTTGTTACAAGAAAATAATGTTTTGCTCTGCAAAATAATAAAAATGATGGAAAAGCAACTCAGAGATGCAGGTGAAGTCGAAGAGAATTGCTATAAATATAGCCTAGTCAAATAGCCGAAATGATCATCAGCATGAGAGAAATTCATGGCAAGCAATTGAACATAGCAAGGTCCGTCCTTCTAAAAAACTGCATTTGGAAGCTTTAAACCAATAATATCGGAGACTCAAAATATTTAAACTGGAATATGCTTCAAGGAGATAGCACCATGCTTCAGGGAGAGAAAGGTAAGGCTAGTACATCTAGGACAAAGATAGGGCCAGTGCATCTGGGACAAATTGGCAAGATAAAGTGAGTCATGAAAATAAAGGACATCGTCAGAATAACCATCAACGAAAAAAGAAGTCATCACTAATATGATTCATTTGTGAGAAAAGGGACACCTCCGAAATGATCGTCAGTGGGAATAGAAGCCACTGTTATAATCTATTAGTAAGAACTAAATTGCATGACAAACACAGAAGAAGAAGCAGCCCGACTCTAATGAAACCATGATCGAAATGAATAACTTCTAACCATTTAATGAAACCAATAATATCGAAATGAATAAAGATGAAGAATAGTAAAGATAGTTGTTTGAAAATGAATAACTTCCAACCATTTCACTACTAGAAATTTGGTATGGTTTAAACATCAACAAACTCTTCTTGTCTATAATGTTTGGTAACCCACTCTTGATATTTCTTGACCATGACAAATAATTATTTGAAAATTCCTTTTCATATTTTAATTATTTATATAAGACAATAGTTAATGTAATTGAAATTGTTCCATATCAAAAAGAGTAGATATAGAATTGGTTTGTATTTATAGTATCAACTTGAAGTTTAAATACAAATTTCGCACCAACTATTGTTTTGTATCAAATTTTCATTTGTCTTGAGAGTTTTGTGTAAATAACATTTTTACTATCTAAAAATTATTACTATTATTATTATTGTTTAAGACTTTTGAGCCTTAAGAAATTTCGATTTTGTTTTGTAGTGTTTCTTCCATATATCTATCAGCTATATTTGTATACGCGAAGAATTGTTGCAATATTTTGAATACTATCATAAACATTATTTTTAACAAACTACTACTCATGAATCAATGATATAGTACACATTAGGACACACATTATCATTTAATACATGTTTGGATTGACGAAATTACGGATCTACATAGAATTTAACAAAAGCTACTCTTTAAAGGTTAAACAAAATTACGATGAATTTTTCCAATTCACCACCAGTTCAAATATACACTTATACACAATATTAGTTCTAAATCATTTTGGTTCTTAAATTATTAGTTCATCATATAATTGGAATAGTGTTAATGGATTAGTATTTTTATATTTATTTTCACTCGGCTTATTCTAATCAATGTAGGTTGTTAGCCAATGTAGTCTATCCAATAAGTGAAATATTCATAATAGATTAAGATTTGGGCCATTTGGGTGTTCACTCTTATTATTCTAATTTATTTTGGATCTTAGCCAATGTATATCATCCAATAAGAGGAATATTCTCAATGGATTAAGATTTTTTTTTTTTTTTTTCAGTTTTGTCTTCACTCAGCATATTCTAATTCATTTTGGTTCGTAGCCTATGTAGTTCATCCGATAAATAGAATATTCTCAATGGATTAATATTTGTATTTTTTTTTGTGCACTCAGCTTATTCTAATCAATGTTGGTTCTTCTCCAATGTAGTTCATCTAATAAGTGGAATATTCGCAATGGATTATGATTTGGGCCATTTTGGTATTCACTCTACTTATTCAAATCCATATTTTATCTTAGCCATGGTAATTCATCCAATAAAGACAAAAACGTCAACGAATTAAGATTTTTGTCATTTATGTTGTCACTCGACTCATTCCAATTCATTTTGGTTCTTAGCCTATGTTGTTCATCATATATTGATCATTTTGATTTTCAGTCAACTTATTCATATCCATGTTGCTAATTAGCAATTGTAGTTCATTCATGAAGTGGTATAGTCTTAATAGATTAAGATTTTCATCTTCACTTGGCTAATTCTAACCTATTTTGGGTCTTTGCTGATGTACTTCATCCAATAGGTAGAATAGTCTTAATAGATTAACATTTTGGTTTTTAGCCAATATTGTGTATCCAATAAGTGGAATAGTTTCATTAGATTAATATTGGTATCATTTTGGTTTTTTCTCAGCTTAGTCTTATTCATGTTGGTTCTTAGCCAATGTAGTTCATCTAATAAGTGGAATAGTCACAATAGATTAAGATTTGGGTCATTTTTGTCTTCACTCGGCTTATTCTAATTCTTTTTGGGTCTTCGTCAATGCAAATTAACCAATAAGTGGAATAGTCTCAATGAATTAAGATTTTTATCATTTTGATATTCGCTTGGTTAATTCAAAATTATTTTGGTTTTTAGCCATTATAGTTAATCCATTTAGTGCAATAGTCTCAATGGATTAAGTTTTTTTGTTATTTTTGTCTTCAGTCAGCTTATTCTAATTCTATTTTGTTCTTAGCCAATGTAGTTCATCCAATAAGTGGAGTAGAATCATTGGATTAATACGTGACTACACTAAGCTTATTCTAATCCATTTTGTTTCTTAGCCAGTGTAGTTCATCCAATAAGGGCAATGGTTTCAACGGGTTAAGATTTTTGTTATTTTGGTCTTCACTCGGATTTTTCTAATTCATTTTGGTTCCTAGCCAACGTTGTTCATCGAATAAGTGCCATAGTCTCAATGAATTATATTTTTTTTGTCATTTTTGTGTTCGCTTGGCTTATTCTTATTCATTTAGATTCTTAGCCTATGTAGTTCATCCCAATAGTGGAATAGTCTTAATGGATTAATAGTTGAATCATTTTGGTTTTCACTTGGCTTATTTTAATCCACGAATAAGTGCAATCGTCTACATGGCTTAAGATATTGGTCAATTTTAGGTTCACCTTGTTAGATCTACCCCATTTTGTTGCAAATATAGTTCATCCAATAAGTTTAATAGTCTCAATGGATTAAAGTTTTTTTCATTTATGTCTTCACCATGCTTATTCTAATTCAATTTGGTTATTAGCCTTAGATAGTTCATCAAAAAAAGTGGAATATTCTCAACGTATTAATATTTGAATTATGTTTTGTTTTCACTCGGCTTAGGCAATGTAGTTCATGTAATAAGTGGAATAGTCTCAATGGATTAAGATTTGGGCGATTATGGTGTTCACACTTCTTATTTGAATCTATTTTGGTTCTTTGTCAATGAAGTTCACCAAAAAAGTGCAATAGTCTTAATGGATTAAGAATTTTTTTCATTTTTGTCTTTACTCGGCTTATTTTAATCATTTTGGTTCTTAGCCTATATAGTTCATCCAATAAGTGAAATACTTTCAAATGATTAATATTTTTATGATTTTGATTTTTACTCACCTTATTGTAATCCACATTGGTTATTAGCCAATGTAGTTAATCCAATAAGTTGACTAGTCTCAATTGATTAAGATTTTAGTCATTGTGATTTTCACTCTACTTATTCTAATCCATGTTGGTTCATGGTCAATGTAGTTCACTGAAATTATTCTAATTTATTTTGGTTCTTAGCCTATTAGTACAACATATAAGTAGAATAATCTCAATTGATTAATATTTCCATCATTTTGGTTTTCACTCCGCTTATTTTAATTCATTATAGTTCTTAGCAAATGAAGTCATCTGATAGTATCAATAGATTAAAAATATTTTGTCATTTTGCTCTTCACTTGGCTTATTCTAATTCATTTTAGTTCTTAGCCAATATTGTTTATCCAATAAGTTGAATAGTTTCAATGGTTTAATATTGGTATCATTTTTGTTTTTGCTCAGCTTAGTCTTATCCATGTTGTTTCTTAGCCAATGTAGTTCATTCAAAAACTGGAATTGTAAGACCCTTAATTTTAAAATTATAAATTATGCAATTTTAGTGTATCTTGTGTTGAATTGATGTGGCATTTAGCTCAATTTTATTTTATTTTATGAATCAAGTACCAAAAACATATTTTGTTAGACTTTGCAATATGTTTAATATATATATATATATATATATATATATTGAGACCCAATTAAAATTATTTGTCGAATAATAATTTATTTATGTTGCGAAGAATTTAATACCGGGCAGTTTTGTTTTTTAAAATAATTTATTTATGTCTTTGCTGATAAATTCATCTGCCAATTGAGTTGCGACCAAAGTAGATATTTTATTTAAAGTAGTTTGAGAAGTGAGTGATGTGATGAGTGTGATAATTTATTTTTATATATATATATATATATATATTTTTTTATATATATTTAGTTTTAATATATATATATATATATATATATATATATATATATATATATATATATATATAGAAGAAAGCATAGCATAGAAAGCAAAAAGGAAAAAAGTTTCCCTGACCACGCGAACCTCTTCTTCTTTTCTTCCTCTATTTTCGAAAAATAAAAAGAAAAACCAAAGTGTTGGTGGTTTTCAAAAACACACAAACATAAACCTACAATTCTTTCCTAGATCTGAGCTTCCATTCGAGAAGTGTCAAGAGAGAAAGTTACTCCTCTCCATACTACAGTGATTGTGAGCTAACTTTTGAGGTGTAAACGTGAGTGAGATTTTTTGCCGTATTTGATCGCGGTAGCAGAAACGGTTGAGAAAGCGATAACGAAGGTAAATGCTCCTTCCAAATTTTTAGTTTGCTTATAGGACCCTATATGCGTGATATATGTGTGTTGGTGGAGAATTTAATTTGAGGTGGTTTATGTGTGAATTGTTGAAATTTAATTTGAGGTGGTTTATGTGTGAATTGTTGAAATTTAATTTGAGGTGCTTTATGTGTGAATTGTTGAAATTAATTTGAGGTGGTTTATGTGTGAATTGTTGAAGTAAATTTGAGGTTGTTCAATGTGTGAAATTGTAGAGATTGAGTTTGAGCTGATTATGTATTCATAACTGTTAATATGTGCGTTATGAATTTTATTGAGGAAAAAATGTTTTGAGTATGCTCTGTGATATGTTTGAAAAATCGTTAGTGTACTCATGCATTAAAAATGGGGAATCTTTTAATAGCTGCATTTACTTAATGATTGTGGTGAAAAGAGTCAGAGTGTACTCATGCATTTCATAGCTTGTGGTGACCGTGATGGGCCACAGTGTTAGTGGTGACTGCAATGGGCCACGGTGTTAAGTGGTGACCGTGATGGGCCATGGGATGGTTCCATGTGATAGTTGGTTCATCTTATCCTTACGAGGATTTAACTGGTGTGTAAGCCCTATGATAGGCTACACTATAGTAAATCGTGCTAGTTTGTGAGCGACTGGTGTGTAAGGTTTGTGTGCATTGGCATATATGCATTGTATTAGGGTGCTTGACACGCGAGTCATGTTTGTTATACTATGATGATTGTATATACATACTCGGTTGTTGTTTGTTATTGTGCCGTAATTGCTTTGAGGTGTGAATTTGTTTTGATTAAGTTTCGATGTAATTATGTGTTCATAATTGATGTTATGAATGTTTGATGTGTGATTGAGGTGTGAATTTGTGGAGATTAATTTGGTGTGAATTATGTGTTCATAATTGATATTGTGAATGTTTGAAGTGTTATTGATGGACTTTGTATCGTAAGTGTTAACTGATTTCAAACCATTTTCAAAACTTGTAATCTGCATTATTTCGCAGTTGTATTCGGCTACATGTAGTGTGTAGTCGAATACATATTTGAAACGTTCAGTTTTTATTTGAAATTTTAACATCGTATTCGAATATGAAACCTCGTAATCGAATGCAAATGAGTGGATTTTTCCACTGACTTGATTTTGTATTTGGCTACGACCATGCTGTATTCGAATACGAAAATGCATTTTTGCTACTAACTTGTCCTGTCACGTATTCGACTACATCCTGTCTCGTATTCGCATACAGATATTCAATTTTAGCTACTGACTTAGCACTCGTGTTCGGCTACGACAGTGCTGTATTCGAATACGACAGTGTAGTTTTGCTAAAAACTTTATTTTTCAACATTGTTTATGCATTTTTGACATATGAAAACCCTTTCGATGAGTATGCTAAGATGAAAGGTTCTCCTGAACATTTGAAATATAAGATTTTTGCTAAATGTTATTTGTTAATTTCGGTTGGTGACCCTTTACATTATTGTGGACCGGGCTTATGCCCCAGGTTATTAGAGTTTTGAGTCGTGCTGGAATTGCAACGACGTCGAAGACGTGGCATAGCGATGAATTTGGATCTGTAATCGAAAGAAGTGAGGTTCGATGCCGCTCGTGGATCATCAGTACCTTGTCACCCTCAGTTAGATTAATGATCAGCATAGGGCTTTATTTAAGAATTTTATTTATTCTCCTTTTCTTATTTCAGTGTTGTTGTCGCAATGGAACTTATGTATTTGAAACAAACTATTTTAGCCGGTTGTATATTATGATGTAATTAATTATGACTTTTTTCGTTTGTTTTACGACATGGTATTTTTTGTACTTTATCAATTTATTTTTGAAAAAAAAATACATCCAGAGGAAGTAAAAAGGTTAGAGGAAACAATATCAAATCAGTCAACGAAATCCTAAAAATCTGACAAATGCACGCTCTGGAAAAGTACACGCATCTTCCTTTAATAGCGTGCTTCTGGTAGTTCAGCATGTTTCTGGTAGTTCAACGTGCTTCTTGTAGCTCAGCGTATTTCTGGTAAATCAACATGCCTCTAAAGAATTACATGCCTCTAAACATTCAACGTGTTTCTAGAGTTTCCATGCCTCTGATAAACAGTAATTTTGGCATGGCTCTGATTACTCATAACTTTAGCATGCTTCTGATGAATAGGATTTTAGAGCATGCCTCTGAAGTTCATGTTCCGCTGGCTCTGATAATTGCAACACGTTTTAAAACTCTACCTTCGATAAGCAGCCTCTGAAGTTTCAATAACTCTAATAATGCAACAAAGGCGAAGTTGCCCATGCCACTAATTCTAAGTCACACACTTTTTCCTCTGATAGAATTATTCAAGCAACACAACATCTATCTCCAAAAATCAAGTCCATGATTGTGATGGAGAAAAGTCAATGACTCTAATAGAAAGTCAAAGGCTTTGATAAATTGAGCAACATACTGAATTGGGCGTAGTCGTATCCTTACTTATGAAGGTCTAAGAACAAGCCCAAAATTGTTCCCGTCCAAATCAAATAAAGCGTATGAAGGAAGACTTAAGTGAATCAATTTGCAAATGTAATTTGAACAAATATGCACAATATCTTTCTAGAAGAATTGCTAAGATCAAATTTGGGAAATAAAAAACTGCCTAAAGGTCATATTATCATGATCGTATCAATCTGAACTATATTTGGAAGAAATAATTATTGACTAAGCTAGAATGGAGATACGATTTAGAATCCTTAAGGGACAAAATTTAAACCCTAATTTTCCCTATAAATAGCAATCAAAACTGAAGAACGAAAACATGAATTCAGAAACTCTGAAATCCTAAATATCAAAATTATTTAGAAAAACCTCAAGAGCTCAATTTTTTCTAAGTATTACGAGTTTAAGGTTTTAAGTTCTAGCAATGTACTCATTCAAAGTAAAATATTATAAGTGTCGTAGTGTGGGAAAATCATTGCCTCTGATGTACTCATTCTAAGGTTTTAAGTTCTAGCAATGTACTCATTCTAAGTGTTGTAGTGTGGGAAAATCATTGTATCAAATCTACTTAGTAGAAGGAAAACCAAATAAGTTTCCAATTCTTTGTAACCCATATCAATAGTGGTTTCAGTGTGCCTCAATCAATCTATGGATCTTAGGTTGTGTTGAGTAGACTTGACTTGTAGGGTCTGTTGGAATCAAGTTGGCTTTCCACTTATAGTTTTGATGTTAACAAAAGTATATTATGAGAATAATATATTTGGATTAATGGCTTCATTAAGTATGCGAAACTTGGAAGAAGAAAATCAGAGAAAGGTATCAAAGGAAGCGACCATATGAAGCAACTAGACGAAACTCATCAGAGGACGAGATCAGAGGAACACAAATTTTACGTGTCTGCCTCTACACATATGCCTATGAAAGTAATGTGCCTCTAAAAGTTATGAAGATTGCCTCTGATGTTTAGGTTAGAACTTTGGAACTGATGTTTGGGTCTGAAGATTGGGTCAAATTTTTGGGATTGATGATTGCCTCTAACGAATGGCTCTAAAATTGAGTCTGCCTCTAAGGACTGTCTAAAGACTGAATCTGAAGAAGATGTGATCAAGATCTTAACAACAAGAAGATATCAATTATTTAGGTTCTTAGGACATGTAGTTCATCATAAAAAAGCAATAGTATCAAAGGATTATTATTTGTATTATTTTTAATTTCGCTTGGCTTATTGAAATCCATGTTGGTTTTTAGCCAATATAGTTCATCCAATAAGTTGAATATTAATAATGGATTAAGATTTGGGCCATTTTAGTATTCTAATCCATTTTAGATCTTAGCCAAACTAGTTCATCCAATAAGTGGAAAAGTCTCAACTAATTAAGATATTTGTCTTTTTTTCTCTTCACTCAGCTTATGCTAATTCATTTTGTTTCTAAGTCTATGTAGTTTATCCAATAACTGGAATAGTCTCAATGGATTAATATTGCTATTATTTTAGTTTTCACTCAGTTTATTTTAATCCACGTTGGTCCATAGCCAATAAAGTTCATTCAACAAGTGGAATAGTCTCAATAAATTAAGATTTTGGTCATTTTGGTATTCACTCTGCTTATTCTAATTCATTTGAGTTCTTAGCCAATACAATACATCTAATAAGTGCAAATTAAATGGATATTGATTTTTGTATTATTTTGCTTTTCAATCAGTTTATTCTAATTTGTGTTGGTTCTAGATGTTGCAGTTCATCCCTTAACTGGAATATTCATAGTGGAAAATGACTTGGGCCATTTTGGTGTTCACTCTTCATTTTATTTTCCATTTTTGTTGTAAGCCAATGTAGTTCTTCCAATATGTGGAATACCCTCAAATGATTAAGATTTTTGTTAGTTTTTTCTTCAGTCGACTTATTCAAATTCATTTTGGTTCTTAGCAAATGTAGTTCATCCAATAATTGCAGTAGTCTCAATAGATTAATATTTGTATTATTTTTGTAGTGGATTAGTATCAATGGATTAATATTTGTATTATTTTTGTTTTTCTCTAGGCCTATTCTAATCCACGTTGTTACATAACTAATGTAGTTCGTCCAATATGTGGAATATTCATAATGGATTAAGATTTAGGTCATTTTAGTTCTTAGCCTATGTAGTTCTTAAGTGGAATAGGTTCAATAGATGTAGATTTTGATCATTTTGGTCTTCACTTGGCTTATTCTGATTCATTTTTGTTTTTATTCAACGTACTTGATCTAATAAGTGCAACAGTCTCAAATGAAAAATATCTTTGTCATTTTTATCCTCACCTAGCCTACTGTAGTTTATTTTGGTTCTTGGCCAATGTAGTTCATCCAATATTGTTCATTGAGTAAGTGGAATATTCTTATTGGATTAAGATTTGTATTATATTAGTTTTCACTCAATTTATTCTAATCGATGTTGGTTCTTAGCCAATATATTTCATTGAATAAGTGAAATAGTGTCAATGGATTAAGATTTTTGTAATTTTTGTGTTCACTGCTCTTATTCTAATCTATTTTAGTTCTTAAGCAAAATATTTCATCCATAAAGTGGTCTTGTTTCAATGGATTAAGATTTTGGTATTCATTCTTCTTATTCTAATTAATTTTTGTTCTTAGCTAATGTAGTTTAGCCAATAAGTGCAATAGTCTCACTGTATAAAAATATTTGTCATTTTTTTCTTCACTCAACTTATTCAAATTCATTTTGGTTCTTAAAGTATGTAGTTAATCCAATAAGTTTAATAGTCTTAATGGATTAGTATTTGTATTATTTTTGTGTTCACTCACCTTACTCTAATCCATGTTGTTGAAGTTTGATTAACACAAAAAATGGGGGTTTGAAGTGTGTTATTGTATGTTAAAACAGTTTTTGAAATTTAAGTGTAACTTTGTGATCAAGGAAATTTAGAAAGTGCAACATCCAGCTTTTTCGAGACATTAACTAACGAAATTCTAAACATAAAGAAACATATTCATTTTTTTTATAAGATTATCTTAAATACTCATTTACCTTAAAATCAATTAAAAACTTTTTCAATTGTATTCTCAAAAATAATGAATCAGACTATTTGTAATTACAAAAAGTAAAGTTAATACGTAAAACAAAATAAACTCCTAACGGCAAAACTCTTGACGTTTTACTTCCCAAAAATAAATCCTAGTTAGTCATAACTTTGGAAGCTTGTGGAAAACTCTTCCAACAAGTCTAACACTAGTACAAAAGTATCTTGGAGTCTCGCATTTCTCTTACTAGGTTGGCCGCGTCATTATTTCCTCAAGTAACACTATATGTGACGTCTTGTCAAATGTAAGAGTCATCTCAAGATAACAAACACAGAGAAAATAAACATGCATATATAGTTGTTATAGCAAAAAAATAAATAAATCATATATTTTATTTAACAGTAAATATCACAAAGCACCAACGATACAAATCAACCAAAATGCACAAATCCTATTTTTTAGACTATATGTCAATGAATTATTTCAGAATATTACCACCATGTAAAACAAAGAGTCTAACCATTGGAAAATGTCCCACCTTTGGACATATACTCTTCAGAGTTACATATTCAATACCCCACCGTTGAGTATTTTTCTGAATGACATTGTCTTTTCAAAGAATTGTCGACACGTACTTGCGACTAGGTCCAGGCCACCAATGCATGCATGAATGTCATCACCTTAGTTAGTAACAAAATAGATCACTCAATCAGAGCGTCCAAAACCTTTCAACCTTGTTCTAAACCAACCTAGTTTAGACACAAAGTCATCACCTTGAATAACCACCCATTACCAATAAAAACACGCAAATTACTTAATCTCATAATATCATTCATAAAAATGTAATTCATCACAATATATTTATATCACTTATAATTCAAGTTTAAAAGTGAATGAAGTGATGCCCTTACCGTTACCAAAGTTGTTTCTAGAATTATGCGCCACAAACTCTTGTTCAACTCGGTTCACACCTTCAAATAAGTAATAATTAATTTAGCATTTAATTGTCTTTTCACTACTAACTCCTACTCAAATAAAGTTTGGGTTTAGTTTAAGATTTAGACAAATTCTCTTAAAACAACCAAATTATTATTATTATTATTATTATTATTATTATTATTCAACACAACCTCCACTCAATTGTCTCATAAAAATCATAACTTTAATCTTCTAAAAGCAATAACTATAACAACTTTCAACACATTTATTATTTCTAGAAAAATTATTATTTTTAACATCAATCAGGTTTCTAAAAATTTCTTCAACAATCAAACTATCACAAAAAATTTTAACCAAATAAAAATTGAGTTTGTAGCCAGTAACTACTTCTATTGATTAAAACACGATCTAACTTTTATAACAATCGACTTCTACCAGATGAAAATTAATTTTTGAAATAGATAAAAAATTTCTCTAATCAAAATAGGTTTCTATATGAATATCATAAGGATCAAGAACACTTCTTAGAAAATAAATTGCATGTCACGATTTTGCTTTTAAAACTAAAATTGGATTTCTTAAACAATAATAATAAAAAAAGGATTTCTTACACAATAATAATAATATTATCCAACACAACTTTCAACATTATCCATCATCATAAAGTCAGTTACTAATTTTTTTTTATCAGTATCAACAGTAACAACTTTACCATAAAATTTAGTATTTTAATTTACAAACAATTTTGTATCAAAAATCATCGTTTCAAAATCAAAGATTTTATCAAAATTGAATCAGAGAGAAAGTAAAAATATTAATAGATTATATTAATAAGTCAAGTTCAAAGGTAAAGATGACATACTAAAAGTTCCTTGCACAACCATAGACACAGAAACTGATTTTCCTTTTTTCTATCATTATGGTTGCACTGATGTATCTTTCCCCTCTCTTGCACACTATTTAGGATTCAATATTCTTTTTTTGTTCTTCTAACCTAAAGTACCTATTAACTAGGGACTTATGCATTTTTCTTCTTCTTTTTAACATAGCCTAATAACCAACTAGAGATTTATATGCCTTTTCTCTTTAACTAACATCTAGGCAGTTGACTAATTTAAAATATCTTTATTATTTTTGTTTTCTAAAAGTAGTTAAATCGTGTCATTACTATAAGTAATATTATAAGCATTTTTTTTCAAATAGTTAGCAAAATATTCAGTCAAATTAAATAAATCATGTCATACACATATATAGTTTTCAAAATTAATAATTGAATAAAGAATAAAATAATAACAACCACATTATAAATTATTGAAAAATAAATAAAAATATATTTCACACACTACTAATAATAATAAAAAATGATGGTCTTTCATTCTATCCACCTAAACAAGTTTCGTCCTCAATACTAACACTAAAGAAGTTCCTTGATATGGCCAACTTATCTTCTCCGTCGAGAAAAAATCTTATCTATCATGCCACAATTATTAAGTCATATATTACTCTCACCCTACCAAGCAAGTTTCAAGTTCACTACAGACCGAAACCTACACCTCACAAGATTTCATTTATAATCATAATCTAAATATATGTCAAAGAGTCAAACGTTTTAGCTTCGACCGTTTTAGCCTAGGCCCGACACCGACGCTAATCCGACGCTAAATCAACGTTAGCCTCGGCTTTTGGCCTTTTAGCGTCGGCTTTTGGCCGACGCTAAAAACAATTTTTCTAGTAGTGAACATTTGTGTGACAACTTCCAACTAATATACCCAACGTATCATTGTTCTCAAACCACTATAAAGTACTCTTACTTTTAATGTTCAATCTTTTGGATCCAATACTTCGACTAAATTCAACTTGAATGTTTTCCACAAGGATTTTAATTCATCGTTACTCTTATGACTAAAAATCTAATTCATATTATTTACTACTTAAATTCTTACTTCCTTATGGTTTAGTATCACTTACTTGCCAATTATAACTCACAACTCATAAACACAAATTATCTCTTTAATCTAAAAATTTCATTCTTAATACACCACTGTAAGAGGATCATCTCTAATATACTCTTAAATCTCAATATTTTAAATTCATTACAACATCAGTCAACAAAACCATTTTTGCTATTCACCCATAATAATGAATAATTAATCATTGTCTCTGGTATCACCTACATTGAGATCTTTGATCAAGCCTACAATTGATCGCTTCAAATCATTCTCATTCATTCAATTTATAGTACTATCAAACAATATAGTTGAAACCTATGTTATCATATCCTACAAGTATTCACACGCTTCACAAATTTGTCTTCTTGGTTATAAAATACATATCTTTACTCTATAGAATACTCTTAAGCATTAACAAATTCATACCTACTCAATCATACAACTAGTAATAACTTTAAATCAACCCAAAACTATTTAATACTATTATAACCGTTTAGTCTCATGCATTAGACTATCATAAAATTCACACTTAATGTTCTACGTGTCGAATTGAACACGACTTAATAAAGCTCTGGACCATTAACTAACTTACAATCTTAATTCCAACATACATATCACAACCACTACAAGACCCATTAAGTTTCAACCATGCTTCCGTCGCGTGTAAGACCCTTAATTTTAAACACTAATTTATGCAATTTTAGTATATTTGGTGTTAAATTGCTTAGGCATTTAGCCCAATTTTAATTCATTTGATGAATTAAATACCAAAAGCATATTTTATTAGAGTTTGTTTTATGTATATTATATATATATATATATATATATATATATATATATATATATATATATATATATTTTTTTTCAGATCCGGTTAAAATTATTCGTCGAAGAATAATTTATTTACGTTGCGAAGAAATTAATACCGGGCAGTTTTGTTAAAAACATCTCTGGTCGCTGAAAATTTTATCTGTCAATTGAGCAGCAACGAGAGTAGATATTTTATTCAAAATAGTTTGAGATATGAGTGAGGTGATGTGTGTAAGTGGTTTAATTATTTGTTGGTTTGGTTTATATATATATATATATATATATATTTTGGTAAGATAGTTTATATATATATATATATATATATATATATATATATATATATATATATATAAGTGTATATGAGAGAAAGAGAAACATTTCCCTCTTGCGCTCGCGAGTTCGTTCCCCTTCTTCTTCTTTTCTGTTTCGAAAAAGAAAACCAAGTGTTGGTGGTTTTCAAAACCGCCAAACACTAACCTTCACTTTTCCTCGACTTCTGAGCTTCACTGCACGAAGTGTCAGAAGGGAAAGTTGCTCCTTGCCACGTTGCGGTGCTAGTGAGCTAGTTTTTCGAAGTAACGTCGCGAGAAAAGTTTTTGCTGGAATTAATCGCGGTGCCGTAATCGGCTGTTAAAGCTATCGTTGAGGTAACGGCTTCTTCCAAACTTTTAGTTTGCATTTAGGACCTTATTTATGAGGTTCACGAAAATAAATTTGGTGGGTTAAAGGTGTAATGTTGTGGGAAATGAATTTAATGCATTTTATGTGTGAATTGGTGAGATTGAATTTAATGAGTTTTGAGGTGTGGGTGGTGGTGATTTTTGCTTGGTGTGCTTGATGTGTTCATGGGTAATATTATGAATGTTGAAAATTTGCTTTATGTTTGAAGATGTGGGATTTTGAATAAATGCAATTTAGGTATGGATTTTGATTTGGTGTGAATTGAATTGATGAGATTGGTGTATATGGTGATTTCAATTCGATGTGAATTGTGAATTCAATTTCATGTGATTTGAGGATTATATGTGTTGAGTATTCTCTGTGTTAAATTTGAAAATCATTAGTGTTAAATGAGCATTACAAATGGGGAATATTTTAATAGCTGCATTTACTTAATGTTTGTGGTGTCGAGAGTCAGAGTATGCTCACGCATTTCATAGTACATGGTGACCGCGATGGTGCCATGGTGATAGTGGCGATCAGATGGGCCACGGGATGATACCATGTGAATTGTTGGTTCATCTTATCCTTGCGGGGATTATCGTGTCGTGCTGATCTGTGAGAGATTGCACTCTAGTTGTGCTGATCAGTGAGCGATTGCACTCTAGAAAACAGTGTAAAGCCTGTGAGAGGCAACACTTTAGTAGATTGTGCTGGTCTGTGAGCGACTGGACCTTGGTATTTAGTACAATGGCCTTTTAGAGGCGGTACAATTATGATCTACGCCCCTTCATGGAGGGTTTTGGTGAAAATCCTGAATCATGTGCATTGGCATATAAGCATTGCATTAGGGTGCTTGGCACGCGAGTCATGTTTGATATATTACGATGGTGGTGTATACATACTTGATTGTTGTGTGTGACTTTGTTGTATTTGATGTTGGTGATTGATTGATTTGGTGTTGAAGGTGTTAGAATGATTTTGAAGTGTTTTCAAACTGAAATTCTGTCATTTTTCCAGCTGTATTCGAATACAACAGGGTTGTAATCGAATACAGATATGTTGTTTTTGCCTCTCACTTGCGTATTCGCACTTGTATTCTGCTCTGAGGAGGTTGTAGTCGAATACAAATATCAAATTTTTGCCACTGACTTCGCAATTGTATTCGAATACAACGTGGTTGTATTCAAATACAAAAAGTGCAGGATTTTTCACTGTTTTTGCATATGTATTCGAATACAAGGAGGCTGTATTCGAATAAAGTTGTGTTGTTTTTGGCTGTTTTCGCATTTGTATTCGAATACAAGGAGACTGTATTCAAAAACAATTGTGCTGTTTGTGAGTGAAAGCATTATGGCTTGATGCCGCTTGTTGATTCTCAGTACCCAGTCGCCCTCAGTTAGATTAATGATCAGCTTAGGGTTTTAATTAAGAATTTTATTTATTTTCCCTTTCTTATTACAAGGTTGTTGTTAAAAGGGAAATTATGTATTTGAAACAAAATATTTTAGTCGGTGTATATTTTACTTGGGTATTTTGAATTTGTGTTCAAAATCATTTCCGCTGTTTGAAATAATTGTTGACCTTTGTCGTGGTGTTACGACTTAAATATTTTATCCAAAGGTATTTCTTTATTTACGGATTTGATTTTGTAATTTTTTTTAAAAAAATACACTCGCGCTGTTAAATATCGGGGTGTTACATCGCGCCACTATGATAAATCAATTAAGAATAGGATTTGTGTAGTTGTGCAATATGCACACAATGTTTAGGTGAGGAAATATTTCGATCAAGGTTCGAGTGGAATATAAACTCACACACCATCTCTTGAGGACCTCCAAGACACATGACCAACACTGACAAGACTACAAACTATCCCAGTGACTCTCCAACTTGTGGAAAACTCTTCCAACAAGTCTTACACCAGTACAAAAGTATCTCGGAGCCTCCAACAGCATGTTATTTTGTTTCCTCGCATTTCTCCTACTAGGTTGGCCGCGACATTATTCGCTCAAGTAACACTATATGTGACTTCTTGTCAAATGTAAGGGTCATCTCCAAATAACAAACACAGAGGAAATAAACATGCATATATTTCATTAATAGTTAAAATCACAAACACCAAAGATGCAAATCAACCAAAATGCACACATCTTATTTTTCAAACTATATATGTCAATGCATGATTCCGAAACTTCACCACCCGATAAAGCAAATAGTCCCACCATTGGACAATGTCCCACCGTTAGACAAATGCTCTTCAGAGTTTAATATCATATATAAACATGTAATTCATATAACACATATTTTGAAGATAACATGTAAACAAAACCAAGACATAACATCACAGTACAGGTATAGGATTCCGTGGGAATCGAACCCGGTACAGGGAGGATAAGACTAACGTCCATTCATTCGCACTACCAATTGAGCCCTCAATTGGTATTGGGAATGAATAGACGGTGGTACTTATCCGCCAAGTACAGGGTTCGATTCCCACAAAAGGCAAAAACTCACTATTTCCTATGGGTGGAAAAGGGGGACGAGAATGTCGTGATTAACAGTGCCGATAACGGTAAGGGTCGGGCTGTTATAGTTACCAAAGTTGTTTCTAAAACTATGCACCATACACTTTTGTTCAACTTGGTTCACACCTTTAAATAAGTAATAATTAACTTAGCATTTAATTGTCTTTCAACTACTAACTCCTACTCAAATAAAGTTTAGGTTTAGTTTAAGATTAAGACAAATTCTCTTAAAACAACCAAATTATCATTATCATTATTATTATTATTATTATTATTATTATTATTATTATTATTATTATTATTATTATTATTATTATTATTAATATCATTATTATTATTATTATTAATATTATTATTATTATTATTATTATTATTATTATTATTCAACACAACCTCCACACTATTGTCGCATAAAAATTATAACTTTAATCTTCTTAAAGAGATAACAATAACAACACCTTTCAACACATTTATTATTTCTAGTAAAATAACTATTTTTAACATCAATAAGGTTTCTAAAAATTTCTTCAACAATCAAACGATCACAACATAAAATTTTTACCAAATAAAAATTGAGTTTCATATCAATATCATAAGAAAATCAAGAACACTTCTATAGAAATAAATTGCATGTCACGATTTTTCTTTTAAAGCTAAAAATTATTTCTTAAACAATAATAGTAAAAAGGATTTCTTACACTATAATAATAATAATAATAATATCAAACACCATTTTCAAAATTATCCATCATCATAAATCCATTTACTAAAAATCAGTTTTTGATCAATAACAAGAGTAACAACATTACCATAAAAATCAATATTTTAATTTACAAACATAAAATTTGCATCAAATATCATTGTTTCAAATTCAAAGATTTTATCAAATTGAATTAGAGAGAAAATAAAAATATTAATAGATTTTTTTAATAAGTCGAGTTCAAAGGTAGAGATGACATACTAAAATTTGAACGAAATTGGAGCAAGTTCCTTGCACAACCATAAACACCAGAACCCATCTTCATTATTTCTCTCATTGTGGTTGCACTGATGTTTCTTTCCCCTGTCTTGCATAGTATTTAGGATTCAATATTTTCTTCTCACTAACTAAAATTTTGGCGGTTAACTTCAATATGACCCCGCGCTTTGCGCGGTTTTAATTTTAAGTTTTTTATAAGGTGATATATATATATATATATATATATATATATATATATATATATATATAATGTATTATCTTGTAAATTTTTATAGTTATAGAAAAAATGCGATAAAAGATATTGTAGAGTGTGTAATTAAATGAGTATTTTTACTCTTAAAAACTATGTCTTGCAAAAGTTTAATCATAAAAAAATTAACAGTTTTACAACTATTTCAAGTTAAATTTGAACTCTGTTTACAATATCAAATTTGTACCATTTGGCTGACATTTGATGGTCTATGGACATAAAATATTAACTATTATTTTAAAGATAAATTATATAATTGATAATTGTAAATTCTATTTTTATTAAAGTATATAAGTTATGTAGGAATTTTTAAAATTTTAATATTTTTTCCTACACATATTAAATTTTTTTCAAAATAATGCT
>JBBPBP010009779.1:35769939-35814494 GCA_037974735.1 Cicer chorassanicum
AAAATTTACTACTTTGAAAAAAGTTAAAAATATATTTTAGTATATAACCATACATAATAATATCAATATTTCAGAAAATATATAAATTTTTCTCTAAGTCTATATCAGTAATGGTATATTAAGAAAAAATAGAAAAAAAAGGTTGATGGCTTAATTCTAAATTATATCTCTCTATGTGATTTAAATATTAATTTTAGTTATCTCATAAGTGACATGTGATAGATTTTTTAGATATTATAAATTTCATTAAAAGATTTTTTTTCAGTAATGATACTATGTAATATTCAATTTGAAGATATTTATAAAGGAATAACCGTTATCAATAATAATGGAGGAGCAATGAGTGTCGAATAATTGATATTTATTGTATTGTAATTTGTAACTTATGGCACATAAATAATTCCACAAAATATTATATGAAAAAATGTAATAAAAGGTGTTTACAAAGTGAATAGGGAAACTCTCTATGAAGATACACGTCAGCTTTTTAACTGAGGTGGCAAATGTTGGCATACGTGGAGGAAATAAGATGAGGTGGCAACGGAGTCTGTTTTAAATATATATAATAGATACCTTTATTTATTTATTTTTCTAAAAGTAGTTAAATCCTGTCACTATTATAAGTATTATTATAAGCATTTTATTCAAATACTTAGGAAAATTTCTTTTCAGTCAAATTAAATAAATCATGTCATACACATATATAATTGAATAAAGAATAAAATAATAACAACCACATTATAAATTATTAAAAAATGAATAAAAATATATTTCACACACCACTAATCATAATAATAAAAAATGCGGGTCTTACATAAGAGCAAAGTGAAGAAGACGAATCACACAAACATTTTTATACTGGTTCACCACCAATCTGGCTGGTTACTTCCAATACCTTCACTTGAAGGGTTTCTTCCAATAATTTGATACTGAATTACAAAATCACTTAACCTCACCTAGTTAAGGCTTCTCAACTTTCTGGTTGTGTCTACAACACGCTGAGGCAAAAACTACAACCACTAATGGGCCAAATTACAAGTGTTTTGTAATGAAATAATGAATGTTCCAAGTCGAGAAATACTTCAAAGTATTTGTTGTTATTTTTCAATTATGTTCCTACTTAGTTGTTTCAAACTTTCTCAATTTTTGCAAAGTAGTTTGATGACAAGTGTTGTAGGATTTTTCAATTGCAATTTTGTTGTGGTGTATTGTTGTTGTTTTTATGTTATCGTGTTGTTCTTCTTGTTGAACCAACGTAGAATCCTTTTTATAATTAATTCTGCAACAAATGTCTTGCTTCGATATAAATTAAAACATTGCCTTGTTTCAATTTTCTTCAAATTCTAAGTTGATGTGTTTCAACCGGTGCGATGCTTGCTGTTTCACTTTTGACCGTTACAGCATATTTCGAATTTGTTATTGCCGTTGTCTGTGATTCTTTTGCAAACCTTTTATGCCAATTAAAAAATATTTAGCCAATATTTCCATTTGGTATAATTTGATAATTAACCTACTAGAATATTCCTTGTATTTTTCCAAGACTTTTTTTCTTCTGAGTTTTCACATTTTCCATGACCAGTATTATAGGCAAAGTTTGCATGTTTTAGAATCTGATCTGGAGTCTTGTAGATGTTATCAAAATCACATCTCGAGAATCGTTGAACTTCAGAGGCATTGACTTTTTTAGAGACGTTGACTTTTTGTTAGAGACATTAACTTTTGTAAATAAATCTGATGCGTTGACTTTTTTAGGTGCACTCTTTTATCGTAGTTGTTGACTTTTTCAATGTTAGAAGTATGAAAGTCAAAGTCATTGTGTAAATTATAGAAGTAGAGCCAAGAATATCAGAGTGAGATTGGAGTGTGTTAATATCAGAAACAGAGTCAGTAATCTGCTTGTGTTGAATTACTTTCAGAGGCAGAGATAACTTATCATAGCATGTTGTATATCAGAGTCATAGCGAGTTTATCAGAGTTAGCGCTTTAGAGCCAGCAAAGGACGAGTTTATCAGAGATAACTTTTGTATCTTCATGTAAGTTCATATCTTTTGATTGTGTTGTATCCTCAAATTTTTTTTTATCCTCGGATTCTTTTATTTTACTCTGATTTTACATGTTTCCTAGGTGTGGAATGTATCTACTTGTTCTATTTTTCTGCACAATTAATTTAGAACATTCGTACATAAAATTGTTCTCACAATCTTCTATTTGTTATCAACAAAACTAAAAAGGAATTTTTCTCCAAAGCCATATTGGTTATAATAGTTGGTTCTTCGCCAATGTAGTTCATCAAATATGTGAAATATTTTTTATGGATTAAGATTTGGGCCATTTATGTGTTTAGTGTACATATTCTAATCCATTTTGGATCTTTGCAAATATAGTTCATCCAATAAGAAGAATAGTCTCAATGGATTAAGATTTTAGTCATTTTAGTCTTCACTCGGCTTATTCTAAGTATTTCTGGTTCTTAGCCAATGCAGTTTATCTAATAAAAGGAATAGTATCAATGGATTATGTTTCGTAAATTGCAGTCTTCAATTGTTTAATTCAAATCAATTTTAGTTTTAAGCCAATGAAGTTTATCCATTAAGTGGAATAGTCTCAATGGATTAAGATTTTGGTTGTTTATGTCTTCACTTGGCTTATTCTTATTCATTTTGGTTTTTATCCAATGTAGTGCATCCAATAAGTGCAATAGTCTTAGTGGAATAAGACTTTTGTCAATTTTGTCTTCACTAGGCTTATTCTAATATATATTGGTTCATAGCCTAGTAGTTAATCCAAATAGTGGAATAGTCTCAATGAATTAATTTTTGTATTATTTTAATTTTCATTTAGCATATACTAATCCATGTTTGTTCTTAACCAATTTAGTTAATCCAATAAGTGGAATAGTCTCAATAGATTCAGATGTTTGAAATATTTATGTTCACTCTTCTTATTTTAACCCATTTTCATTGTTATCCAATTTTGTTTCATCCAATAAGTGCAATACTCTTAACGAATTAACATTGTCTTCACTCGACTTGTTCTAATTGACTTCAGTTGTTAGCAAATTAGTTCGTCATATAAGTAGTATACTCTCAATGGATTATTATTTCTATCATTTTTCTTTTAACGCAACTTATTCTAATTCATTTTTGTTCTTAGCCAATGTAGTTCATCCAATAAGTGCAATAGTCTAACGGTCTATGACTTTTGTCACTTTGGTCCTCACTCAACTTCTTCTAATTCATTTTGGTTCTTAGCTTACATAATTTATCCAATAAGTGGAAAATTCGAAATAAATTATTATTTGTATTAATGGATTAATATTTGTAATATTTTGATTTTCACTCAATTTATTCTAATTAATGTTGGTACTTCGCTAATGTAGTTTATCCAATAAGTAGAATATTCAAAATGGGTTAAGATTGGGGCCATCACTTTGGTCATCACTTGGCGAATTCTAACCCATTTTTGGTATTTGCCAATGTAGTTCATGCAGTAAGTTGAATAGTCTCAATGGATTAAGATTTTGGTCATTTTGGTCTTCATTCGGCTTATCTAATTCTTTTTGGTTCTTAGCCAGTGCAGTTTATCGAATAAGTAGAATAGTATCAATGAAGAAAGTTTTGTACATTTTGGTTTTCACTTGGTTAATTTAAAACTATTTTATTTCTAAGCCAGTGCAGTTTATCCATTAAGTGGAATGGTCTAAATGTATTAAGATTTTGGTCATTTGGCCTTCATTTGGCTTACTTTTATTAATTTTGGTTTTTATCCAATGTTATTCATCCAATAAGTGCAATAGTCTCAATGGATTAAGATTATTGTCATTTTTGTCTGCATTTGACTTATTCTAATTTATTTTTGTTCTTAGGCTAGTAGTGCATCCAAATAGTGGAATAGTCTCGATGGATTATTATTTGTTTGATTTTCGCTTTCACTTTGCTTATTTAGTTCATCCAATAAATGGAATGGTCTCAACGGATTCAGATTTTTGAAGTTATTATATTCACTCTTCTTATTCGAATCTATTTTTGTTCTTAACCAATGTAGTTCATCGAATACATTGAGTAGTCTCAATGGATTAAGATTTGGGCCATTTCGGTGTTCACTATTCTTATTCCAATCATTTAAGGTTCTTAGCCAATGTACTTCATCAAATAAGTGGAATAGTCTCATTTGATTTATATTTGTATCCTTTTGGTTTTTACACAAGTTATTATAATCCATGTGGGTTCTTAGCCATTGTAGTTCACCTAATAAGTGGAACAGACTCAATGGATTTAGATTTTGGCCATTTTGGTGTTCACATTTCTTATTGTAATCTATTTTGGTTCTTTGTCAATGTTGTTCGTCAAATAAAGACAATAGTCTCAATGGATTAACATTTTTGTCATTTTTGTCTTCACTCTCCTAATTATATTTTATTTTTTTTCTCACCCTATGTAGTTCGCCAGTAAGTGGAATAATCTACATGAATTAGGAGTTTGGTCATTTTGTTCATCACTTGGTTTATTCTGATTCATTTTGGTTCTTAATCACTGAAGATAATCCAATAAGTGCATCTGTCTCAATGGATTAAGATTTTGTCATTTTGGTCTTCACTTAGCTTATTGTAATTCATATTTGTTCGTAGACAACGTAGTTCTTCCAACAAGTGGAATAGTCTTCATGGATTAATATTTGTTTCATTTTGATTTTCACTCAGCTTATTTTAATCCATTTTGGTTCTTAGCCAATGTAATTCATTCAATAAGTGCAATAGTCTGAATGGATTAAGATTTTGGTCATTTTTGTATTCACTAGGCATATTCTATTTCATTTTGGTTCTTAGGAAATGTACTTCATCCCATAAGTGGAACAGCCTCAATGGATTAATATTTGTATCATTTTGGTATTCACTCACCTTATTCTAATCCATGTGTTTATTCGCCGATTTAGTTCATCCAATAACAACAATAGTTTGAATGGATTAAGTATTTGGTAATTTGAGTTTCACTCTTCTTATTCTAATCCATTTTGGATCTTGGAAAGTCTAGTTCATCCAATAAGTGTAATAGTCTCAAGAGTTATGATTTTGTCATTTTTTTCTTCACTCAGCTTATTTTGATTCCTTTTTGTTCTTAGCCTATGTAGTTCATCGAATAAGTGGAATATTCTGAAAGGATTACGATTTTGGCCATTTTGGTGTTTACTCTTTTTATTCTAGTCCATTTTGGATCTTAGCCAATATAGTTCATCAAATAAGTACAATAGTCTCAACGGATTAAGATTTTTATCATTTTAGTCTTTACTCAACTTATTTTATATCATTTTGGTTCTTACACTATATTGCTCATCATATAAGTGGATTAATGTCAATAGGTTAATATTTGTTTCATTTTTGTTTTCCCTCAGCTTATTCTAATCCATGTTGTTTCTGATCTAAATTTGTTCATTCTCAATAGCGCTCTCCCAAGCAGCTTTTTGAGGTGGAGCTTGATTTTCTGGAACTCCTTGTTGACCCTGAAATCCACCCTGTTGATCACTCCAAGAAAAATTTGGATGATTTCTCCAACCAGGGTTGTACGTACGAGAGTAGGGATTGTTCTGCTTCCCGTTATTACCCAAAAAATTCACCTTTTCTAGTTCTTCTATATCATTTTCATCCAGTGCTTCACAAGCTCCATTTTTATGTGCTCCCCCACAAAAGTTACAGCCCGTATGTTTCAATAATTTGACATGGGCCACTTGGGGTGATATATTTAGAGCTGCCATCCCCTTCTTTATCTCAGTGGCGATAACATCTTCTATCTATTTTGAGAGCAACCTGCCTGGAGCTAACCCATCATAAATAACATTCAATTCCAATATACCACTTGTTGACCCACAACCTCTGTCATACAACATCATTTGTTCATTTGATGCCATGATCTCAATAATTTTGCGTAAAGAACCACCTGTTTTAGCATCCAACATAATCCTAGTGCTAGGCCTCAACCATTACAGAATATTTGCATCTAAGAAGTGTCGTCATAAGCATGATTGGGGCATCATGCTAGTGAACTCTTGAACCTCCTGCAAGTGACACGAAGAGATTCTCCCTCTTTCTGTTGGTAACTAGAAATCTCTTACCTCTTTCTCATGAACACAACTGGGGGAAAATGTTGTTCTAAGAACTTATCTTCAAGGTCATCCCACATGGTGATGCTACTAGTAGGAAAAGGAGTTAAGCCACTCCTTAGCATCATCTTTAAATGACAATGGAAATAATCTCAATCTCTTGCCTTTTTCAAAACAACCATTCACTTTCACTATTTCACATAATTCAAATCAGTTTGTGAGGTGTCTATTGGTGTCTTCGTTATGTTTACCAGAAAAATGAATCTCCTTCAACTCTCGGAATAGAGCGGGGCTCACTTCAAACTTGTTAACTATAATCGGTGTGTTATGGATGGCCAATCGAGCACGATTTCTATTTCGATTCCCATACTCGATGAGGGTACGTTCAGGTGGTGGTTGATCGGCCATTTCCACAAATTTGAAAAAATCCTCCAAATCCTCTTCTTCCACTACTAAATGTCTTTCCCTTTGTCTCCTTTCTCGAACCTCTTTTCGATTTGCTTTCGTAGTTTTTTCGGTTTCCGGATCAAAGAAAAGTTCAGCTAAGGACTGACCTCGCATACAAGAATAGACAAATTGTGAGTAATGAACAATTTTAAAATAAAGAATGATAAATAATTACGTAGAAATTAAAGAGTTTTAAAACAGAATTTTTTTTTTCAAAATTAAAAATAAAATAAAAGCAAAAATTTTATTGCAGAGCAAAAAATTTCAATTAAGTAAATAAATTAAATTCAATATTGATATGGCAATCTCCGGCAACGGCGCCAAAAACTTGATAGCGTTTCAGCAAGTGTACTGAATCGTTGCAAGTAATAATAAAACGGTAGTACCGAGTGTCGAACTCAAGGATTGCGTTTTACCATCAAATTATATTTAATTACTAAAATTGAACAAAAAGTTCCCAAATTGATTGAAGTAATAGTTAAAATTAACAACAGTAATAAAATTGATCCTTTATAATGAGAAAAATGTCAGGGATGAGTTTCAGTTCGAATCCAACCTTGGTATCTAAACTAATCCTAATTACTAAATTCCTTTATTGAATTATTACCGAATTCTCTTTATTATTCTTGCCCTAATGTCTTAGTGACAGAACCTTTAATTCCAAAGGAACCCCTAATTCCTTAGTGGATTTAAGTTTATAATTAAGCTTTACCATACAAGAATTCTATTGTTAAACTATTGCCTTTGCAACTAATTTAATTGGTTTCATGACCTGCATCTACCCCTAGACTACAAATTCATGAATTTCTCATCTCAAGCATTCGTAAAGTCCACTTCCGTTTCAAAATACGAAACGTAGAACAGTTTAATGTTGACCAGGCAATAAAAAGCATTAAGCACAAAGATCAGAAAAATAATTCAATAAACTCATTCATATAGCTAGAAATCAAATCAGAAAAATAAGGGTTTCATCTTGTTACACTCATCCCTAACAAATAAGGTTTAGTTACTTATGACAGAGATAGAAAAGATAAGGATTAGAGAAGAATTACAAGAAAGATTCATGAATAATTCTTGATAAAACTGCTCCAATCGTGTTAGCAACTGCTGTCTTTGAGTTTCTCTGCTCGGGCACAAGTCTGCCCACTTCCCAATAGCCAAAAAAATGTCTCAAAAGTGAGAAAAACGAGTTTTAATATGGTTTTCTTGCCAATCTAGTTCATCAAGTAAGTGCAATTTTTTCAACGGATTAACATTTTGATGTTTTTTTTCTTCACTCTTCTTATTCTAATTCAAGTTCGTTTTTAGTCAATGAAGTTTATCCTATAAGTGGAATAGTCTCAATGGATTAAGATTTTGATATTTTTGTTCTTGACCCAGTGTATTCTAGTTCATTTTTGTTCTGAACCAATGCAGTTCATCCAATAAGTGGAATACTCTCAAGGGATTATGATTTTGGTCTTCAGTTGGTTAATCCATTAGGTGCAATAGTCTCAATGGATTATGATTTTGGTCTTCGCTCAACATTTTCTTATTAATCTTGGTTCTTATCCAATGTAGTTCATCCAATAAGTTCATTAGTCTCAATGGATTTGAATTTTGGTCGTACGCTTGATGTGATTATTAGAGGAACAGACATTTGTTGAATTTGTCAAAGGCAGACAATACAGAACACATGTTGAATTTATCACAAGCAATTGAACCTAGGCATGCTTGCATTTCCAGAGGCAACCAACACACAACGTCGCTCGCATCCTAGAGTCAACCGAAGCTTGCTAGGGTTTTCCTAAGTCCAACGAAGCTTGTATTAACAAAGACGCTTGTGACCAGTTTTAGAATGTAGAGAAGAAGTGAGGTCTTAGTTTTATTTGTGTTTGTCAAATCATCAGAGGATATAACTTATATTGACACGCATGTTGCACTTGTTTTTGCAGTATTTCTTCTTTTCTATTGTATCTTGCTCCATTAGTAGATCTTAAAAATACTTGTAATATAAGCTACTTTAGAATGGATAGTTATTAGTATAACTCTTACGTTTAATCTACACACTTAGCATATAAAGTTAGGAGATAATCGTTCTATATTTGTTTTGTTTTTGTTATCACCAAAACATCAATCAGAGGATTGTAGCTAAAACCACTTTTGCACTAACAATCTCCCATTTTGATGATGACAAATAACTATACAATTAATGAACAATTTTCCTTTACAAAATAAGGTTTTAAAAGAAAGCTTTTCCGGAATGTGGTGCTCAACTAATAAAAGTGACTCAAATGATCATTTGATATTCTAAAAGAAACTCTCATTAATATTCTAGGACTCTCCCTGAATTTGATAAATGAAATTCTTTAAGCATTTCAAACGTTATAAAGTAATTTTATTTTTGACACACAAGATGGTAAAGAGTGCACAAAGATATTATGAAAGGACGTAGAAGCATGGTATACAATTAATTATATTACTATATTTTCTACTTTTCTCCCCCTTTGTCATTATCAAAAAGGGTGACTTTATAGAGATTATAGTAAGCCAAACAAACATAAGAAACACAAAAGAGATAAACAAAATTTTCAAGCCACATACAGATGATTAGTAAAAGCTCAAAGGGAACATAAAGAGTAAAAGTAAAGTAAGAGGTAATTTCACTAAAAATAACGATTACAACGCAGACAACAACAGAACATAAAGGAGAGCTACTCCTAGACATAAGTTCTAGAAACATCTAAGGACATGCCGTAAGATTAGCTGCTTTTGCAATTTGAGAGATGAGAAGGTCCAGCTTGTAGTTGACTTCTTGCAGAGAAATTCGGGATCTAATTGTTCAAGAAGAATGTCACTCACCCTCGAGTCCACTTGGGATTTCCTTCTTCTTCGGAGAGGAAGGTGATTTCCTTTTCCAGCCAAAAGGCGAACCATCATCCATAGAAGAGATATTGAGGAGCGGAGAAAGAAGGATGAAGACTTCTATAAACACAGGGACGAAAAAAAAGATTGAAAGGACACAGGTAAAGAGGAAACGAAAAACATTTGAGGTATAGATTTCTCAAGATGCAAAACAAAAACATTTTTGGAAAGGGAAATGTAATGATGACAACGTGGGAAAGTGAAGAGTGACACATAGTATGATTGATACTTTAGGACACATGGGCTAGTTTAAGGGTACGACGCAAAAATAACAGGGGGCGAAAAGTTGTGGTTTAAGGAGAGGCAGAAAATCATTTTTGAAGATAGAAAGAAGGAGAGAGAAACAAGTGATAGGAAGAGAAATTTTGAAAGTCAGAGGAGATGTAGAGAAATTTTGAAAGTCAGAGGAGAGGAAAAGAATAAACAAGAAGGACAGAGAAAGGAAAAAAAAAATCAGAGGGTAAAACCAAAAGGTTGGAAAAAAATGTTATTCAATTCATAACTCACATTACACTTGCAACACATACAAATTACACTACACCTGCAATACTTGTTACAAAAGGGCTAAAGGAAATTAGAGTCCTAAGATCTGTCTAAATTTGTCTAGACCAAATCCATTAATTTATATTACATATCAAGTTTGAATCACTAATTCATAATACATAAATAAACTAAGTTCCTTTATTTAACATCTTTAGTTAGGAGTCTTCCTTCTTTGAACTTTCATCTTATCCAATGATACTAAAGTCTTTCACATTCACGAACCTACCTTCTAACTTGTCAGACGTAACCAAAGAAAACGGAATCATTTTGACTTGTCTAGTGGGGCATTATCTAAATATAGAGTTTGAGATACAATTTTCCAATGATAGATCTTTGATAAAATTGTAGGTGCTCAAACCTTTCTTCATTATTACTTTTAGATTTCCTTCCAATCTAGAGGATTCCAACAAAATGGGGCACATACCTTTGAATGCTTTTTTTTTCTTACTTTCTCATTATACTCAAGGTACTTGGTGAAAGAAGGAGACATTGATACCCAGGGTTCCATAGGTGAACCTTTGAATGCATTTTGTGAACCTTCTTGTATAATCAATCTTGTTGGCTGTAGTGGATGTAAAGAACTCAGGATTTCTAAACATTTCACCATTCAGGTTGAGCAACTTATGTTTTAAAAAAAATATGAAGTTTTTATGTGAGTACAGTGTAAGAAGATGATCATTTGGGAAGATGAATACTTAATAAAGAAAAAGATATAGATCTGGTTTTTCTTAGAGGGTTTCAGGTTAGAAAAGTTTCAAAAAAAAAAGTATTTGGGAGAGAGGTTTAAATAAGCATATACGAGGGTTTCAGATCATAGAAGTTTTAGAAAGATTTTTTCCTTACTGGTTAGATTCATTGTTAAAATGTACTATAACGTTTCCATTATTTTGCACTAACAAATCTATTGTATCCACTAATACTTCTTCCTATAAGAGGATGAATATTAGTATTAGTAAATAAACTCTTCTCACTTATTAACTCAATATGCTTTAAAGAAGCGTGCGAGTTTTGTTCTAGTTTGTCATTGAAGAGTTTTAAAAAATACAATAAGAATACAGAAAGAGCGGAATGAATTTTTATGAACATATAAAGACATATTTTAAAATAGGAAATACACAAGGAGATTTAATATACAGTCGAAAAGAAGAGCTGATCACACGAAGAGGTATTTTCTCAGATAATTAATCTGAGAAAGTATCTCTCGTGTAGATATGACTTTGAGATGATTACTCTGTTTGAAGAGACATAGAAAAATAATCTTTATTCATGTCTATTCCTCTCTTTGAGTATTCACTTGTCTCAATACAGAGATTTTTTTTTACTACTCAAAATGTCATTGAAGAGCGATTTGCGTAAGGGAAAGTTTAATACGAAAAAAGCTTTTCCTAAAACAGATAAACTACAAAAACAAAAATAGATGTTCTACAAAAACGCTTTATCTAATTTTTTCAGAAAGCAATTACAATCCTTTCAACGAGACTTTATCAAATCATGTTTTGAAAGAGATAAACAAATTTAAGAAGGATTTAAAAGGCATACATTGTTTTCCATAAATAGTCGTACAAGTATTATTTACTCTACCTTTTCAGGCTTTGAGTATTTTTCTCCAGCCTCTCCAAGCTGTCGTTCCCAAAACTTTCTTCAACTTTCTAGCATCCTGCCATTGAGGTTGATGAGGCTCGTTGTACCTTTTCAGGTACCTCTTAAGGGTGAGAGGGTTGTTGCCAATATCGGGTTGATTTACATCAGTTCTAGTTTGTGTCTAATTTGACACAAAGTTAGTTTTTTGGATTCTCACTCTCATTGAGAGGATGTTACATGTTAAATGATATATCAGTACAAGTGGGTGAAAACACTTTGACTTGTTTACATCAACTCTAATAACTCTCTATGAGAGGATAATTGACTCATTCTTTTTGTTTGATGTATTCATGGCTTTTTTCAGATTTTTTTCATAACACATAGCCTTTTTCATTTTCGTTCACCATTTAAGGCAGTTTAGTCTTTAATAAGTATCCATATATATCTTGATGAATGATTCTGTGTATCTTGATATTGAGGACACGTAATCATATGATATTATCATCAAATTAGACCTTAAAGACTTTCAGACACGTAGCAGATTCAAAATGTTCATCAGAGGATGTGAAATTGCTTTGTCTTTGAAGAGTTGACTTTCATCACAACGTTGACATTTTCATAGCTTTAACATTTTTAGAGGATATGTAATAATTTAGAGTCAGATGATAAAACGCTTGATGTGATTATCAAAGATAGAGGCAATTACTTGTTTGTCACGCTTATTAGAGATAGAGAAACAGACGTTTGTTGAATTAGTTAGATGCAGACGATACATAACCCATGCTGAATTCATCACAGGTAACTGAACCAAGGCATTGCTTGCATTTCCAAAGGCAACAGAGGCACAACATCGCTCGCATCCCAGAGTCAATACAAGCTTGCTTGCTTTTTTAGGAGTCAAACGAAGCTTGTAATAACAAAGACGTTGTTAGTATAACTTTACAATGGATAGGTATTAGTATAACTTTTGACTTTAATCTGCACACTTAGCATAAATAGTTAGGGGATATTTGTTCTTTACTTGTTTTTTTTGTTGTTATCTTAAAAACAAGAATCAGAGGATTGTAGCTAAAACCACTTTTGCACTAACAATGTTGATGATATCATATTTGGTTCTACTAATGGTAAGCTTTGTCAAGAGTTCTCTAAGTTAATGCAGATTCAATTTCAGATGAGCATAATGGGAAAACTAAAATTCTTTCTTGGAATCCACATTCAGTAAAGCTCAAATGGAGTATTCATTCATCAGACCAAATATACTAGAGAACTTATTAAGAAATTTAAGATGGATAAATAAAAACCCATGCTTACACATATGCATGCCACTAGTAAAAAGGTGGATTAAAAAGTATACAGATGGATGATTGGCTCTCTTCTTTACTTAGTTGCATTTATACCTGATATTATGTTTATTGTGTGCGTGTGTGTAAGATTTTAGTCCAACCCTAAAAGTCTCATTTACCTAATGTTAAAGGATCTTTAGATATCTAAAAGACACTACTAATCTTGGTATGTGTTATAAGTCATCCCGTTTGAGTACAGGTTAGTAGATTTATGTGATGCTAACTATGCTAGAGATTACCTAAAAACGAAAAGCACCAGTTGTAGTTGTATATTCCTTGGTGAAAATTTGATCTCCTGGTCTAGCAAACAATAAGGAACCATTGCTCTTTTTATAGTTGAGTCATAATATATTTTAGCAGCCAGCTGCAACACTCAATTGTAGTGGATAAAACGTCAACGAGAAGACTTCAAAATTAATGAGTAACATTCTTGTTTTCTATGATAATACTTCTACTATATGTTTAACCAAAAATCCTATTTTACGTTCAAGGGCAAAATATATAGAGATTAGACATCACGTTCATAAGAGACTTTGTCTAGAAGTGTATTTTAGACATTAAATTTTTTTTACACTAATCATCAATGGGAAGGCATTTTTACATAACTCTTGCTAAAGACAGGTTTAACTTTATAAAGAAAAATTTAAACATTCAATTTACAAATGAGTGATTCTGAAATCCCCGTGTGCTTCTACCTCTGGTAAAACAAACCTTTGGTTAAAAACGAATGCTTTGCCTCTAATGAATTGAATTTTTCCTCTGCCTCTAGTCGCTTAAAATTAAAATTATGTCATATATGATTAAATTTTTCTTGAAAATTGTTTGAGTTCGGTGACTTTCGGATACATGTTGTTACCATGTATCAAACGTTTTATTAAAAACACAAACACTGAAGTCATTCACTACTCTCATGTATTTTCCACACTTTTGATATCTTTTCAAACCTTAGAACATCACTCAAATTCTCCTGAATTCTCTTATGGTTTTGAGTTTTTCATCTTCTTATGCACCCACTATGGTATGCAATATAGATCAACTTTATACTCTAAATGAACTTCCAATTGATTTTGCAAAATCTCGCTGAGAGCAGGTTCATTTCATTGAAGATTTTACTATTATTGGATGGTATGAGTATTTTAACCTAGATCAATTGTATGCTCTAGTTAAAGCGTTTTGGAGGTTTGCTAATGCGAACACAGATGGAGAAGTCTCAAGTGTGGTTTTAGGGATTCCTATAAAAATTATTCAACAAACCATTGTTGATATCATCAAATGTTTGGATGAAGGCATGATAATAAAAAACGGAGACAAGTTCATAATTGGGTCTACTAAAATCAACAAGGAACTTTTTGAAGATCCCAACGTTAACTCCAAGTCTATCCATTTAAAATCCAGATCATAAAGGGTGATCTTCAAGATCTCTAATTCAGCGGGGTGCCAAAAGGTGGCTCTGTTATTCACATCAACAAAGACCACAAGGGATTGATGTGGAACATCTTCCAGAAGATTAAGACAAAATTTCCACGTTTGGTGCTTGAGCACATGAGGTCTTGTGTCATCAACTCAAGATCAAGTAAAATCAAGACTATTCCCTACTGAAGACTCATCACAACTATGCTTATGAGAACCTCTTTTATTAAGGCCCTAGAGGAAGTAGAAGGAGTTGTTAAGGGAAATTATTTGGTATTCTTTCATTATTTGTGTGCAAGTAACTACTATTATATATTTAGACTAAGAATTATAAACTAAATATACTATACATAAAGTGTGAAAGATGAAGAGAAATTGAAGAGTAAACACTCAATCTCTTCCTTAATTTTCTTAACTTGTATCAACCTAGTCCCTCACTTATTAATATTACAAAAATCATCGTTGATTTATTTCACTATTAATCAAGTTACTCCTTCCATCAATACCACTATGGTTTTCTTCCCTCTACCAAGAGCATCTCGTGAGTTTGAGAAGAAAAGGAAAAAGGTAGTTAGTGTATCTTCTGTGAAAGTGGAAGAAGATTTTGATGACAATGCTAATGAAGATGAAGCTAGTCTAACATTGGGAAAAGGGAAAAAGGTAAATCTGTTTGCTGAGCTTATTCATTCTCCTATTGATTTTAGTAGTGATAGTGGTAATGAAAGAAATGAATTTAAAATTACTGCAACATCATGTAAATCCCTCACTAAACACAAAAGTTCTACTCATATCCCTTCAGAACTCTCAACCAAATCCACCCCTCAAACCATTATTGTGTACTCTAGTTCTGATTTAGATACAAACACCTTAGATGAGATGTTTGAGGCAACCCTAGTTGAAAATCTTGCAGCTATTACGTATAGATCAATCCCCTACCCTCGCAACACTGAATTTACCACCTGCACTGCACCACCTTTCCACTCTAGCCCTCCACAAACACCTAACCAAACAACCAGTCCAACCTCACCCATATAGAATTAGAAACAGAAGAAATGGGGAGTTTGAATTATGTTTTATTTTAAAAAATGTTTTAGCAATATTAAAACCAAGTGATGAAAATAGAGCATATAAGATAAAACGGAAGCTACATCCAGTCCCTGCAAACTGAAGGATTTGAGCCACTAATTCACCAATTGAATCACACTTCCGCTAAACACCTGCTAGTCAAATTGATTGTGTTCAAGTCTTCTAAATCTTATTTCTTAGTACAGTCAAGTTGTTGAGGATGCAACCACTATTAGGCCAGGTTATGAAAGAGTAAGTTTAATGGTTTTCTAGATACTCTCACAATAGGGTGTTTACAATGTTGTATTCTCATAAACTATTTCTCATCACTTAGACAAAACAAAGGATAGAGAGCAAGAGTGCAGAGACGGCCTAGTTCCCCAAGTTCTTTTGTTCTCTTCTTTTAATATTAGTAATATATTTATTAGGGTCTGCAAATGATAGGTGTTAGTAGTGGGGTGCTGTAACGCCCCAAATTTTTAATCCAAAACGTTACTTAAAAAAAATACTTAGCATTTATTCATTTAAATAATTAGTAAGAAACACGTTATTTAATATCATTAAGAAAATATTTATTCAAAATTTAAAACAAGTAAAGGCAATTATTCCTAACGGAAGGGAACCACTTCCATATTTCTAAAATTCTAGTACATTTTAAAAGTTTGTGACAAAAGATTAAAAAGAACTTAGAAATATTGCGTCAACTCTATTATTACAAAATTGTCTCGAAAAACCCATTTTTACCCCATGTTCGCCGCACATCAATACTCATTAACTACTCTTGAATCTCCTCGAACTCATTAGTACCTAAAATGTTGTTGTAAGGGTCAGTTTTATTCCATCATCCACATCAAACCAAAGCTAAACATATAAGAGAATAACACAAAACATATAAAAGTAAAAAACTTCCGATTTAAAAGAAAAAAATGCGCAAACCGGTAAATTGTATATCAAACATATGCATAATGCATGCTCCTAAAACTATATGATCCGGATATCAACCTGCCACTAAGGCAACATCCACACAGAAAGGTCACTCATACCAATGGGGAAATCAAACCTGCCACTAAAGCAACTCCCACGAAGATGCATATGCCATGACATAATGATATAGTATCAAATATATATATATATATATATATATATATATATATATTCCCACACAGCCCACTAAGAATCATGTCATATGCATTCAAAATTACTTTTCAAAATGATCTCTTATTCACATATCACTAAGAACACATACAACACATCCTTATCATGAGTATCACATAATCATAGACAAATAATCATAAAAATTATGACTTTCACCACATACACATAAAAATAGAAACTTTATATCATATAGGCCATAAAAATTAACACTTTAACATATATGACAAAAAATTCAAACTCCAATTCATATACATAATAAAAGTTAAAACTTTATCACATATAAGGTAAAAATTCAAACTTTATTTCATATTCATCGTAACACTACAATTTTATCACACATAGCATAAAATTTCATACTTTACTCCATATAAGTCATATATTACAATTCAATCTCAACAAAAATTGGGTTTTTCGAGACAATTTTGTAATAATAGAGTTGTCGCAATATTTCTAAGTTCTTTTTAATCTTTTGTCACAAACTTTTAAAATGTACTAGAATTTTAGAAATACGGAAGTGGTTCCCTTCCGTTAGGAATAATTGCCTTTACTTTGTTTTAAATTTTGAATAAATATTTTCTTAATGATATTAAATAACGTGTTTCTTACTAATTATTTAAATGAATAAATGCTAAGTATTCAAAAAAAAATTTGTAAACTTTTCTAAACAATAAGTATTTTTTTTAAGTAACGTTTGGGATTAAAAATCTGGGGCGTTACAAGTGCCAACATAGTTGTGATGCCTTTCCTAATATGTGATGCTTTTGCACTCTAATTCGTGCTTCAAATAAAAAATTATCAAGATGAGATTATATTAACATTCTACTGTATTATATAAGTAATGGTTTAAATCTAGTCTAAAATGTATAACAAAATTTAGCTGCATTTTGAACTACCGATTGATTTTTACTTGACGATAAAAATTAAAATAAACTCAAAATTCATTCTAGATATATTACTACTCTTGATTATTCTTAAACGAAATTTTAATAATAAAAAAATTAGAGAAAAATATGTGCTCGAATATTTTTCCCGCAAGTACAAAATTTATTCGTTAGAATTATTGCCCGCAAATCTTTGCTCACAAAATGCATCAGAAGAATATTTACTATAAGTAAACCAAGATACACTATTGAATTAACTTGAGTCATTATCAAAAATTGGGAAAAGGAAACATAAAAGAGTTATGTAAGAAAAGGTGAAAGTGACATTTAGATACTAGTAAGAAAATAAGGGTAAAATGACGAACTTAACCCTAACCAAATTGGGAAAATGAGCCAATTAGTCTTATATTGGAGCAAAATTGCAAATTAAACCACAAGAGCTCTTCTTTTGAGTGTGTAACTGAGCCACTCACACCCTTTCCCTATAAATAGACCCCATCCCCTTTCTTATAATGTTTTAGAAACATCATGTGTTTGTGGATACAAAAAATTAGTGGTGAGTTATCTTTCTTCTTCTTTGTTCATGGCCAAAAGTTCAGTTTGTTGATGTGTGTTAAAATACTTTAAGTTCTTTCACCCACTTTATCTTGGGTTGATAATATTCTTTTTGACATTTCATTTTATTGTTGTTATATTTCTTGTTGTAACTATTTTCTTGCTACTATTTTGTTGTTGCTTAGTTTATGTTCATAAAAGTTTCAAAGACTTTGTTTAACTTTATCTTTATAAAAGTTTGAAGCTCTAAATTTATATTCAAGTTAATGAAGATTCTAAGAAGTTTGTTTATGTATAAACTCAAGGAGAACCCCAGCTTTATGCTTTATGTTCAAGAGCTAGACTCAAAAGTTAAACTTGTGTTAAAGTTTATTTTGTAATAAAGTGGAAATTTTTCTAAGCTTAAAGATTCAAACTTTATGCTCCAAAGTGTATTGGGACCAAGATATGATTTTTACCTTTAAGAGTGAGAGGATCTTGAGTTTGGTAATGCTCAATTATTTACTTGCTAAAATTTTGGGAATAAAATAAGTAAAGAACTTTAAGGACCTATGACATTTTATGTTTAAGAGATTAGAACCAAGAAAAGAAGTGAAATAAATTTTCTCCTTAAAATCATCATGTAATTGACCTATCTTGAAGATAGGGAGCCAAATATTTAAATTTCTTTGCATACTAATGTTTGATGATGTGATATGTGTATTTTGGGTTGAAAGTATGAATCGCAGTTTGACTATGTTTGATATTTCGATCATAACTTTATTGTATTCATCCTTTTTGAATGGTTCTTGTTGGAATGTAAACTAGACCCTCTCTCCACATTTTGAACACAAGCTTTACAGAATTTGAAGAAGTTTTGAATTTTGAAATAAGACTACAAGTCATCAAACAATAAGATGTCTAGGTTTGAACACCCGAGGCTTTCTTGTGAATTATGTACTTAATGGCTTACTGTTTGTAAACTTAAAAAATTTATATGAAAACTAGACATCCCAAACTTTCCAAGCAGTAGTCATTGGCTGAATTTGAACATTGTTTTCTATTTTAATAAAATCGGTTACATTTGTGCTAATATGTAAAAAAAATTGTTAGAAATGATGAAATATTAAAGTGTGCATACTATGTTACTTATATTTTAATACAAGTTGTAAAATTATTTCTATTCTTGAAATATATGGTTTTGGGCTATGAATTCCTTAGGGATGACCCTTGTATGTCTAGGAGAACTTCAGAAAAAAGACTTGTCCAAATAGGAAACCAAGTTGTGATCCTTCCATTTGTGGGGAGGACAAGTTTCAAGTCTTAGTTCACTAACCTATTTAAATTAGTGCTTTAATTTAATGATATTGAAAGTATTAAGTACATTCTTAAAAGTGTTAGATTTGTGGCTATGAATTCTTTAAAAGATGAGCCGACTACACATTAAGGACATTGTGGCTATGAATCGAGTTGTGAACCTCCAATTTACGGGAAGGACAAGTTAAATATTTTTGTATATTAACTAATGGATTTTAATTCATTAGTGTTTTATTAAACTTGATGAATTTTAAAGTAGAGATTTAATTGTGTTTGAACCCATAATCAAAGCCTTTTAGTGTTTGTAAGTTTTACGAGTTGAGAGTTTAATTCCCATAAGTACTAAATAAGATGTTGCGATGTCAAGGTGCAAACTTAGTAGATCAAGGGCGTGCAACATATGTTTAAGTAACTTAAGAAAAGCTTCAAGAGGTAAGGACATCTAGTAACATGCAAAAAAAATTTATACGTGTTTGGATTGTTTATATAATATCGTTTGATTGTGATTGTGTGTACTCCATGGTTGTTGCATACATGCTTTGATGTCTTACTCCTATATATTTCATGGTACTTACATGATTTAATTCATATGCAAGGTTATATATATATATATATATGAATGTGTGTATTATTGTTGACTTATTTTCTTATGAGAATTTGACGTTTTAATCACTATCAAATGAATTTGATTGAGAAAGATGGCAGCTCTTTATATATACATGATATGCTCATAAATGGATTTGGTGAATATGTTCATGCATACATGGGCCTTAGTGGTGATATGTGATAGATACCACAAATTCTTATGGGAATTTGCGTTAGTGGTAGTCCGTGATGGGTGCCATAATCCTTACAGGGATATGTTAGTGTTGTTCGGAGAGAACCTCACATTAATTTAGTGGTGATTTGTGGTAGACACCACGAACCCTTGCGAGGGAATATTTGAGAATCACGTGCATTGACATATAGTAACTTAATTAGGATGTGGTGCATTGTAATTATCTTTTGTTTTATGTGATAACATGTGATAATTATCTTGACTATATTATTTTATATGCTATTTCTTTTTTGTGACCCTTGCACATGTTTATGTTTGGGCTGAATGCCATCTTTGATCAGATGATGTTGATGTTGGAAGTACTTGATGCTGCTTGGTAGTCAAGCTCCTTAAATATTGTGTTGGCCTCGCGAATAAAATATTTTGTTATGGTTATTTGGGGAGACTCTTGTTGATCAACTTAGTTTTATTTAGGTTTGTTCTTTGGGCATATTTTAATATTGTAATATGACTTTTAAAAACTGTATTTTCCTATGGGCATATTTATAAGACGAAAAGAATAATTATTTTAAAGTATTTTAAAATTTAGCGTTTAGAACTTCACTAGTAATACTTTAAAAATTGGGGTGTGACATTGTCGTTGAGGTTCAAAAGTACTCTTACACATCTTCAGGTACCTCTTAAGGATGAAATATTTGTTGCCACTATCGAGCTGATATACATTAATTCGAGTTTATGTCTAGTTTGACTTTAGGATTCTAACTCTTATTGAGAGAATATTACATTTTAAATCTTATATCAATTTAAGTGTATCAAACAACTAGATTGATTTACATCAATTTTTTAACAACTCTCTACTGAGAGGATTTTTCATTTATTCTTTTCTTTTGATGTGTTCTAAACTTTTACATAAATCTTCTAAGAGTATAATCTATTTTGTTATTATCGATTCCTCACTATTTTTGAAATGATTCTACTTAAATACCGAAGAATATATCCGTTGGAGATTTTTAATAACCAATTAAAGCTTGCTAATATTTTTCTTCATAATTGACTCATATCTTAATTTTAAAGTGGCATGAAAACCAAAGGATGACTTATTAGACGATGTCATGTCCTTCTTGACTCAGAGGATAATATTTTTCTACAATCACAATGCATATTCCTTGATTAGTTAATTATCTTTCTTTGTTCATAAGAGGATTTGACTTTTACCAAAGTATTGACTTTAACAAAGGTTTCAGTCAGAGCTTTCTTATTTGGTGTTGAGTTATTGGATCAACAAAGGTCTTGACTCTTAGTTAACTTTAGTTAGAGGCAGATGATCATTGTAGCATTCTTTTCTTTGGTGATAAGAGGATCAATTCTTGACTTATATTTCTTTTGTATTTAACGTTGTGAATCGGTCTGTAGATTATCAGATTCTTGATGTAATGCTTTTAATTGCTATATCATGACTTAATCTATTAGTAAACATAATTACTTGTTTATTAGGTGATAATTTCTTGCCAAATTTGAAAACAACAAATCCTATTTGTTGATTTCTTTTGAATTTTTTTAGGAATAACTTTGGAGCAAGGACTCTTATTCCTTGATTTCTTTCAGATTTTCTTGCCAAATTTGAGAGGAACAACTACTATTTGTTGATTTCTCTCAAAAATATTCACGTAGAATTTTGGAGCAAGGACTCCTATTCCTAGGTTTCTTTCGAATTTTCGGGCCAAATTTAGGAGCAATGACTCTTTTCCTTGATTTCTTGCCAAATTTCAGAGTAAGGAGTTTTATTCCTTGATTTCTTTTGAATTTTCTTGCCAAATTTTGGATCAATGACTTTTATTCGTTTATTTTTGGAAAAAAATATGAGAGCAAGGACTTGTATTCGTAGATTTCTTTTGGACTTTCTAGCCAAATTTGGGAGCAAAGGACTTCCATTCTTTGATTTCTTTCAATTTTTTATACCATGTTTAAGAACAAGACTTTTATTTATTGATTTGTTTTTGATTTTCAAACCAATTTTGAGAGCAAAGACTCCTATTCTTTGATTTCTTTCGTATTTTCAGCCCAAATTTTGGAGACATTCTATTCCTTTATTTCTCTCAAATTTGGTAGCCTATTTTTTTATTAAAGACTCTTTTTCCTTGATTTCTTTTGCATTTTCTGCCTAAATTTTTGAAGGACTTCTATTTCTTGATATCTTTCAAATTTTCTGGCCAAATAAAACAACAAAGACTCTTATTCTTTGATTTCTTATAGATTTTCTATGAATATTTTGGAGCAACGACTCCTATTTATAGATTTCTTTTGAATTTTCTGGCCAAATTTTGAGCAAAGACCCTTTTTTTCTTCATTTCTTTCTTACTTTTTAGGCCAAATTTGGGGCATAGACTCATATTCCTTGATTTATTTTGGATTTTCTAGTCAAATTTTGGAGCATGGACTCATTTTCCTTGATTTCTTTCATATTTTTTCCTATTTTGGGAGCAATGAATCGTATTCCTCGATTTCTCTAGGATTTTATGGCCATATTTGAGAGCAACGACTCCTATTTCTTGATTTCTTTTAGATTTTCTTTCCATATTGTTTAGCAAAGACTTCTACTCTTGAATTTCATTAGGAATTTTGGCCAAAGTTTTAAGCAAAGACACATATTCCTTGATTTTTTAGAGTGTTTATTGCCATGTTTGGGAGCAACAAATCTTATTTGTTGATTGCTTTCCAATTTTCTAGCCAAATTTTGAACCTAGGACTCTTATTTCATTATTTCTTTAAGATATTTTGCCCAAATTTTGGAGCAAGGACTCATATTACATGATTTCTATCGGACTTTCTTGCTAAATTGGGAGCTGCAACTTCTATTTGCCGATGTCTTTCAAAAAATTTCAGGCAAAATTTTGGAGTAAAGATTCCTAATCCTTGATTTCTTTTGGATTTTGTGGCCAAATCTATGAGCAAGGACTCCTATTCCTTGATTTCTTTTTGATTTTCTTGCCAAATTTAGGAGTAAGAACTTCTATTCCTTGACTTCTTTCTTATTTTCTGGTCAAATTTGGGAGCAACAACTCGTGTTCTTTTTTTTCGTGATAAAATTTGGGGTTAAGGACTCTTATTTGTAGATTTCTTTTGGATTTTCAAGCCAATTTTGAGAGCAAACCCTCCTATTTATTTATTTTTGTCGAATTTTTAGGCCTAATTTTTAGCGAAGATTCTTATTCCTTGATTTCTTTTGGACTTTTTGACTAAATTTTTGAACAAGAACTTCTATTCCTTGATTTCTTTCAGATTTTTTGGGCAAATAGGGGAGCAAAGACTCTTATTCCTTGATTTCTTACGCGTTTTCTAGAAAAATATGGGAGCAACGACTCTTGTTTGTAAACTTCTATCGAATTTTCGAGCCATATTTTGGGATAAAGACTCTTATCTGTACATTTCTTTCAGGTTTTCAAGCAAAATTTTGGAGTAAGGACTCATGTTCCTTAATTTCTTTCGGATTTTCTTGCCAAATTTCAAAGCAAGTACCCTTATTCTACAATTTCTTTTTAATATTTTTGCCAAATTTTGAATCTACGACTCATATTCCTTAACTTTTTTTGGATTTTCTAGCCAAATTCAGGAACAACAACTTCTATTCCTTTTCTCTCTCTCCAATATTATCCATTATTCCTAGATTACAAAATTTGTTTTACATACTCCTTAATAGAATTCGACTTCTAGAAAATAGTCTGGTTAAGCCTCTAGTTTAAAAACAAAAAACAGACGATTAAGCCTATATGGCAATACCTAATTAAGGGTGGTTAGGCCTCTAATTGTTGATTTTTTTAACGGTATGTTTTTAGATTTAATATGCTTCCTTTTTAGGCCTTAAATGATACTCTAATTTGTGGCTTTAGAATCTTATAACTATACATGCTTCACTAGAAAGAATTCATTTAACCTAAGGTAAGCATTCATATGTATCTCTAATTAATAATGAACTCATCTGCTAGTTTAAAGGGTTATTTCATTGCTTCCACTATGCACTTTTCCATTTCATACATTGTTAGATAATGTCTAATGATCATGTTTCCCTTTGTGTTTAAGGATATGATTCAATTTTTAAAAAGAGGCATTTTGTTTTAGGAGGATTACAAGTTTAACTTAAAGGTATTACTTTAAGCATTCTATAAGTAAATTTGAAGATAAGATTTAATGACTCTAAATGTGTCTCTTGAAAAAGTTTGATTAGTTTTATATACTTTTTCTTATTGAACATTTTTTGAAGCCTTGATTGATCTTTGTTTTTTTTTAAGGAATATTTAAGTTTCATGAATGGCTTTAAAATATTTTGTTAAATTTTGAAATTGTTTCTTCTATATGAAATTTATTAAAGGTAGATAGATTAGTGTAATTATTAACACGAATTTCTATTATTTTAAAGTATATCCTTGCTATAAGTCTATATTATTATATAAGTCTATGTTATTATTAATGCACACTTGAAAAAAAAGGTAGAATTCCCATCAATATTTATACATTATTACAGGGTCTAAAGTTAAGCTAAAAAGTAAAGGAACGGATTGAATCTTTAATAATCTTTAATTGAAATAATTTATCTTTTATCAAGTATCATTTCATAATAGAAAAAATGATGATACAAATTTTGAATAGATATTTTAGTTACAAGAGAATTCACATTTTTCAAAAATAGTAATTTTTGCTAATCTATTATTTTTCAGAAGTATTTATAAGTGTTTACTGGAAAGAAGCTTCACGTGTCTCTTTGCTTAATGTCATCGGCCATTTTTGCAAAGATGGAGAAACAAAATGGAAGTTATATGTGGAATGATTCCTTAGACTTTTGGATTTATGAATATTTTTATCATATGTATAGTGTTTTGGCTGATAATTTCATGTAAACGAGTTCTTAAACTATGTTGAATAATGAAATTGAAATTAATATATCTATTTCTTAATTGTAAACGAGTTCTTAAACTATGTTGAATAATGAAATTGAAATTAATATATCTATTTCTTCATTAAAGCAAAAAAGAAATTGTTGAATAAATCAATGGTACTCTAAAGTACTAATGGTCCTATCCAAAGACGCATTCATAATTAATGATCTATTGTTTATTTTTCAAAAAAATTGAATAATTCACAATTCATATTCTCACACATAGAAATGTCCGTGAGATATACGGATATACACACTAGTTTGGAAAAAAAACACGATTTTTGTTTTACTCAAAAAACCACATGATTTTATTTGGCCTGTATGTATACGTTTTTTTATGGTTCGATGTATATACAGCTGCGATGTGTACACATATGAACGGCTAAAAAACGTGTTTATATGAAGTGATTATAGATGTGGAAAAATTTTCACACAATAGCCAATGAGTTTTCATGTTCTCAATTCAAAAGCTCCTCAATCGCTCTCAAGGTTTTCTATTTCTTTATTCCTATGGCTAAATAGCCTACTTAATTTGATAATCGACCTTTGTAAGTTAAACTTAACCAATTAATCCAACGATATTATTGAGCAAACCACTAAAAATCATAGGGTTGATATTATGCAAATTTTCAAAGATGAGGGACCAGCTATACTATATTATATAGCATTTAATATGAACACAACTACACCAGAAAAACTTGAAGCTACCTATCGTATCGATCCATATGCATTCAGAAAAATGTATCTTTTACTCTTTTATAGAGATGGGAAAATTAATAATTTCTATTAATACTGTCAACTTTTAAATATATTTTTAATTTCTATAAATATATTATTATTTGATTTTTAATTTTGTAGAAAAAATTGTTTTTAATTTTTATAAATATCTACTTTTTCTTTTCATTTATGGTGTTTTGTGTTTTTAATATTCTACAAACACTAAAAGTAAAAATTGATATATTTACAAAGGAACTATTATTGTGTGATCACAAGAATTTAGAACACATTATTTGGTCATACACACATAAAAAAAGGATAAAAAAATAATAATAAATAATATATAATTTTAAAATAATAAAAAGAAATATAATAGTGTGTCCAAATTTGTATGTCTACACAATTGCTCATTTACAAAGATTAAAAATATGTCATTCAAGTTATTTTGTAATCTAAATTTTTTCCATACTTGATATATTAGTTCAATGGTAAGAGTTTGACCTTATAATCTCAAGATATCGAAACAAAATTCCTTCAGGAGATTACGTATATTGGTCATTAGTGTCTCTTTTAAGAGGGGAGATTAGTGTTTTGAAAAATTGGAAGAATGAGCATGAAAGAATTGGAAATCTTTCGAAGGAAAAAGATTTTGGGGATTTATTTTTCTTAATAATACAAAGTCTCTTTAATTTGGAGAATTCAAAACTCGCATTGGAGGATGAATTTTGATGACTTTCATAAATTCTCCAAATTCAATCTATTTTGTTATAATACTCTCAATATTTAAAATATATTAATGATCATACGCATTCATTTATTGCACTACTAGAAATTTCGGTTTTAGTAATTGATTAATCGATCACTATTTTTTCAAAATCGATCTTTGTGGCTTTTAGCGACCAAATCAGTAGCCTTTTAAATTTCGTTGATAAATTACAAGTCGCTAGTTGTTGCGACCAAATTAGTGACCAAAGTTTGAGATTGATTTAACAATTACTTTGAATTAATTTTATCTGTCAGTAGCGACTGCTTTAGAGACAAAATTTGTGACTTAAGCTGTTATTTTTATTAAATATTTGGTCATTAATTCCGTCTCTAAACTTTATGGTTTTTTTCTAATCCATTACTTTAATGTCTAAAATAACAAATGAAAACAATTTTTTTAATCTGATTTCAATATTAAAAAGTTCATACACCAAAATTATTTAAATGCATTAAACATATCAATGTACATAACTAAAGAACATAATATATTTATGTAATATTTCTAAGTACTCAAAAAAGTAGAGATAAAATTTTAATTTAAACATAATATATTTTAGTCATAACAAAATGCAACATATTTGTTCTTTGAATTAACTTATCACTATTCGTCTAATTCTTCATCATGATCATTAGCATCGTTATCACCAATCTCCTCATCAAAATCACAAGCATTATGATCTCCAATCTCATCATCATGATCACCAACATCATTATCATCAATCTCATCTTCATGAACTTGGTCTCTAGTATATGAAATGGGTTGAAAGTTCAAGCTATTCATCAATTGTTTTATCAAGTGGTTGTTCCTCTCGAAGTTGATCTCTTTCATTTCCCATTTCTTCAAATTCGTGTCTTTGTTGATCTATTTCATGTCTCAATTTTTCAAACTCATATCTTTGTACCCACTCCACTGATGAAGAACATGACCCACAATAATATAATCTCCCTAATAATACAGTAGATTCCATTTTGAGACCATATACTCGTCCTCTTTTTATTCCTTCAACCTCACACCACACATCTAATTCATTTGGTGGAGGTTCCTTGCAAAGATGCTTCTTAGGTCAATTCTTTTAATCTTGGTCTAAAATTTTCATGTCAACATAAATATAAGGCTAATTAATATTATAAAACACACTAAAATAGAATAAAACCAACATAAAATAATATACAATTGAAAGTTGAAAGCTCTTACATGCATATACTCCGATCTTCTATCAACTCAAATTTTATCCTTGTCATGTTTATGTGTGTGGAGAAACAAATCTGAATGACTAGGAGCGGTGTCATTTAATTCCGTTTAACACCATAAACAAAACTCAACATTAAAAACTTGTTAACATGTAATATTATTATGTAGCCCATGTAGAATTTGGCAGCATAAAGAAAAACTTGTTAACAATATTATGTAGCCCATGCAGAATTTGATAGCATTAAAAACTTGTTAACAACATAAAGAAAACTCAAAATTTGACAGTATAGAATTTAACACAATGCAAATTTTGACAGTGCAGAATTTTAGACAATGCAGAATTTCATACTACAAAATTTTTTCAATGCAGAATTTTACATTGCAAAATTGAAATTACAACAATTAATTTACAAAACTGAATTAAAATTACAAAATTATAAAGCATAATTGTAATTACAAAATTATAAAGCAAAATTTGACAACATCAATAACTTGTTAACAACATAAAGAAAATTCAAAATTTGACAGTACATAATTTAACACAATGCAAAATTTTACAGTGTAGAATTTTACACAATGCATAATTCACATTGCAGAATTTTTCTTAATGCAAAAATGAAATTACAAAACAAAATTACAACAATTAATTTACAAAACAGATTTGAAATTACAAAAAATTTTGCAAAGTTGAACTTTAATTTACACAGTAGAATTTTACACAACATAATTATATTGTGTAAAAGTTAAACAACAACAAAAACATTGCAACTACACACACATTGTTTCCAATTTGATTAATGTATGCATTCTCTAAAAAATTCATAGAAGTTACACACAACAATACACATGCATTACAATTATATATTAAATCATATATAAAAGTTAAAATAAAGAGAAAGATACGAAAATTAACCCAATTAACTCTATATTGGGATGTGGTGATACAGCCACGGGTGTGAAGGAACCCTCCAAAACCTCCACAATCAGATGCTGGATTTTTTTTTGCTTGTATACTCTTCTTTTTGAATCCTTGAGTTCCCGAATGTTAACATCATGAATTCCAAGCATCCTAACCAATCCACCTTGGTCTGTTCATCGAGCTACAAACCTTGTTTCGATTATTTTTCATTACTGCTGCACCTCGTATTTAAAAGTTCTTTCTAGCCCACACATCATCTAGTGGACAAATATTAAATCTATTTTGTGTATATATAAACAAGCAGTGGGTTAGCATGTAGTAATATTTTTTAAAGATGTAGAACATTGTTAGGCAAAATATAAAGGAGAGAATCATGAACACATTGTTGTTCTAGTTTTAAACTTATTAAAGGTGCCCTTGAAACAATATACCTTAAACTCTCCAAACCACAAGCCTCTCGTATTAATGTGTATTTTTTTCTATGAGAGTCATGGCTAACTAAAATTACTCTTGATGATATCTCCAATCCCATTAGCCATAGGATGCAAAGGCAAAAATCTACAAACAATACATATTAATAGTTATGAAGTTTATATAGTATATTTAAATAACTAAAAATATATGTATATATTTACCCTTGTCCGTCAAGGTATATAGTTCGCTTAACACCGTTGCTTTTGTCTCAAATGCAATGACAGTTTCATTAGATATTGGGGTATGCGCTCATTTAGAATAAAATTCTACTTGTATAAGTATAAAATTTTCTTCTATTTCAAATTTATTCTCTTCGCATATTCTTGCCTTCTAACCTTAATCAAGAACGTGAAATAGAGGAGCAAAAGAAAGGAGTTAAAGAGCTCTTAGCTTAAAATCTTCAAACACACCAATAATTTATTGTTTCCAACTAAAACTTCTAATACACCAATTCCAATCTCTCTTACAAATTCTATACAAATTGCAAATTTTCTTACACCAATTGCAAATTCTAATACACCAACTGCAAATTTTCTTACAAAACTTCTAATAACTTAATTCTCCTATTTTATCATGCGACTTCTATACAAATTCTCTTACAAATACAAACTACAACACAATAACTCAATCAAACTAAACCAATGAGGTAAAAAACATCGCTTATGGAAGAATAAATTGCAAAAAAAAAAAAATACAAAGAGCAACAACGATGCAAGCAAAACAAAGATTGAAAACATGAAACATCTAAAATCAGTTATTTTAGTTTGAAATCAAATAAACATGATGTAGCAAAATTGTTTTGACTTGAAAGGAAAGAACAATGAAGAACTATTACTCATTGTGAACTTGTGATTCATGAGTTTGAGGGTCCAAAGGCTTTGCCGCTATAATCGTCAATCATGGCAAGGTTATTTCAAAATGATTAAGAAGCTTTTCGGCACTAGAATCTTTTTGGAAGAGAGACGTTTTTGCAAGAGACTGAGAGGCGGTGGTGGGTGTTTGGTGAGATAAGTGATACGTTCTAGTGCAGTTAAGAGAGGTGAGAAACGGTGGTGGATTTGGTGAGAGAAGCCAGAAACGGTGATGTAGAATCACAACCAGAAACAGTGATGGAGAAACGCAATTGGAAACGTGATGGAAAGGGGAAACGATTGAATTTGGTTCTTTAACGGATGATGGAGGTTTTAGAAAGGGGAAATCACCTTAAAACGATGATGGGTTTTAGGGTTTGTGGTTGTAACATCCCACTTTTTTGAGACATTAATTAATGAAATTCTAAACATAAAGATACAAATTTGTTTATTTATTTATTTATAAGATTATCTTAAATACTCATTTACTTTAAAACCAATTAATAACTATTTCAAATGTATTTTCAAAAATAATGAATCAGAGTATTTGCAATTACAAAAAGTAAATTTAATACGTAAAACAAAAGAAACTCCTAAAGTCAAAACTCATGGCGTTTTACTGACCAGAAATAAATCTTAGTTGGTGATAATTTTGGACGCTTGTGGAAAACTCCCAACAAGTCTAACAACAGTACAAACGTATCTCATAGCCTCCAACTATTGTACTTCCTCGCATTTCTCCTACTAGGTTGACCCGCGACATTATTCGCTCAAGTAACACTATATGTGACGTCCTATCAAATGTAAGGGTCATCTTCAAATAATAAACACAGAGCAAATAAGTATGCATGTAAATTTAATATAACAAAAATATAATTAAATCATATACTTCATTTAAGAATTATAACCACAAAGCACCAAAGATACAAATCAACCAAAATGCACAAATCCTATTTGTTAGACTATATGTCAATGCATGATTTCGGAATATCACCACCCCATAGAGCAAAAATTCCCACCATTGGACAATATCCCACCGTTGGATGAATGTTCTTCAGAGTTTCATGTTTAGTACCCCACCGTTGAGTATTTTTCTGAATCACATTGCTTTTTCAAGAAACTGTCGTCATGTACTCGTGACTATGTCCAGACCATCAATACCTTAGTTAGTAACAAAATAGACCACTCAACCAAAGCGTCCAAAATTATTCAACCTTGTCATAAACCTAATTTATACACAAAGTCATCACCTTGAGTAATCACTCGTTACCAATCAGAATACGCAAATTGTTTAATATGAGAATATCACTCGTAAACATGTAATTCATATAGCACACATATTTTGAAGATAACACACAAACAAAACCAATACATAACATCATAATGCATTTATATCAAATATAATACAATTAGGCAAACGAATGGAGTGATTCCTTACCGTTACCAAAGTTGTTTCTAGAATTATGCGCCACAAACTTTTGTTCAACTCAGTTCACACCTTCAAATAAGTAATAATTAACTTAGTATTTAATTGTGTTTAAACCACTAACTTAGTATTTAATTGACTTTCAACTACTAACTCCTAATCAAATAAAGTTTGGGTTTAGTTTAAGATTTAGACAAATTTTCTTAAACCAACCAAATTATTATTATTATTATTATTATTATTATTATTATTATTATTATTATTATTATTATTATTATTATTATTATTATTACTACTATTATTATTCAACACAATCTCCACACAATCATAAAAATCATAACTTTAATCTTCTAAAAGAAATAATTATAACAACTTTCAACACATTTATTGTTTCTGAAAAGTTATTATAATTAACATCAATAAGGTTTCTAAATTTTTTTTCAACACTCAACTATCACAACATAGAATTTTGACCAAATAAAAAATGAATTTGTAGCCAATAACGATTTCTATTGATTAAACCACGATCTAGCCTTTATAACGATTTATACCGGATGAAAATTAATTTTTGTCATAGATAAGCATTTTCTGTAGTCAAAATAGGTATCATTGGAATCACTTTATGTTATAATGCCCCAAACAAATTTTAGAAAATAAAGAGAAACTAGTTTTAAGTATAATCAATGTCCGAGAGAAACGAGCAAGGTATTAACTCCAACAATAACACAACAAGCTACAGGATTTTCTTTGAAGGAAATAAAATGTTTTTCTCTTATTATTTTTTTTTACAGTCCTATAACCAAAAAGAAAAAAAAAATTAAAGAAGCCAAGTCTTCAAATAGGCCATAATTCCAAGAGGAAACAAAGTGATCACTTTAACCGTAACAATGTTACTCGATTTTGCTTTTAAAACTAATAAAAAATGGTTTCTTACACAACAACAACAACAACAAAATAATAATAATAATAATAATAATAATAATAATAATAATAGTAATAATAGTAATAATAATAATAATAAAATTAATAATAAATTATGATAATAATAATAATATCAAACACCATCTTCAAAATTATCAATCATCATAAAGCCATTTACTAAAAATCAGTTTTTGATTAGTAACAACAACTTACTATAAGAATCGATATTTTAATTTACAAACATAAATTTTGTATCAAAAATCATCATTTCAAAATCAAATGTTTTATCAAATTGAGTCAGAGAGAAAATAAAAATATTAATAGATTATAGGCTTAATTGCAGTTTTGGTCCCCCTAGTTTAACTGAATCACGAAAATAGTCCCTCTATTTTAATTCTCCCGACTTTTGGTCCCCCAAATAGAATTTTTGTCCAAAACTTGATGAAGTGTCATTTTTTTAAGCCACACCACACAATTTATGATCATAGATTTCAGGTACAATTGTTGCACCACAAGATCTTGAGGCATGGTGTTTCTTAAATAAGCGCTAAAAATGACATTTATCAAGTTTTGCACCAAAATTTTGTTTGGGGGACCAAAACTGGTGAGACATAAAATGGAGGGACTATTTTTGTGAGTCAGCTAAAATAGGGGGACCAAAACTGCAATTAAGTCTAGATTATATTAATAAGTCAAGTTCAAAGGTAGAGATGGCATACTAAAATTTGAACGAAATCAAATCAAGTTCTTTGCACAACCATATACCAGCGGAACCGATTTTTCTTCTTTCTCTCATCGTGGCCTTTCCCTCTTTCCCACACTATTTATGATTCAATATTCCTTTTTTTTTTTTTCTAAACTACAATAGCTATTAACTAGAGACTTATACATCATTTTTTTTCTATCTTGTTAACCTAACCTAATAACCGACTAGAGATTTATATGACTTTTCTCACTAACATTTGGCGGTTGACTAATCTAAAATATCTTTATTGTTTTAGTTTTCTAGAAATAGTTAAATTCTGTCGTTATTATAAGTATTTTTTTCAAATACTTCACAAGGAAATATTATCATTTTCCCAAAATTTAGCAAAATATTCAGTCAAATCAAATAAATCATGTCTAACACATATATACTTTTCAAAAATAATAATTGAATAAAGAATAAAATAATAACAACCACATCATAAGTTACTGAAAAATAAATAAAAATATATTTCACACACCACTAATAATAGAGATAAAATACGGGTCTTACCGTGGTGGTGGGTTGAAAAACAATAATGCAAAGAAAATGGAAATTTGGTTTCTTGAAAAAGGAAAAGGAAAATTTAATTAGAGGGAATTTTTTTAGTGAAAAAAATGGAAAGAGAATTAGAAAAGGTGAGAGAACACATTTTTAATAAAAATGGAAACCAATTTATCGGCCACTAAAATTAAATCGCTATATCAATCTCTAGAAATCATCGGTGATCGATTTAGTGACGTAAAATAATTTTGTTATACGATTTAATATTTCAGTCTTTAATTCAGTCGCTAAAATGATCGAAAATATTTAGTCTCTAAATCGATTATTAAACGAGAAATTTCTAATAGTGTCATTCGCTGCAAAAACACTTTATTTAGAAAAGTGAAAATTTTCTTTATTTTTTCCTCTACTCCCCTCTCTCCAAATCTCCGATTTTCCCACTACGCGAAAAAACACATTTTACAACACTTTTTTTAAGCCATTTACAGCGCTTTTTCAAAAAAATTGGCGTTGTAGTATCTAGCGCTGTAAAAAGATACAACAGCGCTTTTTAAAATAAAAAAAAAAAAGCACTGTAAAATAGGTGGATATATTGCGTGCTTGTTATACTCGTTTTATAGCGTTTTTTTGAAAAAGCACTGTATATCCCTGTAATAGCGCTTTTTAAATCCTTGCAATAGTGCTTATTATGCATGCACCTATTACAGCGCTTATTTGAAAAAGCGTTGTAATAGGTGTTTCAATAGATGCATTATTATGCACCTAGTACATCGTTTTTGCAAAAAAGCGCTGTAGTAAGTGCATTCAATAGATGCATTATTATGCACCTATTATAGCGCTTTTTTAAAAAAGCACTGTAATAAGTGCATTCAATAGATGCATTATTCTCCACCCACGATACTGATGACTATAAGGTAAAAATCTACGATGTCCAAGAAATACATTCTTCTTACAATGTTTCAATCGCATCCACACATAGGACATGCACACTGACCTTTAATGCTATATCCTGATAAATTACCATATGCTGGAAAATCATTAATTGTGCCGAACAACAAAGCCCTCAAATTGAAACGTTCTTTCTTATACCCATCATAAACTTCCACACCTGTCTCCCACATAATTTTTAAATCTTCAATTAAAGGAGCCAAGTATACGTCGATATCATTCCCCGGTTGTTTTGGTCCAGAAATTAACAGAGACAACATCATAAACTTACGCTTCACACATAACCATGGAGGTAGGTTATAAATCAACAAAATCATAGGCCACATGCTGTGTGAGATGCTTTGAAGACCATGTGGTTTTATTCCATCAGTAGAAAGTGCAAGTCGTAAATTTCTTGACTCTATCTCGAATTCAAGATACTTGTGATCAATTTTTGCCCATTGTGGAGAATCTGCAGGGTGTCAAAATATTCCATCTCTAATTCTTTCATCTGCATGCCATGTCAAGTGTTTTGAATCTTCTTCACTGCGATACATGTGCCTAAATCTTGGTATTATAGGAAGTTAACACACGACTTTTGCTGGAGTAGATTTTTTCTTCTTATATCGAGAGACATTTCATTTCGGACACGCCTTTAGTAATTCATATTCGTTTTGAAATAAAATGAAATCGTTAGGACACGCATGAATCCTTTCGTAACTCATACCAATAGAGCCCAAAATTCGTTTAGCCTCGTAGGTTCCACTAGGAAGTTCATTATCATCTGGCAACATATCTTTTAAAAGTATTAGTAATTTTGTGAAGCTTTTATCAGACCATCCATTACTCGCTTTTAAGTTGTACAACTTTAATATCGCCGATAGTCTTGTGAATTTAGTACAACCATTATATAATGGTTTCTCTGCATCACTCAACAAGCTCTCAAATATTTTAGGACAATCACGAAGATCTTCTTCAACTGCTTTTGCAATCTCCTCAACTCGGTCCGGCTCATATGTATTTGTGTCGAAATCAGTTGAAGCATATGTATCTGTGCGGGTGTTTCCATTTTTTTCTCACCATGTCTTATCCAACATGTATAGCTTTGATCAATTCCATACCATACTAAATGTCATTCCAATTCATCTGCTTTAACGCGTTTTCCAAAACAACATTTTAAACAAGGACAAGCGACTCTATTTGGATCTTTTGCATTCATCACTGTAAACTCAACAAACTCCTACACTCCATTTTCATACTCTTTTGTCAATCGATTGGTAGACATCCATTTCCGGTCCATTTTATATGACCTATATAAATGCAGTTACATAAATAATAAGCATGATTTCAAGTCATGTTTTTGATGAAGACAAAAGACCAACGATGATGATGATGATCAAGACAACAAGCTCAAAAAGAAGAAGTCCAAAATATCTCATTGATAAACTTTAGACTTCAAACATATTAGATGTTTAAATGTAAAGGTTAATGATACAATCACAAGATCAAGTACATGAGAACCTTTCATCTTTACATATGCATAAAAACTATTTTCAAAAGTCAAAATTACATTTACAAAGTGTTACAATTAATATTTTTGACAAAATACAAAGGTGTATTCGAATACAACCTAAGTGTATTTGAATACAGATGAAAATTGCTAAGTCAGTAGCAAAAGCCTCTCATCTATATTCGACTACATCCTGTTGTATTCGACTACAACCAACAAGTCAGTGGCAAAATTGATCAATCTGTATTCGACTACATACATGTGTATTCGACTACACAGTGTTAAATTTGAATAAATTTGAACGTTACAAATAGGTGTATTCGAATACATACATCCTATATTCGAATACAACTGGAAACAATGCAATTTTTCAGTTCTGAATCAACTCTAAATCATTGCAATTGTTCCTCAAACCTCTTGGATCAATGGCCACGAATCTGAAGAGATGTTTATGGATTATAAATACCCCATAACTTCAGATTAATCGAAGGACATCCCACGGCCAAACCTTGAACGACTTTGAACAACTTTTCTATTTTTCTCAAAGTCATTTTTCATAATTCAAGTACTTGCATTTCATTTTCATATCCTTGACAAAGGTTCTCAAAGTACTTGAAGCAATATTGGATTGTTATCGTTATACCTCTCTTTCATATTCCTATATCCTTATCAAATCACATTATTTGTAAAAAGAAAGTAGTACTTTCTTTAAGTAGTTTTATCTAAGATAGTGGGGTGCTATCTTGTACATTATCTAATATAGTGGGGTGTTATCTTAGAGGTTTTGTTAGAAGTTTGTAGCAGAGATCCTAGGGTGGGATTTGTACATTTTCTAACAATAGTGGAGAAATCTCTTGTGGTGTGCAAGAGGATTGGATGTACCCTTGGGTATAAGGGGAACCAGGATAATATTGATGTGTTCTTTACATTACTGCCATTTACATTATCTTTTACTATCCGTAAGCGCAAAAATATCGATTGCTAATTCGCTGAAAACAAGAAATATTCTTAAACACCTAATTCAACCCCCTTCTTAGGTGCACATCTTATCTTACATAAATGTCCTTCCAATTCATCTGCTTTAACGCATTTTCCAAAACAACATTTTAAACAAGGACAAGCGACTCTATTTGGATCTTTTGCATTCATCACTGTAAACTCAACAAACTCCTACACTCCATTTTCATACTCTTTTGTCAATCGATTGGTAGACATCCATTTCCGGTCCATTTTATATGACCTATATAAATGTAGTTACATAAATAATAAGCATGATTTCAAGTTTGATATATATGACCTATATGTAGTACACATATCTAATATTGGTCCAAGTCTGATTTCAAAACAAAACATATCATGAGAACATATCTAATATCATGTAACAATTTCAAAACAGAACATATCTAATATGTAACAATTTATCAGTTTTAATTAGTGACAACAACAAATAAATAAATACAGTACCTGAGACAACGTTGATCAATTTGTTTTAAAGGAGAAGCAACATAGATCAATTTGTAGATGGACGCACAGTAGAGGAGAGGAGGGTTCGCAAAGTAAAGGAGATGAGAGTTCGTAGGGTTAGGACAACGTATTAAATTTGTTTTAAATTTGTTTTTTTATTTATTTAAAGTGAATGATTTTTATTTAAAATGAATGATTTTACAGCGCTTGTACAAAAAGCGCTCTAATAGGTCATTTAATAATGTGAAAGCGCAAGCCTTTTACAGCGTTTGTATAAAATTCGTTGTAATAGGTCATTTGATTATGTGAAAGCGCAAGGCTTTTACAGCGCTTTAACAACAAGCGCTTTAAAAGCTATGTATAAGGTGGGAACGCTACATTTTACAGCCCTTGTGTTTAAAGCGTTCAAAAAGCGCTGTAAAAGGCTATGTGAGAGCGCTTCAATTTACAGCGCTTTATAAAAAAGCGTTGTAAAAGAGATGTAAACATTATGTGCAAGCGTATGTGACCCTATATGACCCTACAACAGCGCTTTTTTCACAGCGCTTGTCAAAAAAGCGTTGTTGTATCCTCCGTAATTTTTAAAAAATTATACAACAGCGCTTGTATTTAATAAGCGCCGTAAAGACGCGCTATAAAATGTCATTTTTGGCATAGTGTCCCTTTCCTCCAAATCTCCCATTTTCCCTTCCCTCCAAACTCTCAAACAAATAAGGTACATTTGAGAATTTTGAGAAATTAAAGAGTAGCTGCAGCACCTACATATTTATTTGTATGGATTAAAAAAATACAAATTTAATAAATATGTCATTAAGTAAAAAAAAAAGTTATTTTGTGGGCCAAACCGTCCTAGTCTAGATGTAATAAATATCACCCATTTTTCTTCACGCCTTTACTCGTCCTCTCATATGTCTTCTATTTAAATCCCACACATTGCCACATTCATATTCACAAAGAAAAGCAAACAATTATAAAAAGAAGAGCAAATACACATAGCAATTATATTTATTGAATAGAAAAGCAATGGCTGGTGTAAAGGTAACATGCATGGCTATAGTGATATGCATGATGTTGATGGGTGCACCCATTGCAGTGAATGCAATCTCGTGTTCGGAGGTGATAGATGAACTAGAGCCATGCTTGGGATACTTGGGAGGTAGATCGTCAGCTCCTTCAAGGCAATGTTGTGATGGAGTGAAGAAATTAAATAATATGGCAAGGACAACTAGTGAACGTAGAACTACGTGTAACTGCTTGAAATCTGCTGCTAATGCTATTTCTGGTTTGAAGACAAACAATGCTGCTGAACTCCCTGGGAAGTGTGGTGTCAGGCTCAGCTACAAGATCAGCACCTCCACCAATTGCAACCGGTAAGTGTGCTGTAACACGCTCACCCCATATTATTAAGTAATTAAATATATTTTTAGTTTTTGTATATAAAATTTTCCATAAATAATTAGTCTATAAAATTAATTTAAAATTTCAATGGTATGTAATTGAGTTGACATAACAGTAAAAATTAAAATTGTTGACGAAAATTAATGTTGATACTAAAACTCAAAGAAAAACATTGTAGAGACAAAAAGAAAAATTTAAATAAAATTTATTAAAATTAAAAATATATTTAACTGTTATAATTAGTATATATAATAATAATCTCAAGATTTATTGTATAGCCGTCGTAGAACGTTGTCCTTGATTTTTTATTTATAATGAGACTGGAACCAAAGTATATACATACTCAAAAACAGTAATAGTACTCGTAGTGTTGAGACTCGACAACAACACAACCATGATATTTTTAAAATATTTATCTTTCGGTTTTTATTGGTTGTTTTTTCTATTTCAAAAACTATTTGGGAACTATTTGATAAAAGGAGGCACATAGAAAATATGTTTGATGATTGTGGATTTTAAATGTTTCATAAAATTAAAAATAGTTTACGGTTAAATAAATTTTTAATCCCTATAAAATTTGAAAATTTCGCTTATAGCATATGTAAAAATAATCATATTTTTTAATCTCTATAAATATTACCATACCAGCAGATTTAATCTCCGTTTGAATGCTATCAAATATAGATTATATCTACAAATTTTGATATTAATCTATAATCGTTGTCTATATTATCCAGATTCGTTAAAATCAAACGTCAATAATGTAATTATATATAGCGTTAATTTTGACGCATTTTGATAACATACTAAACAATTATAAATTAATATTAAAATATATAGATATGATTTATATGATATTAGCTTGCAATCCAACAACTGATTATTGAATAATATTTATGCGACATGATGTTATAGAATGAGTTTAACTATTAGTGTAACCATTTAGGTCTAACTTTATCCCTCCTCTATGTCTCTCTCTATATATATATATATACAAAAACATATTAAATAAAATGACTTTTTATAATGAGAATATGAGAGGAATGATTATATCCATTGATCAAATTATGAATCATTAAGATTAGAACAAAAATTCATGTGACTTTTTAAAGTAATTATATGTCATTTAAATTATTTTAATCATGATGATCCATATTTAGTTATGGTCATGATTTAGTCTTCTTACTCTCATTTAAAAAATCGTCTCACTTGATAAATCTATAAATATCTATCTCTATAATAAAAAGAAAAATAATGTCATGAACCGTAAAATCTATTGCATGCTTGATGGTTGGTTATGGAAATATGCTATAATGTTTATAAAAAAAATAAATTAATGCTCGAAGCTAGTGGCGAGACTCACTACCAACCGTCTCTCCTTTCATAGAATAGAGCTTATATCATGTTCCTCTAAAACAAAATATAAATAAAACTAATAACAAAATATTTGATGTAACTAATCTTAAATTAAAACTATTTACCATAAACTAACAATTTGAGAGATTTGGATTGAATGGAGTCCAAAAATGCATGTAGTCGTAGGGACATTATCGGACGACCCAAATTTTTGGTTTCTATATGTTAGATTTAATAAAATAATTAACATATCATAAAATAATGAAACTAATGAGTAGTTTTATTTGTTGGCAACACTTTGCAGCATCAGGAATTGAAGAGGAAGCCGCAGAGGCAAGAAACTTGAAGCTATTTATAGTACCATTAAATTATATTGAGAGTGCTTATGAAAAAAAATCATATCGAGAGTATACGAATAAAAATATATTTTACAAGCAAATACTAGAGTGCAAAGGGGCTTTCCTTATATGACCTCCTCCTCTTATCTGGTTTGTATTGATTGTTTCATAGTATCAATTATGTAATATATCTATAGTAATTTGATTTTCCCTTAGCTAGTGGTCTGATTCATCATGTATGAATTTTAGTACTTTATTTTATAAATAAAAGAGTGATTCATTTACACCTTATCTAATTAGTAAATAACATTTTCCGAGACATAAAAAGTACTCATTCCGTCTCAAGTCATAGGTTATTTTAGTAAAATATGTTTGTTCTAAATTATAGATAATTTTTCAATATCAATAAACTATTATTACTTTTTTTCTTTCTATTATACCCTTTACTATTTATTACTCTATATTTTTTCAATTCTCTTAATTTATTTTTTCATATTATTAATGTAGGCTACTTTTATAAAGTAACTTATAATCTCTTTATACCATTAATGTAGGCTAATTTTTATAATTAAGTAACTTATAATCTCCCTTTTCTATATAATATTAATTACATTTTTTAATTCATGTGAAAGGACATATAATTTAGGACAAAAGGAGTATTACACAATGTGTGAATAAGTGTATTGTTTATTTAAAAAACATTAGATTTCACAAAAAAACAAATATTATTAGACCAATTTTCTCTTAAATCACTGAAAGTTTATTAGATGGAATTTCCAACATATCCTTAATGAGATCGGTGTTAGATCAATTGTTTTAATCAATCAATCATGCATGGATTAATATAATCAATTAAAATTATAATTAAAATAAATAATGGTTAATATTATTAAATATTTTGATGAATTATGTGTTTGACTTTGTTTTTAATGGAATATGATGGTTGGGACTATTCCTATTATGCCCACAATTAGATGGTTAACATATGGCTTGAAAATCTAAAGGACAAAGACATAATTATCTCTCACCAATCTATTATAATATATTAAAATAGACTCATACATCCTATTACCACATGTCATCAAATATTGTGTCACTTCATTCAAATATTTTCACCTCAAAAAAAATCTGATATGGCCCATCGAACAAGCACTCTTCCACTTTCTTATTATTGATACTTACAATATGCTTTAGCACATTTTTTTACTTTAGCACACATTTTACTATTACATTTTTTGCATATAATACTTTGTGAAACTATTCATGTGTCATGAATTACAAATCACAATACAATAAATATTAGTTATTCGACACTCATTACTCCACAATCATTATTGGTAACAGTTCTTCCTATGGTTTTAACTCTCAACTAATATATCAGGTCATTTTAAAGGTTTCTCAAAAAATACATACATGACTATAATTAGTGAAAGTTATTTTATATCTGGAAATAGGAAGACAATGAAATATATGATTAGTCCCTATGCAACTCTTTGTATGATCATTTACATGCTTTCAAGCTTTTTTTCCTTTTAGATAAACAAAAAGTGTGAGAATTTTTACATAGTTTTAGTTTACATCTTTGAGCTTTAATTCTATTTATATGGTTTGATCAATTTGTGATCAATTTTTGCTGTTGACATTTGGTCCAAATAAATCACTTTTTTGTCCAAATTGTACTTATATTAAATTACATATGTGTCATTCAATGTATTTATCGGATATACATTGAAACTTGAAACATGTTTCTAACAACAATACGCATCCCTTAAATTTCAGTGATACTGAAATTTTTCACATCATCTTTAGACATATCGAATCAAAGAGTGTAACACTTAACTCTCTAAGATTTCCTTAGATGAAGAATAATAAATAATTCATGTATATGAGATAGACCTATCCCACATTTTTAGTTTCTACAATTATTTAATTTCTTCAAATTGAATATTACATAGTATCATTACAAAAATAACCATCTTTTAATGAAAAATAGTTATTTTTAGTGACATCTATAAAATATACAAATGTATCGCATGTCACTTATTAGATAACTAAAATTAATATTTAAATCAGAATATAATTTAGAATTAGGCTAACAGTTCGTTATTGAAGTATAAAATTTTTTAAATTCAATTTATATTGTTTTAACGCATCTTTTTCTATTTCGTCTTATTATACTATTGTTGATATGGACTTAAAGAAAAATTTGTATGTTCTCTGAAATATTGATATTGTTATGTATGGTTATATACTAAAATATATTTTTAACTTTTTTCATGTAGTAAAATTTTTTTGGGTACAAAATAGTAATTTGTTTCATTACTAGAAAAAAAAAGTTATCTCAAACAAATAATATTTAAGCATTGTTTGCATTATATGAAATCTGTTTCGATACACCAAAATTCTAATTTATAAACAACATATGCCGCTTTAATTCACCAATACATTTCTTATAAGGACCAAATCGTGAAATCTTACCACGATTATTATCAAATTGTATACATAAACCCCAAATCTATTTTGTTGTCATCTTATTATGCAATTTTTTTATAAATTTTTTTGATAACATTATTATGCATTTCTAATTACTTTTAATTTATGTCAATCAATTATATTTAGTAATATTTTACATTATCGATCCTTCTTTGACGTTCATGCAAAATTATTCCATTTATTGGTGAGTAATGATTCATTTTCTCTCTCTTTCCCTCTTCTTATTATGCATTTTTTTATACTATTTTTTTATAACATTATTATGTATTTCTCATTACATTCAAATTATGTCAATCAATTACACTAATGAGTACTATTTTACACTATCAATCCACCTTTCATATTCATGCACAATTATTCTACTTAGTGGTGAGTAATGATTTCATACGTTGAAAATCCAATTACTCATTCAATTAAATAAATAAAAAACCACCTAACCACACGTAAGTATTGTCACAAATGTTCTTTATCTAACCCTTTGTATTATCTCAACGTGGTAGCAGTAATAAATCAGTATAATTTAGTCGAAGTCAGACTCTACTTGCAATATAGACTATGATTTTAAATTTGTGGTCGCCACTATGCGCTAATATCATTGTCATTTCAGCAATCGATGGCTACAAACCACAATTTAAAACCAAGATGGAAAAAACTCGATGACCTGGTAAGTTTCATCCGCCTCAGAGTAAATTGTAATGTAGAGTTAAATACAAGTACATGAATAAGAGAATCATAGTCGAAGGAAGAATATTATTAAATTTTTAGATAGACTTCCAATTTACAGTATTTTTCACAAATAAATGATTGCATTCATAATTTAGTATTAGACAACTACTTCGTTATTTCCAAATTTTTTTGTATATTAATAATTTCAAGTACAGTGACTTTTGAAATTGGATTACGTTTCACAGTGTAATTTAAGCCAATCGACATTCTCAAATTTGACATTTGGTCATGTCAATCAACCACATGCATCATATATGAGTGTTGTTGTTATAAGTTTTTTTATCTATGAGTGTGGCATATTCCAATTTTATGTTTTACAATTTTTACAAACATTGATGTTATATCTAAATTTGTCGCAACTATTATTATATTACACTTATAAAACATAAATTAATCGAACAATATTGATTATCAACAATATGACCATCTCACTTATGCCCATTCAATTACATATTCAAGTGTATGAGTGAAAGATTCATTTTATATCAACTTGCAATATTGTATGTAAGTTTTTCCTCATGAGTTCTCTATATAACACCTGTAGTTAGCTTTTTAAGAAACTTTAGTTACACATTTTTGTTTGAAAACTATTACTATTTTTTAATACATTTAAACACACCGAAACTAAATTAATGCATATTTAATGATGATCTATATATCTTCTAGGACATAGATTCATATATACTTCTATACCTTTATAAAATAAAAATATATATTCTATTTGACAGAAAATACACAAATTTATTAAAAAGTATCACAAAATATGAATATATTAAAAATTATTAAAAAAATTATTTCCAATTATTAAAACACACAAATTTATTTAAAATTATCATAAAATATGAATA
>JBBPBP010009779.1:35815824-35834004 GCA_037974735.1 Cicer chorassanicum
ATATAAAAACCAATGCTTACAAATATATCTCAAATCAATGATTGCAAAATATATATTCTATTTTTTATAGGAAGAAAGTATTCTATAATGATTGAATGTTTAAAACAAAACAAAATGTATACAAACTCACTCATCTTTTTTTAATAATATTTTTAGAGTAAAAATCACTCATTTTATTTAAATCTTTTTAATTGTGTATACAAACAGTAATTCCTCTTTTTTTAATCATATTTTTTAGAGTGAAAATTACTCATTTTAGTATAAATTTTTCAATTGTTTCCATTCCATTTATTCTTTTGTTATATAACCACTATTCTTATAAACTAAGAAACTTACAAATTTGAAACTTTTTACATTTATACACCATAAATATCACCTTCAAAATTTTTAAAAAATTTATACTGAAAGAATATTTTACAAATTACACCCGGGCATCGTGCGGGTAATATTCTAATTGTCTCTTGATTGTCATTGATGCCTTAGGTACTATAATTTTTTTTTTATCTATTTTATTATTGCAAATATGCTATAACTTGTATCTATATTAAACCAGTTAAATTTTTGCCTATATTGATGAGTGCTAGTTGGCTAATTGCTACTACATGGAATAGATGATGATTTGGTAACATGGACTGGCATGTTGCCACATAACTCTACTAATCATACTGATGTTGCATAAGTAAGATTCCTGTGCCAATTTGTAGAAGAGCCAAATAATGCAATGATTGGGAGGGGAACAAATTGACCACAATTTCTAAGCTGTTACATCTGTTACCAAGCCATTTGATTAAAAAAAGACAGGTAGGAGGCATATAAAAAGAAACAAGAAAATCATTAAAAGTGTTGCCAGTTAGAATTGCAAGTTCTATCCAAGGAAGTTGAAAGAATCAGTAGAAAGACCTATAACAGTTATATCATCAAGTTATCCACATAAACCAAGCACAGTTGCATAGCGTAATTTGAACAAACAACAAATCACTAGTTTTTGCGATCTACAATTAAAACACTAATCACACTTGTAGTATACTGTACCTAGCTCTTTTCATGAATCAAAGACTCAAACTCAAATTAAATGAAGAAAAAAAAAATTCACTATAAGAACCAAGGAAATAATGAAGTAAAACATTAGACACACCTTTTCTTCAGAAGTACTCTTGAGAAAACAGAGGAATGCCTCTGAAAGAAATAGACAGGAATGAGGTGAATATACTTGTAATCGTAGAAGTTAAAGTATGGAATTTTAGAATAACCAACCAAACATGCAATTTTTATGATCATTATGCATATAGCAAGGAACTAGGTCATCCGTAAATAGCAAGGCAAGCCCTTTTCTCAGCCAAAAATCACCAAAACATAAAGAAAAGATACACTGCATAGATGACCTTAAAAATATACCTCGAAGGCAAGAATTGAAACAACAGTTAGTTAAATTTTCTGCAAGTATCTTCCCTAATTGCTTAGCAACAGTAACATGAGAAATTTTACTAAGTATCTCAGGAAAACACCGTATCTGCAACTAAAGCAATTTGCAAATTGAAAATGTTCAAAAAACAACACACAAAAAATACTAAATCAGAATAAAAACCCTAAATCAGAAGAAAATCAAAACCCTAACTCACTGTAGATCACGAAAATCATTTTTCTCCTCCTTCACGAGAAATCTGAACGACGCTGAAGGTCGAGGTAGAATCGAGGCTCACTCACGAGAAATCTGAACGGCGCTGAAGGTCGAGAATGTCGTGAAGCGCATACGCGAGAGTTACGAAGACGGCGAAGTTGTGATGGTGGTGGCGATTGCGGCGAGGTGTGACGGTGGTGACGATGGTTGAGATGCAATCGCGGCAAGGTTGAGATTTGGTGGCGGCGAGGCTGTGAAAATAAGGCTAAGGTTGAGGTTTGGTGACGGCGAGGCTGTGAAAATAAGGCTATGTGATTACGTTTGGTTGCTATGACTTGGCTATGTGAAAATATGGTTTGGTTTTTTTTACATTTTTTTGTTTTAAAAAATTGAACAATTTTTATGGTCCTAATAAAATCAAACAACTTTACATTATTTTTTTACAACCAAACATAATAACTTCTTTTTATAAAATTCATACATTTAAAAATTAGTATATTTTGTTATTATCAAATGAAATCAATAATAATTGAATAATATGTTATTTATTAATTAGTTTGACTATATTTTAGATTTATTACCTTCAAATTTGTATGTTTTATCTTTTGATACTTTTTTAAAATAAAGTAAAAACCAGAACATGCATCTAATTTAATATTAATGAAAAATCACAAAATGCACATTGCAATTACGTTGCATTAATGATTGTACGGTAGAATTTGTCTTATTTTTTATTTTGTTTAAAAAATAATGGTCCTTTATTTATATAAAAATAGAAACATAAAATTTACTTTATTTATATAAAAAAGAAACATGAAATTTACTTTTTAAATTATTAATAATTAAATAAATATCATCTATTAACAACTTTGATTATATTTCAAATTTATTATTATAAAATTTGTATATTTTATATTTTAAAATTATTTTAAAATAAAGTAAAAAATAGAACATTTAATTTAATATAAGCGAAAAATCACAAAATACACATTATATTCATCTTGCATTAATAAAATAGAGTCAAAATATTCATATTATCAATACACATTTGATAGTATTATAAAATTTCCGAGCAAACCCTGCAAACAATCAAAGCGGATTTTTCCTATAAATCAAGCAAGTTCGAGCAGATACGCGGATTATATTGTCATATTTAACTGTGGAATCTGTCTTACTTTTTAATTTGTTTAAAAATCCATTCTACTTTCTTTACAAAATACCAAAACATATGCATTTCCTACGGAATTTGCTGCGGATATTTCCTCCGAACAATACCACGGAACAATCCTTAAGAAGAAGTTGAACTTTGCTGCGGATGAGTAATCACATGTAAATCCGCAGCAATCGGAAAATGTACCTTCCGTTTTACCTGCGGAAATGGACTCCGCAGCAAACTTCCTAGACTAAATATGAACCGCAGGAAAATCCTTGTGTATTGTCTGCGGATATATTTCCGCAGGAAATTCCGCAGGAAAAACACTAAATTCTAGTAGTGTGTGCTACAACATCTTCTTCATATGATCCTTTTTTCTTTTTATTATTCTGGTTAAAGCTTCAGCCTTCCTCTTTATCCTCTCAGCCTTACCACGAGATTCACCTCAGCTAAACTCTCAGCTTCATATTCTGAATGTTGAGTTTCTTCATCATCCATATACGACATCAAAAGGTTAATAAGGAATGATGAGTAGTTAGATACATCCATTCCATGATATTTTAGTTCTCACAGACTCCTACATCTCTCATGTACATCAAAAACTATTTAGTTCTCTTTCCAAAATATTCAAACCTTTTCATCAACACGATGTTCCTCAAGCAATCCTCATCTAAGTTCGGTGTTTCCTCTTCCTGCTCCTTTGTTTTGAATGTTTTGATATAATTTGCATCAGTAGCTCCCTTATTTACTACCCTTGTGTCTCTTTTTTCAATTGTAACACAATTTTCAATTCATATTTATGAAATTAGACAAGGGAAATATAATCTCCTTTTTTTTTCCTTTAGGAAAACACATTTTAATTTCCTCATGAATGATAGCTCAAATGTTTTCTTCTTCATCAAACAATCCAGCAACACTAGTGTGTCTTTGTTAACAGTTTGGATGTGAGTGGTTGGCATAATGCATGTTATGATAATATGGTACCAAAGTTTTGGGATGGGTTTCAAATAATTTCTACAAAATTTTTCAAGTATCCCCTCATTTCTCAATTATGCATTCAAAGCCTTCAATAGTTAGGGTTATCAACATTTTATTCAACTCAGCGGGAGTGAATTTCTTCAAAAAAAATTGATATTCATCTTTTTGCTCAAGGTCATCAAAGGTTCAAATAATACCCAAATGATAGTTTTTGGAAATGGAAGTGAAAGTGATTGGAGCGCTTCGAACCATGAGTTTCTTGTTCTTCATCCAGAATAGCAGCATAAAATTCCTTGACAAACTTAGGGAAAAACGAGTCCTCAAGTCGCCTTAATTTCTTCCATTTCATACCGGTAGTAAAATCGGTGATTTCAACAAGAATGGTTTGAGGAGTTCTAGCCTTTGAAGGAAACCCTTTTTCTAGAAAACACTCACGTGTGCTCCTGATTTCATCAAACCTATTTTTGACAAGTATTTTGGAAAATTTTCGAGATTTAGGAGCAGGTGGAGTGGTGGGTAAAGAAGTTTCTTCATCATGTTATGAGACAAGGTCGATGTTTGAATCTATGGATGGGTCAGAGGAAATCTATTGTATTGTTGTGTTTCTCACCATCTTGAAAGAATCCAGTTAAAGTAGGGGAATTTTTTGAAGAGAGTAGAATGGGTTAGAGTGGTTAAGGGAGTAATTTAGGAGTAATTTATTTTCATCAATCTCATTAAGCTGCATCATTCTTGTTGTATCAACTTGATGTAAATCCACGTTTATACTATCATGATTGTCGTTATTAAGGTTCTTATGCAGCGAGCGGTCTTTGCTCCAAATACATTATACCTTCACAAATTAATTTACTACTCACTTAGTGTCAAAACTCATCTATTCCTAATTCTTATTTAAGGTTTGGTGTTGGCTTAAGGTTTTAAGACACACAGTTCCATTGTATTTTTAAAAGATATCAATTCTCTCAAATTAACAAGCACACAAACATGGAACAATAAAAAGAGATTTTGAGTCCATATTTAGCACAAGTGCCTCACGTAAATCCAATAAAATAAGGGGAAAATCTCATTTTTCAAATATTTCTTTTGAATCAAAATTCTAATATAACAAGCATCAAGGATCCCAAGACTTCCTCAGTTCACTTCTAAAAATTTAACAATAAAATTTTACGACACTTGAACACAAAATCCATTTTAATTATTACAAAACAAATTAACAACTCTATCATAAAATTATTTTTATTTTATAAATCAACACAACATCCACAAAATGGTCTCATAAAAATCATAACTTTAACCTTATAAAAGAAATAACGATAACAACAACTTTCAATACATCTATTATTTCTCGAGAAATTATTATTTTTAACATCAATAAGGTTTCTAAAAGTTTCTTCAACACTCAAAGTATCACAACATAAAATTTTAACCAAATAAAAATTGAGTTTGTAGCCAATAAGGATTTCTATTTATTAAAACACGATTTAGTCTTTATAACGACTTCTACCTGATGAAAATTAATTTTTGACATAGATAAACATTTTTTCTAATCAAAATAGGTTTTTGTATCAATATCATAAGAGAATCAAAAACACTTCTAGGAAAATAAATTGCATGTCACGATTTACACATAGAACGAAAATACCATGAAACTACTACTTAGAACCGATTAATCATTAAAACATAAAACTTGGACCAATTAAGGCCATGAAGCAAACTTTTCGAATAATATAATTTTCATTGGGATCGCTTTATGTTATAAAGCCCCGAATAAGATTTAGAAAATAAAGGGAATCCAATTTTAAGCATAATCAATATCCCAAATAAACAAGCAACATAGTAACTCCAACAACAACACAACATTCCTACACAATTTTCTATGAAGGAAATAAAATGTTTCTCTCTTATTTTCTTTCTTTAAAGCCCTAGAACCAAAATAAAAAAGACATTAAAGAAGCCAAGTTTTCAAATAGGCCATAATTGCAAGACGAAACAAAGTGATCATTTTAACCGTAATAATGTAACACGATTTTTCTTTTAAAACTAAAAAAAATTCTTGCACAATAATAATAATAATATCAAACACCATCTTAAAAATTAACTATCATCATAAAGCCATTTAAAAAATATCATTTTTTTATTAGGAACAACAATAACAACTTTACCATAAAAATCAATATTTTAATTTGCAAACATAAATTTTGTATCAAAAATCATCGTTTCAAAATTGAAGGTTTTATCAAATTCAATCAGAGAGAGAAAGTAAAAATATTAATAGATTATTTTAATAAGTCAAATTCAAAGTTAGAGAAGACATACTAAAATTTGAACGAAATCGGATCCAATTCCTTGCAATACCATCGACCACCGGACCTTCACTGATGATGTTTCTTTCCTCTCTCTTGCACACTATTCGCAATTTAGTATTCCTTTTTTGTCTCTAACATAAAATAACTATTAACTCGGGCCTTCTATATCTTTTTTAATTAGGATCTACATCTATTGTCTTCCTAAGATAGAGCAACGCCAATTTGACCAACCTGTTTCCTTCTTTTTCTTTTAATTTTTTTAATTTTTTTGCTTTCTAAAAATAAACCATGGCATAAACATATATACATTTCAAAAATAACAGTTAGATGAAAAATAAAATAATAACAAGTCCATAATAAAAATATAACATAATTTAATACACATAAATATTAATTTAATATTACCAATATTCTTGATCAATTAAAATAAATTATATCTTATGTTATATATATTCAAAAATATTAACTAAAATTAACATAAAATAGTAGTAAGTACATAATAAAATTAAAATGAAAGAAAATTGTATTTCAGACTCTACTGATAATAGAGAGAAAAATGCGGATCTTATAATAAGTAGTGGCAATTTTATGTTTAAATTCATATTTTGACAATAAATTCTATAACATTTTGTTACAAAAATGAGTTCCTTCATCACTAATGATAGCCCTTGTGTTTTCCCTTTTCACTCTCAAGTATCTTAGAAATGTGATCTGCAATATGATTTTCAACACATTTCCAATCTCTTATCTTTATCAAATTTTTGTTGCGATAATACCCACCACTTTAGCCTTGGATTTGCATCTATCTCCGCAATTAAATATTCAATGGCAGCATGATTTGTATAAACAAATGACCTTTTCTCCCGCTAAATAAGTTATGAACTTATCAAATGCAAACACCACAGCCAGAAGCTCCATTTCAGTGGTGGGGTAATTTAGTTGAGCGTCAACCATGGTTCTACTAGTATAGTAGATTGAGTGAAATACCATTTCATGCCTTTGACCAAGCATTTTCCCTACATCATAGTAACTTGCATCACACATAACCTCAAATAGCTTCTCCCAAATCAAAGCAGCCATGACAGGTGTTGTGATGACTTCTTTCTTCAAGGTGTAAAAAGCCTTGGTACAATCAACATCAAACTCAAATTCTACTTCATGTTGCAGCAATTTTCATAGAGGTTTTGAGATTTGAGAAAAATCTTTGATAAATCTTCTATAGAACCCAACATGTCCTAAGAAACTTATAACCTCTTTCACAGAAGTAGGATGAGGCAATTTTTGAATCATTTCAATCTTTTCCTTATCTACATCCTATCCTTTTTGACAAATCTTATGTCCTAGCACAATGCACAATGCACAATTTTACCATAAAATGGCATTTCTCCCAGTTTACTACCAATTGATCTCTTCACATTTTTCTAGTACTTGTTCCAAATTATGTAAACATTTATGAAATTATTGTTCAATGGCTGAAAAGTCACACTTAAAAATTTACAAAGATTTTTCTATTGAATCTGAACAAATTGACAACATGCATCTCTACAAAGTAATAGGTGCATTTCACAATCCAAATGGCATTCTTCTAAATGCAAAAGTTCCATAAGAACATGTGAAAGTAGTATTTTCTTGATTTTCAAGTGGTATAGCAATTTGATTTTAACCAGTAAGGGTGTACAAAGGGTGGATTAGGTCGGGTTTTGTGTCCCTTACTTGGTCCCAATATTTGATCGGGCCAATTTTTAGGCCCTAACCCATCCATTAACCCGACCATACTCGATTAGTTGCGGGTTCAATAAAAACAGGATGAAATAAGATGAGATCGGGTTAGTCCCAAGACGAGTCGCCAACTAGTAATTCTTGAAAAAAAATTTGAAAAAAATAAAATAAAATAACTCATAGCAAGCCACTTTACCACTTGTCAATTCATAACTCATAACATTGTCATACAAAATACAAATCATTTAATCAAAACAAGTAACCTACTACTTACGAGACGCATAGATCTTTCATCACCTAATAGTCTTACTCTTTAATCAAGAGTAATATCAAGCCAACATTCTCTTATAATAATAATAATAATAACAATAACAACAACAACAACAATAATAATAATAATAATAATAATAACAATAATAATAATAATAAAAATAATAATAATAATAATAATAATAATAATAATATTAATAATAATAATAATAATAATAATAATAATAATAATAATAATAATAATAATAATAATAATAATAATAATAATAATAATAATAATAATAATAATAATAAGGAAGAAAAGTGAATATGCAGATGGATAAAGGAGAGAAGATGTAGGGAAAAGGAAATGTTTTCAAACCCTAAGTAAAGTTAGTGAAGTGGAATCAATAATAAGGTAAAATAAAAAAATCCCATGTCCTTAATGTATTTTGGAACGGGACGGGTAACCCGAACTCGGTCTTTTTTATTTTATTTTTTTTATCTTGTCCCTATCTTGTCTTTCGTTTTTGTTCATGTTTTGTTTTTACCGGGTCAGACCCAACCCGTTGCTTATGGCTCAGGTCAGGTTCGCAAGACGAACCAGATCTTGTACACGGCTAGTAAACAGAGTAACCATCTTAAAAGCAATGTTGTTCCTGTCCAACCAATCTATCCAACATCTGATCAATGAAAGGCAGTGGGAAACGATCTTTCTTGGTGGCTTTGTTGAGTTTTCTATAATCCATGCAAACCCTCAAACCAATTATTTTTCTAGTTGGAATAATTTGATTCTTATCATTTTGAACCACATAGACTCCTGCTTTCTTTGGCACACCTTGCAAAGAGCTGACCCACACACTATTTGATATGGGATAAACAATTCCTCCATCCAGCCACTTGATGATTTCCTTTTTAACAAATTTTTTCATCTCAATCCCCTTTGGCTTTCAATGATGTTCTTAGAATTACCTTCCTACAAAATTCTATGCATACAAATAGTGGGGATTATTCCGTTGATGTATGCCATTTTCCAACCAATCACCTTTTTTTATCTTTCTTCAACACAGACATCAATAACTCCTCTTGTTTGTAATCTAGCAAAGATGAAATAATGGCTAGAAGTGTGTCATTCTTCAAGACACACATACTTTAAGTAAGATGGGAGCTGTTTCAATTCATGTTCAGGAAGAGATTGAATAGATGACACATTATTTTAAAAATTTCACTAGTTTGCTCTAATGATTCATATCTTCTAGCCCATATTTTAGGTGGAGGCAACTCTAGTTCATTCAACTTTGAAATATCGCTCTGCAAATGACCATCACATCAAAATGAACAGAATCTAACAGCTCTTCTTTTTTGCAAAACTGCTTGTGTACAAAAGAATCCACATATTTGATGTGTAAACATTCCTCTAAACCTTCACCAGGGTATTTCATGGCAATTTGAATGTTGGAAGTGATATACTAGTCATTAACTCTCATGGTTAATTCACCCTTTTGGACATCAACTAAGGTGTTTCCTACATCCAAAAAATGTCTCTCTAGAATTATAAGAATTTCTTCATTAGCTTCAACATCAAGGATGACAAATTCTGTGTGAAAGACAAACTTATCTACCTTAACAAGTACATCATCAATTCTTCCTTCAAGATGACAAATGGATCTATCTGCCAACTATAGGTTGATAGTTCTAGGCCTTACTTAGGCATCAGATTGATGGTTGCTCGTAAGTCACATAGTTCTTTTCCACAATATATTCCATCTATAGAACATGGAATAGTAAAACTTCCAAGGTCTTGCATTTTAGATGTGAGATTTTGCGGCAACATCAAGCTTCACTCTTTGGTCAATGCTACTGTGTCAAACTCCCATATTTTCCTTCTCTTAGTAATGATATCCTTAAGAAATAACTTGGCATTTGTTGCAAAGCTTCAATTAAGAGAATGTTAATGTTGAGCTGCTTCAATACATCAAAAAACTTATTGTACTATTTCTCCATTGTAGCTTTCCTAATCCTTTCAATAAATGGAGGTGGTGGAACTCCAGGAATAAGTATAGGAATGCAATCAAGTGTTGCAACATCTTTTTGAATCTGCATAACAAGTTCTGCATTTTCTAGTTCAATACTACCTCTTTGCTATGGATCCACTCATTATGCTTCAGAATATCTTCCTTTTTCTGATTAGCACAATCAATTTGTTTTGTACCCCTTAGGCCAATAGCCTTGACCTAGTCTTTTCCTTGACCTTGGCCTGTGCCTCTAAAGATTCAACGTGTATTTGGAGTTTCCATGCCTATGATGAACAGTACATTTTTCATGCCTCTGATGAATAGTATTTCTACATGCCTTTGATGAACATCAATTTTAGCATCTCTCTGATGAACATTATTTTCAACATTCCATTAAAGTCTACTTTCAGCATGCCTCTAATGAACAATAACTTCAGCATGCTTCTGATGAATAAAACTTTTTAGCATGCCTCTGAGGTCTAATGTTCAAGACTATCTCTGAAGCTCATGTTCTGCTAGCTCAAATAATTGCAACATGTTCCCGAACGCTGTCTCTGATAAGCATCCTTTGAAGTTGCATTGATTCTGATAATGGAACAAAGGTGAAGTAGTCCATGCCACTAATTCTAAGTCACACAATTTTCCCTTAGATAAAATTATTCAAGCCACACAATATCTGACTCCAACAATCAAGTCAATAATTTTGATGAAGAAAAGTTAACGACTATAATGGAAGGTTAAATGCTTTGTTAGATTGAGCAACATACTAAATTGGATTTAGCTGTATCCTTATTTCTAAAGGTCGAAGAACAAACCCAAAATTGTTCCCACCCAAATCAAATCAAGCGTATGAAGGAAGACTCAAGTGAAGCAATTTGCTAACGTAATATGAAAAAGTACGCACAATATCTTTCTAGAAAAATTGCTCAAATCAAATTGGGAAATAAAAAATTGGCTACCAGTCATATTATTGAAACATATCATCCAGAATTATATTTGGAAGAATTAAAATTAAGAAAAGAGTTCTAACTTACACAAACACAATTCAACCCCCTTTCTCGTGTTTTTGCACCTTCAATCATAACTATGAAATCACTTTCCTTAACTTAGATATCATTTACTCTAACTCAAGGGTAACCCATGAGCTACAAGTCCCCTAGGACCTAGACCTATAGCACAATATCACCAACTTTCTTTTAGTTTAGTCATTCTAATGAGGAACTAGTTTTTCTAACAACTTTGCCTCAATATGCTTGTAGCATAACCATTAATCATAGCACTTAGGCGCATGTTTCTGGCTTTTTACTTTGTTTTTTTAAAACCACTTTATAGCTTAGAATAACTTCTTAGCTTGTTTCTAAACTTTGGGTTGAAATTGAATTATAATTTTATTATTTGCATTTTAAACCCTGCTCGCTCTGTAAGCCACAACATGAGCTTTGGATATCAGATTGCGGCATGCAAGCAGTCATTGAAAAGCTAAAAATCAGAGCTACAACTTTTGTGTTGGAACAAAATCTCAATGCTGAACCCTACTAGGCCTAAATTGCAGATCTCGTAATCTGGACCATTGTAATAATTTTAAATCGCGGGCCACTTGTTTAGTAGCCCAAAACCGAGCACTATATATTGAGAATTTTCTTTCCTTTCTTGGATGTATTATTTTTGGAACCAGATATCAGATAAATAAAAACACTTTTATTTTTATTTCATGGAAGGCTAATTTCTTCAGATTAATCCACGAGTTCAGAGTTTCATGACACAAGGAGATTCAGGTTATACCGTCGATTCTGATTCATGATTCTATTTTCGTTTATTTGATGATATTGATATTCCGATTAAATTTATTTGACAGAATTTGGTTTTGTTTCTAATTTAATTGAATTATAATTTTGCGACGCTTGAATGTTAATTATAATAATAATTTGATGATTGTAATGCTTAATCCAGTCAACGAAACCGAATTCATATAGGATTGATTACGCTTGTTTGATCAATTCTATAGTCAAATGAGAATAAAATCAAGAATTAAACTCATTAATAGAATCTGTGATAGGTCCGAAACTCGAATAAGTGGATTAATCGTTTTGCTTATCTGATCAAACTAAATCATTATAAAAACCCCCCTTTATGAATTTGAACTCTCAATTAGGTTAATATTATTATATCAGAAGTCCTTGTGGAATGACTCGAGTTATTACCCTTGTTTACATTTATATTTTCAATCGTATTTGATCCATGTGCGACAGCGGATCAAATTGGCGCCGTTGCCGGGCACTGTCTGATAACAATATTAACCAGTTTTAGAGTATTACTAACCATCCTAACAATTGTTTCTTTGTGCTTTATTGTTCTACAGGTCGAATAATGTTGTGCTAGCTCGTAGGCACGTTTCTAGTAAAAAAAATCCGGTTTTCAGGCGACTGTCTCGGATTGCCCCGAATTTTTGCCAGAAAATCAGAAAAAGATCAAGCAATGGGACTTCTCTATAAGGGACTTATTACGGGATTTGACGCTCAAATTCCCAAATTCCTTCATCTGGACCACTTTTTTAATTTTTTATTTTTTTTTTAATTTTCGATATTCTCAAAAAAAATCCAAAAATATATGTGTTGCCTTTATTTGATTTTTGGAGATTTTTGGTGGTATTTTTATATTTTTTGGATTTTATTTGATAGTGTTTTCGATTTTTCACTTCAATTTTAGCAATAGGGACATTGTTGGAATTTTCGGAATTGTGATTTTGCATTGTATTGTTATGATGATGCATGACTAGGGCTAGTTCTGTAAATCTGCACCCCCTTGACCCTGAAATAGATAGGACCTTCCATTTACGTCGTAGACTTAATAGAGTTGCTGCTAGTACTAACGTGCCATATAGAGAGTCAAATAGAGATAGTGATAGTGAGAGTGATATTTTGCTACCCAATATGGCTAATATGAATAATATAACTTTAAGACAACTTGTTGCACCTGATGTTACTTATAATGCATTGTGTGTTGAATATCCTGAAGTTACTGTACCATTTGAACTTAAATCTGGTTTAATACACTTGCTTCCAAAGTTTAATGGTCTTGCAAGTGAGGATTCCCACAAACACTTGAAGGAGTTCCATGTGGTGTGTTCTACCATGATTCCTCAAGGAGTCACAGAAGATCATATCAAGTTGAGAGCCTTCCCATTCTCACTTCAAGATGCTGCCAGGGATTGATTATACTACCTTCAGCCAGGTTCTATTACAAGTTGGAATGATTTGAAGAAATTGTTTCTAGAAAAATTCTTCCCTGCCTCAAGAGCTGCTTCAATCAGAAAAGAAATATGTGGCATTAGATAGATTGATAGGGAATCATTACATGAGTATTGGGAGAGATTCAAGAAATTGGTGTCTAGCTGTCCTTACCACCAGATTTCTGATCAATTGCTTATCCAGTATTTTTGTGAAGGCTTGCTACCTATGGATAGAAGTATTTTGGATGCTGCTAGTGGGGGAGCACTTGTTGATAACACCCCATTAATTCCCAACAGTTTACGACTATAAGTAATTCAGCAATTTTGACAAGGGGAGTGAATGAGATTCAAGCTTCTTCTCACAAGAATCTTGAAAGCAGACTTGATGATCTTACATCTTTAGTGAAGAAATTGGCAGTAGGTAATGCCCAAGCAGTGGTATGTGGTAATTGCACTTCTCTAGAACATCCTATAGATTCATGTCCTGCTTTGCAAGACGATCTAGTTGTTGATGCTCCTCAAGCATATGCAGCAAACATACTCACCCCTCAAGCCAACTATGATTTGTCGTCTAATAGGTACAATCCTGGTTGGAGAAACCATTCCAACCTGAGATGGGGGAACTCATATGCACAACAACAATAGCAACCTAGGCAACAAAACAATCCGCATCAGCAGAACATTCCACATCAGCAGCAAAACAATACACCTTCGTTAGAGGACCTTGTCAAGAAAATGGCTGTCCAAAATCTTCAATTTCAACAAAGAACAGATTCCACAATTCATAATTTGGAGACAAAGATTGGGCAACTGGCCACTTCGATTAATCAGATGCAGACTCAGGGATCAAACCAAGTACCTGCCCAGTCATTAGTAAATCGAAATGCCCCTAATGTCAGTGCAATTACATTGAGGTCTGGGAAAGTTGTTGAAACACCAAAGGTACCTGAAACTGTTGTGAAAAATAACAAGGTTGCTGAAGAAATTTTGATACCTGAAACTGTTGATGTTGAGCAAAATATACCACTTCCTTTTCCTCAAAGGGCAGTGAAGACTAAGAAAATGGACGAGGCAGATAGGGACAGGGAGATCTTGGATACATTTAGGAAGGTGGAAGTGAACATTCCCCTCCTTGAAGCAATTAAATAGATCCCAAGATATGCCAAATTTCTAAAAGAGTTGTGCACACACAAGATAAGGTTAAAAGGTAATGAAAGAGTAAACATGGGGCGTAATGTTTCAGCCCTCATTCATCCCATGCCCCAGAAATGCAAAGATCCAGGAACTTTTTCTATTCCATGTACCATAGGCAATAGTCAATTTGAAAATGCCATGTTAGATTTAGGAGCTTCTATTAATGTTATGCCCACATCTATTTTTAACTCTCTTGCTCTTGGACCTTTACAGAGTACATGTGTTACCATTCAATTGGCGAACAGAAGCAATGCTCGCCCTGCTGGGCTTGTGGAGGATGTACTTATTTGAGTAAATGAACTAATATTTCCTGCAGATTTTTACATTCTGGACATGGAAGGAGAGAATAATTCCAACAGGGCACCTATCATTTTAGATAGACCATTCTTGAAAACTAATAGAACAAAAATTGATGTGCATGCTGGAACTTTATCCATGGAATTTGGTGATAGCATTGTCAAATTTAACATCTTTGATGCTATGAAACACTCCATGGAAGAGCATTCTTTTTTTCAAATTGAATTACTTGCTGATTTGGTTGATGACACTTACCCTGATATGTTTGCCACTGATTTTCCTTCAGTGGATCATTATGCTGATGTTGATATTTCTACTAACATAATTGATTTTGCAGACTTAGCTTCGGCCACTGGTATTGTACCCTCCATTGAGCAGCCACCGACTATAGAGCTTAAACCACTTCCTGAAAATTTGAAATATGCATATTTAGAAGGAAGTGGCAAATTACCTGTGATTATTTCAACCAAACTTGAAGATGAACAGGAAGAGAAGCTGTTGTAGATTTTGAGAAAACACTAGAAGGCAATCGGATGGACCTTGGCTGATATTCCTAGTATTAGCCCATCCATGTGCATGCATAGGATACTATTGGAGGATGGAGTAAAATCAGTCAGGCAGCCCCAAAGGCGACTTAACCCATTAATTCTGAATGTTGTGAAAAAGAAAGTGACCAAGCTCTTGCAAGCAGGAATTATATACCCCATCTCTCATAGTCAATGGGTGAGTCCGGTGCAGGTAGTCCCTAAGAAAACCGGACTCACAGTGGTTAAAAAATGAAAATAATGAACTTATCTCCACACGAGTGCAGAACAGTTGGAGGGTATGCATCGATTACAAAAGACTAAACCAGGCAACTAGAAAGGATCATTTTCCTTTACCATTCATTGATCAGATGCTTGAACGGTTGGCTGGTAAGTGACATTATTATTTTCTTTATGGTTTTTCTGGTTATTTTCAGATCCATATTGCACCGGAGGACCAAGAAAAGACCATGTTCACTTGCCGTTTCGGCACATTTTCCTATAGGAGGATGCCCTTTGGCCTATGCAATGCTCTTGGAACTTTCCAACGCTGCATGATTAGTATTTTTGCTGATTTGATAGAAAGTTGTATAGGAGTTTTCATGGATGATTTTAGTGTGTATGGTTCCTCATTTGATGTATGCTTGAACAATTTAGATAGAGTTTTACATAGATGTATTAAAACTAACCTTGTGCCAAATAATGAAAAATGTCATTTTATGGTTGAACAGGGCATAGTTTTGGGACATATGATCTCTAAGAATGGGATGGAAGTGGATCCTGCCAAGATTGATGTGATTTCTAATTTGCCTTACCCATCTTGCATCCGCAAGATTCATTCTTTTCTTGGCCATGCAGGTTTTTACAAGCGCTTTATCAAGGATTTCAGCAAGATAGCTCTTCCGCTATCGAATTTGCTGCAAAAAGATGTCAGTTTCACTTTTGATGACAAATGCAGGAAGGCGTTTGATTGCTTAAAGGCAGCAGTGACCTCTTCTCCCATCATTCAGCCACCCAATTGGACCCTCCCTTTTGAAATTATGTGTGATGCATCTAACTATGCAGTGCAAGTGGTCCTTGCACAAAGGGTTGGCAGGGCTGCCCATGTTATTTATTATGCTTCTAGGACTTTAGATTCTGCACAGGCGAATTACACTACCACTGAAAAGGAACTTTTAGCTATTGTTTTTGCTCTTGATAAGTTGAGATCATATTTGCTAGGTTGGAAGGTAGTTGTTTTCACTGACCATACAACTTTGAAGTTCTTGCTGAAGAAACCAGAAGAAAAACCGAGATTGATCCGGTGGATGTTGTTACTCCAATAATTTGATTTAGAGATTAAAGATAAGAGTGGAGCTGAAAATTTGGTGGCAGATCATTTGAGCATAATAGAACTGGATGAGGACCCCATTCCTATTAAGGATGACTTCCCTTATGAGCAACTGTTACAGTTGCGTGAGGTAACTCCTTGGTTTGCTGATTTAGTTAATTATCTAGTTGTTGGAGTCCTTCCTGCAAATGCATCCAGAACACAAATACACAAACTTAAAAGTGATGACAAATATCATGTGTGGGATGATCCATATCTATGGAAATTCTGTAGTGACCAGGTGATTAGGCGATGTGTTCCCCACCATGAGGCTCAATCCATTCTTCATTTTTGTCATGCCTCTCAAACTGGGGGACATTTTGGTCCTCAACGGACAACTTGAAAAGTCTTAGACTCGGGTTTCTTTTGGCCCACTTTGTTTAAAGATGCTTTTGAGACTTACAAAACTTGTGAACAGTGTCAAATAGCAGGAACAACAATCACTCGTAGGAGTGAGATGCCTTAACAACCTATGCTTTTTTGTGAAGTATTTGATGTGTGGATCATTGACTTTATGGGCCCTTTTCCTGTATCTTTTGGTTTTGTTTACATTTTACTTGTTGTTGATTATGTTTTGAAGTGGGTGGAAGCAATACCCACTAGGACTAATGATTCTAAAGTTGTTGCAGGTTTTATCAGATCAAATATTTTTTGCAGGTTTGGAATACCCCGGGCAATCATAAGTGATCAAGGCACTCATTTTTGCAACTGCACCATGGACGCCTTGCTTCGAAAGTATGGGGTTGTGCACAAAGTCTCTACACAGGGAAATCAAACAGATCTTAGAAAAGATGGTGCAGCCAAACAGACTAATGGGCAAGCTGAAATCTCAAACAGGGAAATCAAACAGATCTTAGAAAAGATGGTGCAGCCAAACAGGAAGGATTGGAGCCGTCGGCTAGAAGATGCTCTTTGGGCTCACACAACAACCTACAAAACACCAATAGGAATGTCCCCTTATCGACTTGTGTTTGGTAAGGCATGCCACCTCCTAGTGGAAATAAAGCACCGTGCTTATTGGGCTGTTAAGAGCTGCAACCTTGAGATGGAGAAAGCAAGTTTGGAGAGAAAGCTTCAATTGCAACAACTTGAAGAGCTTAGACTAGAAGCTTATGAGAACTCCCGGATCTATAAAGAGAAAACTAAGCCTTATCATGATAAGATGATTTCGTGGAAAGAATTTTCCATTGGCCAAAAAGTTTTACTGTTTAATTGCCGTCTGAAAATTATGGCAGGTAATCTTCGATCCAAGTGGATTGGTCCTTTTGTTGTTACTAACACTTTTCCTCATGGTGTAGTGGAAATAAAAAGTGAAAACACCGACAAAGTGTTCAAAGTAAATGGACAACGCCTCAAGCCATTTCATGAGAGCTCTGTGCTTGACGATACTACCATAGAAGAATTCTCCTTGGAAAAGCCCCACCTACACTGAAGTTTGAACATGGAGCTCCCTTTTCTTACTCTTAATTCATATTTGTTACTTTCATTGAGAACAATGTGTAATTTAAGTGTGTGTGTGTGTGTGTGGG
>JBBPBP010009779.1:35834066-35860669 GCA_037974735.1 Cicer chorassanicum
GTATTTAGGATTTTATTTGTTATAGGATTTCAAATATTAAAAATTAAAAATTAAAAAATTAAAAAAAAAAATAAAAAAAAATGTGCATTGCATTGTATGCTTTTTCATCATATTTTGTGGTTGTAAATGTTGTGAGCAAAATGTTGTGAGTTTGTTTGGACTGGCATGATTGGATAGTATCTTTGCATTCTTGGTAAAATAAGTTGGATTAAAATGCTAAATTGTGTATCATTTGTGATAGGTCATTAACCCTTGTGAGATTTGGAGCCTATTATGAATGGAATACATTTTTCCATTTTTTTTTTTTTGTGATATCTCACTCATGATTGCTAGTTATGCTAGAACTTGACTTGACTCTTGTCCGCATGCATATATTGAAATGATCTAGGCATTTGTTTCTTGTTAAGCTATTAGCCAAATAAGCCTACCCTTGGAATTATCCATTTGTTTAAACCCCTTTGAGCCTAATTACCCATACTTTGTTATATAGCTCATTACAAGCCTAAAAGTGAAAAACAATGAATTGACCAAATCTTGGGGATAAATGAGTCCTCCCTTAAATAAGTGTGGGGGTGCTCAACTTGTTTGTTAAATTTGAGGGTTTATTTAAAATAATAATAATAATAATAATAATAATAATAAAAAATAAATAAATAAAAGAAAAAAAGGGAAAAAGAAAAAGAAAAAAAAATGTGTATATATATATATAAATGAAATGAGAAATAAAATGAGGAAAATGGTTGTGTTGTGAATAAATAGAGTTGATAATAAAAGACAATGATATTTGGTTGAGTTACTTCTCATTATTTTTCTCTCTTGATCATTACTCCTTTATCCTCTTTGATTTTTAGCCTTAGTCTCCTTAGGATTATCTCACCCTTACCTTGGCCACGTTACAACCTGAATAAAGACGTTTTGATCGTTATGTGCATGTGTTTTCATTATAGATGTTAGAGGCTTGTCAAGCCTAGGGTAGTGCTAGCTTTCATGATGTGCTTTGAGGGTAAAAAGTAACCCAAACACTTGAGTGATTGAGAGAATTTTATATCTTATGAAGACTTTATCACTTATGATAAATTCTTTAGTTAGTTTATCCTCTTGTTTGCCTTGGTTGTGAAAATTATTCATGAATGTCATATTCCTTTAAGTTTGAATTTTTTTTTCTTTTGCTCACCACTTTGCATTCTTGAGAATATTTGGAATCGCATGCATTGCTTTGCAGGGAGTGAAAAAGCTTAAGTGTGGGGGAATTTGATCATAGCACTTGGGCGCATGTTTCTGGCTTTTTACTATGTTTTTTTTTAAAATCACTTTATAGCTTAGAATAATTTTTTAGCTTGTTTCTAAACTTTGGGTTGAAATTGAATTATAATTTTATTATTTGCATTTTAACCCCTGCTCGCTATGTAGGCCATAACTTGAGCTCTGGATATCAGATTGAGGCATGCGAGCAGTCGTTGGAAAGCTAAACATCTGAGCTATAACTTTTGTTTTGGAACAAAATCTCAATGCTGAACTCTACTAGGCCTAAATTGCAGATCTCGTAATCTGGACCGTTGTAATAATTGTAAATCGCGGGCCACTTGTTTAATAGCCCAAAACCGAGCACTATTTATTGAGGATTTTCTTTCCTTTCTTGGATGTATTATTTTCGGAACTTGATATCAGATAAATAAAAACACTTTTATTTTAATTTCATGGAAGGCTAATTTCTTGAGATTAATCCACGAGTTCAGAGTTTCATCACACCTGGAGATTCAAGTTATACCGTCGATTCTGATTCATAATTCTATTGTCGTTTATTTGATTATATTGATATTCCGATTGCTTAAATTGAATTTCAATGGGATTGATTAAATTTATTTGACAGAATTTTGTTTCGTTTCTAATTTAATTGAATTATAATTTTGCGACGCTTGAACGTTAATTATAATAATATTTTGATGATTGTGATGCTTAATCAAATCAACGAAACCGAATTCATATAGGATTGATTAAGCTTGTTTGATCAATTCTATAGTCAAATGAGAATAGAATCACGAATTAGGAATTAAACTCATTGATAGAATCTATGATAGGTCCGAAACTCGAATAAGTGGATTAATCGTTTGGCTCATCTGTTCAAACTAAATCATTATAAAAACCTTACTTTCTGAATTTGAACTCTCAATTAGGTTAATATTATTATATCAGAAGTCCTTGTGAAACCACTCGAGTTATTACCCATGTTTAAATTTATATTTTCAATCGTATTTGATCCGTGTGCGACAACAGATCAAATTGCTCAAATCAAATTGGGAAATAAAAAATTGCCTACCAGTCATATTATCGAAATATATCATCTAGAATTATATTTGGAAGAATTAAAATTAAGAAAAAAGTTCTAACTTAGACAAACACAATTCAACCCCCTTTTCTCGTGTTTTTGCACCTTCAATCATAACTATGAAATCACTTTCCTTAAGTTAGATATCATTTACTCTAACTCAAGGGTAACCCACGAGCTACAAGTCCCCTAAGACCTAGACCTATAGCACAATATCACCAACTTTCTTTTAGTTTAGTCATTCTATTGAGGAACAAGTTTTTCTAACAAGTTTGCCTAAATATGCTTGTAACATAACCATCCTCAACACTTTATAATGTGCTTCTAATTCTATTCTCCCATTCTTGGATCCTATACTCCAACAAAATTCATCTTGAATTATTCCCTAAAGATTTATAAATCATCATTTGTCTTATGACTCAAACCATGAATCCATATGATTTACTACTTAAACCTTTTCTTCCTTTTAAGTTATTTCTCCCAAACTATAATTCATGCTCATGAGTTATTTCTTAATCCAAAATATCCATCCTTAACATCAACGAGAGGAAAGACCTTCAGAGTATGTCCCAATTTCAACTCCCACATCTATTAACCAAACATTGTCATGCTACTCTCTCTAATGAAAAAAACCCACACTTAAACATTTTCTTTACTATTTTAGTAGCACTTACCTCTTCTTGTGGTTCAATTCATCACGAGAACAAGTTTCAACAAAACACTCACTTATACATTGCAAAGAAAGGTTCACTAATTACAAGCCATATATATAATTACCCCATACCTATTCCCAAATTTCTCCAATTACTTTCGTTGCCTAATCTTTTTTAAGAATACCATTACAATCACATGTTTCCCTTACTCAATTTAAATTTCATCGAATGATGCATTCTTTTACCTGAACGATTCCTCATTATTCTAAAAATATATTCTCTTCTTAGAGAAATTCAATTCTCCTCTTTGTAATCTTAACCCCTCTCTGTTGGAACCTAGTTTTATACTTAGAGTTTTGATGCTAACAATATATTTTACTTTACGGAGTATGAAAGAAGATTTTTTAAGACAATCTAAAATTAGATTTGATTCATATTGATAATTGAAGAAAATCTTTGAGCAAGTTGAAAAGAAGATATGGTCAAGATTTGAAGAAGATACGGTCAAAATCTTATCAACAATAAGATATGAATTATTTATAAGAAGATTTGATCAAGCTTTATCTAAAAGAAGATATGAATTATTTACAAGAAGATTTGATCAAGATTTATCACAAGATATAAATTATTTACAAGATGATTTGATCAAGATTATTACAAGAAGATAATAATTATTAACAAGAAGATACGCTCAAGAATTGTTTACAAGAAGACACACTCACAAGAAGATACATTTTTTATTTGCAAACATATGATTCAGATTTTGACAAAGGACAAAATACGGAATTGGACATAGTCATATTCCTACTTGTGAAATTTCAAGAACCGGTCCAACACTATGTTTCCATCCAAATCAAAGGAAGCAATAGAAAAGAAGTTTCATCTAAAGAATTTGTGAAAGCAATCTTAACAAAATAAGAACAATATCAATATGAAGAATTTACAAACTCAATCTTAACAAAATACGAACATAATCAATCTAGAAGAACTGCTCATATTTAATTCCGAAATAAACAATTGGCTAAAGAACATATTATCAAAAAACATCTACTTAGAAGAAACTACTCAAGTTCCAAACTTTTTTATTCCAAACCGATAGTGGTATTAGTGTGCCTTCAACAATCTGGGGTTATCAGATTGTGTGGAGAAGACTTGGCTGGTAGTGTCAATGTGTGCGTGTTCCTTAAAAGTTTTGGGTTTTTAGGCTGTTGGAGAGTCGTGTGCTTTGCAATTCAAGTTATTGAATTAGTACCATTAAATCCTTTTGAGTAAAGGGATTGGATGTAGCCATGTTAGTGGTGAACTGGGATAAATTACTTGTGTCACTTTATTCCTGCACTCCTTAGTTTTGTTATTGCTTCTACTCCAAGTAAACCATCAAGTCTGAATCAAATAATTAAATAGTTATCAACTTAGCCAAACGCAATTAAATCCCTTTTCATTTTTTCACCTTAAATTGGCACTAAACCTTGGTTTCATGGCTGAGCACTTTACTGTGTTTGAAGAAAGAATGAAGGGTTCAAGGGTTCAATGAAGAAGCTGTTGGAAGAAACATCAACAGACCACCTCCGTTTGATGGAGAACGTTTTGAATATTGGATAGGCCGGCTAAGAAGTTTCTTTATTTCACAAGATCCTGCACTTTAGGAATTTTTGGAAGATGGTTATACTGCTCCAAGGAATACTGATGGTATTAAGATTCCAAGGAAATAGATGGATGTTGATCAGAAGAAAATGTACAAGATGCATTATAAGTCCATAACATTCATGATAAATACAATCACTTTCAAGGAGTTTGACAAGTGCACCATAGAATGAGACATCAAATAGTATTTATGATAGTTTGATTCTGACCTATGAAGGAGGCTAGCAAGTTTAAGAAGCAAAAGCCAACCTCCTAGTCAAAAAGTATGAGTTGTTCAAGATGGAATAGATGAAGACATTGAAATAATGTTTTCCAGATTCCAAAATCTGGTCTCAGGATTAAAGATACCTGAGAAGAGTTACACTACTGTTGATCATGTGAAGAAGATATTAAGAAGTTTGCCAAGCAAGTGGACACCTCATATTACATCCATTCAGGTAACAAAGGATCTGAATACTCTTAAGTTGGAATAATTAATTCGCATTCTCAGATCAAATGAAATTGAATATGTAGAGGATGAGCCAAAGAAGAAGAAACCAACCTTCGCTTTGAAATCCAAGCAAAATAAAGATAATCAAAAGGAAGAGAAATTTGCTTTCATATCAAGAAAAATCCACAAGATGTGGCACAATAGAAAGAAGAAATTCCCCAAAGATATTCCAAGCAGTCTAGCAGAGGAAAGGATGATAAATCTGACAAGAAAAGCATCATCTTCTGTGGATGCAATGAACCTGGACATATCAAGTAAGAATGTCTAAATCTAGAGAAAGGGAAACATTGGAGGAAAGATTCCAAACCCAAGAAGAAGAGACTGATGGCTACATGGGATGATTTTGATGAATCCTTTGATGATGAAAAAAAAGCAGATTTAGCTCTAATGGCTCAAACAAACTCTGCCTTTTGATCCAACACAGATTCTGACTTTGGAAGTGAATCCACAAATGAAGAAATTGAGGTATTTTCTGACTTAACTTAATATAATTTAATTACTATTATAAATGCAAACGTGACTAAAGAAATTAATGTTTTAAAGAATCAAAGTGCTGAAGTTAAAACATAAAATGCAACTCTAAAAATAACTGATATTGTTGAACTAAAGGATAAAAATCTAACTCTAAAAAGTAATCATAGTTCAACATCAATTGAAAATACCACATGTAACTGTGATAAGCATGATGAAGTATTTCAATATTTTCTTGCTAATGGTATGGAAAAAAGCAAGTATGCTTTTATGATTTATGGAGTTAGTAGAAACAGTAAAAGAGGTATGGGATTTGAAGAAACTGTAACTTAACCTAAACCTATTCCTTCTGATATCTTGTATACCGTTTTCTCTAAGAAAGGTCATTCCAAATTATCTTGTCCCATGTTAAACACAAGGAAAGAGAAGAAACCTTTCAAAACCAACAAACCAAGACCAAACCAAATTTGGGTACCAAAGAACAAAAATGTCTATGTTGCAGATGTGCTCAACAATCAAGTTAAAACACCAATCATGGTACCTGAAAAGTGGATACTCGCGACACATGATGGGAGAAAAATCTATGTTCCAAGAACTAACATTCAATAAAGGAGGCACAATGAGATCAATGTTGCAAAACACTTTTGGGGTAAAGCAATTAACACTGCATGTTATATTCAAAATAGAGTCTTAATTAGATTTTCTTTTGAGATATGAATTGTGGAAAGGTAAAAAGCCTAACATCTCTTACTTTAAACAATTTTGGGCTGTACTTGTTATATATTGAACACTAAAGATGACCTTGGTAAATTTGATTCTATATCTCAAAAGTCTACCTTCATTGGATACTCTAAAAGATATAAGGTTTATAGAGTGTTAAATTTGATGACAAACTGCTTTCCTTGAAAAGTCAAAGCAAGATGATGGTAGTGCAGGTTTTTATAGAACCAAAGGAAGTAGATGTAAACAAACTAGAAGAACCTAAAAAATCAGAGGATACAAGGAAATCGAAAGAAGATGACAAATCTTCAGAGGATGAATCTGATCAAGTTAGAAACATTCAAGATAAGTTAGAAGGAAGATCTGTATTGAAGTACAAGTAATCTCATCCTAAAAATCTATTCATTGGAAATGCAAGTGATCCTTTAAGGACCAAATCATCACTAAAAGATACCAGTTTGTTTGGCTTACTCAAATCAATTGAGCCTACCTCTGTTGATGAAGCATTGACAAATGATGGATGGATCCTTTCAATGAAAGGAAAGTTAATTGGATTGAAAAGGAATGATGTTAGGGGTCTAGTACCTAGAGCAAAGAAAAACATTATTGGAACCAAATGGGTTTTCAAAAACAAGCTAAATGAAAATGGTAAAATGGTCAGAAACAATGCAAGACTTGTTGAACAAGGCTATTGAATGTGAAAACAGGAGAACGGGGGTTGAATTGTGTTTGACTATCTGGATAAATTTTTCATTATTTGATTAAATTGGTTCATACTTGATTTACTTGGAGTAGAAGCAATAACAAAATTAAGGAGTGTAGGAATACAGTGACACAAGTAATTTATCTTGGTTCAACAATTTGAATTACAAAGCTCCTGACCCTCCAAACCAGTCTTCTCAAACAGTCCTACAACCCCAAACTATTGAGGAACACACACACCTTGACTCTACCAGCCAAGTCTTGTCCACACAATCTGACAACCCCAAATTGTTGAAGGCCCACTAACACCACTATCGGGTTTGAATACAAAGGTTTGGAACTTGAGTAGTTGCTTTCTAACAAGCTGATTATTACAATGACTATCACACTTTAAGAAAAACATCTTGAAAATATTTATCATTCGAACAAGAGTTTCTCTATTTGAACTCTAAGATGAATTTGGAATTTTGAGCTTGAGTTCTTCTACTTATTTATGATTTTTCGATGATCTTCTTCTTCAGCCTTAAGTATTTATTTATAGATAAAATTAGGGCTTCAATTTAGTCCTTGTTTAATTTTGAATTGTATCTTCATTCCTACCTTGGTCAACAATGATCCTATTCAAAAATAATTCCGAATAAGATGCCTTTTGATAATATGTTATTTAGCCAATTCTTTATTTATGAATCCAATAAGATAGAGTTTGTTAATTCTTCGGATTTAATCTATTCGTAATTTGTTCAGATTGAGTTTGTAAATTCTTTAGATTTATTATTTTAGTATTTTGTTCAGATTGAGTTGTAAACTTTTCAGATTAATATGATTCATATTTTGTTGTAGATAAATCTTGATCAAATCATCTTGTAAATAATTCAGATCTTCTCTTGACAAATATTGATCAAATCTTCTTCAAATTTTGACCATATCTTATTTTCAGCTTGGTCAAAGATTTTCTTCAATCATAAATTAGAATCAAATTTTATTTTATATTTTCATCAAAAACATTTGTTACTTTGTATAAAATATATTGTTCTTATAAAATACTTTTGTTAGCATCAATACTCTTTGTATAAAACTAACTTGGTTCCAACAGCTACAGTTAGAAAGAGGGCATTGATTACACTGAGACATTTGCTTTAGTGGCAAGGTTAGAAGCTATTCGTATCCAACTCACTTTTGTTACTTATAATAATATTACATTATAGGTTGTGTGGAGAAGACTTGACTTGTAGGGTCGAGGAGTTTGTGTTCCTCAAAAAGTTTGTAGGTGTCAGGTTATTTTGAGAAGTCTAGCTTGTAAGGTCAAGTGCTATGTAATTCAAGTTTTGATATAGTGGATTAAATCCGTCTAATTGAGGAGTCTAAACGTAGCTACCAAGTTGGTGGTGAACTAGAATAAATTCTTGTGTCACTTTAATTCTGCAATTCTAGTTTTACTTATGCTTCTGATCACTTTACCCGATTGCTATTACTTTTATTCTATGTAAGTCACCAAACCCAAACTAGTTTTAAATAAACTACCAAAAAGAATCCAACTTATTCAAACAATTTAACCCCTCTTTTCTCGTGTTTACAACTTCAACCTTCCCATGATAGACGATTATCCTCTTATGTGAATTCATAATCTTCTAAGGTTATATGTCTCTTCATGTACGAAATCCATCTTACTTCAACGCATGTCCAAGCAGTTGACAATTTTGGCTTATTCCAGTCACCATAATCTCATCCACCATCATCGAGGCATTAGGCTAATCAGACCCATAACATGCCATCAAGTAACTAGAAAACCCTGATGATTGTATTGACTCTTTTACTCCATCAATTGTATATTAGTGCAAAAATGGTTTTAGCTACAAACGTTTGATTGATGTTTTGTTGATAAAAAAACAAACAAATAAGAACAACTTTCCCCTAACTATATTTGCTAAGTTGTAGATATAATAATCTTAGTGTTTTAACAAAAAGAATATTATCACCTAATAAACAATTAATAATCTTTACTAATAGAGTAAGTCATAATATAACAATAAGAAGTATTGCAACAAATGTTTGATAATCTATCGTCTAAGTCAAAACATTAAAGACAAAGACCATATAAATCAATAACTGATCCTCTGATCACAAGGTCAAATCTCTAAGAAACAATGAAAGAGAATTAGTTCACAAGGAAAATGCACTGATGCTTTGAAAAATCGATTAAAGCTATGTTTGACTCTTATCAGTGTGCTCTCAGTGCGTCTATGCTCACTCTAATATTCTGCCTCTAATAAATTTGGGAAACGATTGATCGTCTGGTCAAAGCGTCGAGTCAACGCTCTGCTTAATAGTCAACTTTCATAAGTCAATCATTTAAACCCACAGCCATGGAGAAGACAACTTCCTATGATCATCATAGATGGACTTATCCCCTAACTGAAGAAGCGCATGACATCCTCTCAAAGTGTCACCCTCTAAGATCTTCCTTTTGAATAAAGAAACGTTTGATTAATTATTAAGATATATATATATATATATATATATATATATATATATATATATATAGAGAGAGAGAGAGAGAGAGAGAGAGTAATTAGAATTAATATAAATTAATTAAGTTGTTTGATACACTTGAATTGATATAAGATTTCAACTGTACTATTGTCTCAATGAGTTAGAATCCTAGAAACCGACTTTTTGTTAATTATGACAAAAACTAGAACTCATGTATATTATTCCAATAGTGGCAACAACTCTTTCATTCATAAGAGGTACATGAAGAGGTTTAAATTACTTATGAACCTCAATGAAAACTTGTTGGAATGTTAAGACGGGTTTAACTGTAACAATATAGAGAGGCATAAGAAAAATACTCAAGAGCCTAAAAAGGCAAAATAAATAATTCTTATGTGCTATTATTTAAATAGTGAATTAAGTCTAGGACTGTAATGAGAAAAAAAAACTCTCTGTTAGGGAAGAATTAGATGTAGCAACTAAAATAAAAATCAATGTGCCCCTTGTCTATCTTTACTTTGTTATTTACTCAAAGTTCATTGTGATTCAGCTTTATTTTACTTAAACTGTTTTACAATAATAAGTTGAATGATTTCATAAATAACATATCTTTTTGTTTAAGCAACTAAAATAACTTTCAAAAATTTCAAAACACAATTTAAACCCCTATTTCTTGTGTTTTCTAGCACCTTCAATTGGTATCAGAGCTTGGTCTCTTGATTGAGAACTTTACCGTGTAAGATTAAAGTTTCTTTACTACTGGAAATACTAGTGAAATGGTATGAATTAGTGTATCTTTTTGGTTCAATCCTATTTTCAACTTCTTTTGAAATTTAATTTTTAACTTTCTTTCAAAACATGGATTGCAAAAACTGATTATTATACATCGAAATTGCTATCGTACAATAGATAAAATACAATAGCTGACCATTTATTTCTCAAATGACAATTTAATCTCTTTACAAAATTTATTTCTTGAAAAAGTTGTTCTTTGTGATTTTTTATATAGTTTTTCTTTAAAAACTAGAGTACCTGTGTTAAAGTTTTTCTGTGTCTGTGTAATCACTTTTCAAAAACATTTTGAGCAGTAAAAGAAAATATCTTTATTGAAATAAATGAATGCTTAAAGAGACAAACATAAATAAAAAAGGATTTTACTTGAGTTTTTTGAACAGGGTAAAAATCTCAAATTCATATATGAATGAGAGATATCATCTTAGATTAAGATTATTTAAGAAAATATTTCATAATGTGATTAGTTAACATTGTTAATTAAAACTCTTTTTTACATCAATTATATGCTTAACTTATTCAGAAAATTCTATTAATTTTATTTTGTTTAAATCTCTTATCAAACTTCTGTTTGTGTTTTTGAAACTCTCCAATGACAAACTGAACAAAACATTTGTGCTTCAATAACGCAGAGTATGTTAATTAGTAAGATGACTCAATATGCAAATACTAAATTTATCTTATGATAGGAAGAAGTATTTATTAAAATAACATACTTGTTAGTGCAAAATAATAAAAACATTATAATTTCAATATTAAACTTTAATGATCTATGATGTACGTTCAAATGTCCAAGCAATATATTAAAAGAAATGTCCAAGCAATATATTAAAAGAAATGGTTAGTAATGCAACGTCTCACTTAACAACTCAAATTCTAAAGGTTGAATGGTGACAAGTTGAAGTCCTTTTTCAAAACAAAGGTTGGAGGATAGACACAAGCATCCTTGATTAAAATCAAGTTAGAATCTAACCATGCTTCAAATAGGTAGATCAATTAGAATTAATCATTTGATCGTCATCCTCTAGGAAGAAGCAACATAAGTATATTGTTGGAGTAAGTTGGAAGTTCTTTCTTCTTATGGTTCAAATATCTCCATCTGATATGTTCCATAGATGCCATATGTGAAATGATTATGAAACAAGATTACCTTCGAAGAAGTCTAAACTACAAGTAAAGGACCAACACTATCTCATGGAAGATCATCATTTGGTTCATCCACGAGGAAGTCTATATAACATGGGTTTAAATATCTCATCATCTAGTCAAACTCATGGATATATCATAACCTCAAAAGAGCTACTTTGGAAATCCTCTAACTACAAGGTTTGAAGTTATTTCTCTATCTGCTCAAGGAGAATATCTTTGCCTATGGTGTATAGCATGCTTGAATCATCATCTAAGACTCATATCTACCGAAGCAAGCACAAGAGCAAAGGATTGCATCTATTCATTCAGAAGAAAGAATGATCAAAACCAAGCTAATTTTGTATTTGGTTAGAAGATTATTTGAAAGAAAATTTGGCAAACTCTAGTAAGACAAGATTAAGAACATGGTTATTAAATCATCTGTGTTTGTCATCGGGTCAAGTACTCTAATATATATTTCATTATTTTTTTATTACTATACTTGTTTTTTTGTCAGATATGTTTTTGCTTGCTTATCATATCCTCTGTCTTGGTCCATGTTATCTTGCCTTTGATCTTATCTCCTATGTTCTTTTGGGTAATTTTTCTTAGTTTACTTTTGTTAAAACCAAAGTTTTAATTTCTTTCTTTTCCTTGCCTATTTAAACTTTTCTTCTCTCTAGTGTTTTTCAAAACCCATTGTTTTCTCTTCACCCCAAATTCTTTTACATCCAAAAGTTTTCAACCTGAAACTCTTAAGGAAAAACCAATTCAACCATTTGTCCTTTATTGAGTATTCATCTTTCTAAATGATCATTTTCTTACATTGTACTTTCATAAAGACTTTAATATCTTCTTTAAAGATGAACTACTTAACTTCAATACTGAAAAGTTTAGAAATCTTAAATTCGCTACATCTGTGAACAATGGTCAACACAATGGATTATACAAGGAGATTCACAAAATGAATTCAACGGTTCACTATGTGCAAACCTTGGATGTCAATGTCTTCTTCTCTTACTAAGGACCCTAAGTAGAAGGAGGTAGTGAGAAAAGAGCATTGAAAGGCTTGTACCTCATTTTGTCTGAATCCTTTGTTTTGGATGAATAACTTGAAAGTAATAACGAAGAAGGGTTGAAGCACCTACAATCCTATTAAAGATTTATATCTTTGGAAGATTTTATCTCCAATTCTATATTCAGAGAAAGTTCTATTAGACAAAAAAAAAAACAATTAGAGAAAAGGAAAACTTAGTGAAGAAAGTGTCAATAAAGAGATTTAGTTTATTTATGGATTAGGAATTGGTGATTCAAACCTAATATGAAATTTAAATTAATGGATCTAGTTTAGAAAGCCTTAGAAAAACCATATGTATTAGGAATTGGTGATTTAGTTTATTTTTTTATGTAATTTAAATTAATAATTATAGTTTAGCCCTTTTGTAATAAGTATTGTAATTGTAATGTAATTTGTATTTGTTACAAGTGTAATACAAATTAAATTATAAATTAAATACATGTTCCTTCTGCTTTATCCTCTGCTTTTGTCTTGCTTTTCTCTGTTTTCTTCTTTGTGTGTCCAGTTTTTATAGCATTTTTTTTTATCTTTTTTTTTATTATATATTTTTGTCTTCCTCTAGTTCTTTTTTTTTATTTCTTTAAAAAAATTTAAAAGTGATTATCTTCGTCTCCATCCACAACTCTTCATCTTCTTCCACCAATCCTCTCATCATTAATTTATTTTCCTCTCTCAAAAAATATGACTATTTATACCTCAATTGTTTTTTAATTTAATTATTTATTATTTTCGTTCATCTCTCAAAATTCTTGTGAAGTTTTCAAACCTTTTACAAATTCTTCTATTATGAATGTTGGTTCGTCTTCTGCTAGGAAAAGGAAGTAACCTTCTCTCTCGAGAAGAAGGAAATCCAACCATCTGAAGTTGCCTCGACAGTGAGCGACATTCTCCTCGAACAACTTGCAGTTCAGATAGCTCTGTAAGAAGTTCGCCACAAGTTTGACCTTCCCACCTCTCAAATGGAGCAAAAAATTAAGGTCTTGAGTAGTTTCCTTAGATGTATTTAGATCATTTATCTAAGATTTTATTCTTTTATGTTTTTTTCTTTTCTTTCTCATCTCAATGAAATATTTCTTTTTCTTTTTCTTTCTCTTTAAAAGGGTCTATAAATAAAACCCTTAAACATAATTCATATTTTTAAGAAATCCAAAAGGAAAACCCTAGTCGTTCTCTTTATCAGCCTCATTCATCAACTAACATTGAAATTAAAGCTTCACTTGTTCAAACACATTTGTAATCATCATTCATTATCAAAAGTTTATAACGCTACTTTTGAGGCAAAATCCCAAATCAAGTATTTTGAGGATAAACAAATAGTTAATTAATCACTAACGATTATTCTGATTATGTTGCTATTTAACTTGTGTGTTTTGAGTGTTTTATTCAACGATAGGTGATCAAATATATTCATTCAAACATCAATGATCTCACCATAGAAAAAATCAAGAACATCATGTCTTACTTGAACTGGAGATTGATTAGAAGACCATTCTAGCTATTCCCTTTTAAATACAGAATTAAGACAGATAATTCTCCATAGTCCAAACCTCATGTTAAAGAGTATGAAGTCTGCTCAAATCAAAGTCAGGCCCAAAACATGAGCTGAAGGACCAAAGAAGCCAAACAGCCTCGCGAACGATGACCAGATTTATCTCCATATTGATGAGCTATGAGCAAGGACAACAAGGACATGAGTACATTGTTGTTGCATCCTTTATGCAGAAAGCTCGGCATGCTTTCTGAGTCAAAAGATTGACATTTCACATGTCATTCTATCACTCATCCATGTTTTCCATAAAACATAGAACCAAGAACATTCTAGTTTTATAAAAGAATATTTTGGACCAAATAGGACATGTGTTTAATAAACTTCAATCAAAACCAACACCTTGCATAGGTTTAGTAACAGTTATATTGAGCCTTTTTAATCATCTCCTCATCTATAAAAGGAACATCAAGGAGCATGGAAATGAAAGAGTTTTAACGACAATTCTTCCATACTAAAACAATCACGCTCAAGAAACAAAGCTCTTCTCTTAACCAAAACTCTAGCTCTCTCTTATTATATTCAAGGATCACTTTATTAAGTTATTGTTGATAATCAATCTCAAAAAAGCGTCGAGTAGTTTTTGATCCTAAACTCTTTTGTCATACACATCATTTGTCAATCAAGTCTCTCTCTTAAGATAATTTGCGTTTGTTGTAAATATCATTTTAGTTATTAAAAAGTAAATTGTAAAAATACTTTCTGGACGACAAGGTAACTATAAAAATCATTTCAAAGGTGAAATGTGAATTCTAAAACTGATCAAGAGTAATAAAGAAAAATAGTCTGAAAGCAAGAACGTTCTGGTGCTAAATATATTAGTGGAAAATCTCACAGATTGTGAGGAGCGGACGTAGCCCACCTTTGGTGAACCAAGATACATCATTGGGTGATCTTCTTATCCTTATCCTTATTTTTTTTTACTCATAGATCACATATCACCTATAACTAATCTAATTTATAAATCTGTAACTCACCCAGAATGTTCTGGACTTTTTTCTTAAAACCAAGATTAATCTTAAGTTCATTTGAGTTAATTTCAGGAATTACGATTTTAAAAATGGATCACAATTCAAAACCTCCTTCGTTGCGGTTGATATTTCTACTTCAATTGGCATCAGTGCTCTTCCTCTAAGGTTAAGCACCTAACAAGTGTTAGAGGAATAGATTCAAGAAGAAAAAATAAATGTCAAAGCCAAGTATATTATTGAAGGAGGATCGTCAAATAGACCACCTTATTTTGATGGTACAAGTTACTACTTCTAGAAAGGAAAAATGCAACTATTCCTTAAATCACAAGATATAGTAATGTGGTGTAACATAACATATGAAAACTTTATACCAAGATTAGATCAAAGTGATCCAACATCTTTTGAAAAGAAAAAAGTAGATTGGATAGTAGAAGACAAAACTAAGATACTTCTGAACTCTAAAACACTATTATTTTTGCCTTGTGCCATGAGTAGGGAGGAAAGTGGAAGAGTTGATGAATGCGATACGTCCAAAAAGGTATGGAATACATTACAAATTCATCATGAAACAACAAACCATGTTAAAGAAACAAGAATTGATATTGGTGTAAGAAAATTGAACTATTCTGATGAATGAAAGACAAACTATTGATGAAATGTATTCAAGATTCACAACCATATAAATGAAATGCACTTCCTTGGCAAGACATACTCATTTCAAGATAGGGTATGAAAGATTACGAGATGTCTCCCCATCATATGGAGACCAATGGTCACAACCATGAGTAAAGCCAAAAATCTTGAGTCAATTAGAATAACTAATTGGAACTTTAAGAGCACATGAAGTACAGCTTCAAGAAGATAAACCAACAAAGAAAGGCAAAATAATATCCTTAAAAGCTTCACAAAACCTTCAAGAAAACTCAGTGGAAAGATAAATTGGCCAAGAAGAAACTGGTGAGAAAGTAGTTCTTCTCACAAGAAAAACTCAAAGAAAGATGAGAAGAAGAGATTACATCAAAAGAAACTTCCTTACAAAAGGCAAAATCTTAAACTGAAGAAGATAAAAGCCGAATCACATGTTATGGGTGCAACAAATAAGGACATTACAAAAATGAATGTCCTTTGAACAAAAATGCTCCAAAAAAATTCACGATGGTCACTTGGGATGATTCTGAAGAATCAAACACAGAAGATAATGAAGAAGCCAACATGTGCCTAATGGGAAACTCATAAAATGATGAGGTAACCATCTTTGATCCATGTCCTGTATGTGAACAAATGGAAAAAAAAATTGATAATCTTTTAAGTGATTCAAACTTTCTGGCTCAAAAATATGGTTCATTAAAAAACCAAGTTTGTAAGGAAAAAGAAGAACAATAGAAAGCTCAATCTATGAATAATACACTCAGAAAAGGTCATTCAAAGCCTACAGGATTCTCATTTCAAAATATCTGAAAAACAAACTAAAACCACTAAGAACAAGTGTAAAGAACGTTCTACAACCCAAGAGGAGAATGTTTTGATCAAAACAAAATTGAGAATCGTAAAAAAGATTTTTCAAACTAAATTAAATCCACTGAGACTTTCCAAAAAATTATGGGATCTCAAGTAGGAATCTTTAATAAAGCTGGACTTGGTTTTGACAAATCTCAAAAGGAAAAACTCTATGAAAAAAATTTTGTGCCAGAAAGAAAAGAAGATAAATGCAAAACAAAATATGGTTATTGTAATAAAATTGGACATCTTGATTCCCCATGTTCTTAAAAAAAAGGATGAAAATTTCAAAGCAAGATGATTTCCCAATAATGAAGAACGCTTTGGTCTCATTTAGAACTTTCACCAAAAACAATAAGAAAGTGTCCCTATTGTTCAAAGATTGGACATGTTCAACCAAACTACTACCTAAGAAAAATTATATCCTTAAAGAAAAATCTAACCCAAAAGAACCCAAGACCAAATGGGTAACTAAGAACTTATTAATATCTAATGTAGGTTGGTTTTCAAAATGTCAAGAAAAAACCATGGTACTAGGACAGTGGTTTTATGACCATAAACAAAGATAAGTGGATATGGCACAAACGAACTAGGCATGTCAGCATGAAAACAATTTAAAAATATCCAAACATGATCTTGTTAGAGGCCTGCCAAAGATCAATTTTGACAAAGATAAAATATGTGAAGCATGTGCTAAAGGAAAACAAGTCAAGAATAGTTTCAATTCAAAAGACTTTGTTTCAAATCAAAAACCTCTTTAACTACTTCCCAGTGATCTTTTTTGTCCTATCAAAACTACAAGTCTATGAGGAATAAGATATGACTTTGTAATTGTTGATGATTTTTCAAGATTCACGTGGGAGTTATTTTAAAAAAAGAAAGATGACTCCTTTTAAGCGTTTCAAATCTTTTGTAAAAAGTTCCAAAATGAAAAAAGCTCAAACATCATCTATGTTAAAAGTGATCATGGAAGAGAGTTCATAAATGCTTCTTTTAATTTTTTTTGGATGAAAATAGTATTTCTCACAATCTTTCATATACAAAAAATCCCCAACAAAACGGAGTTGTTGAAAGAAATAATAGAACCTTACAAGAAATGGTCAAAAAAATATTGGTAGAATCAAACGTTGAGAAATATTTTTGGGTTGAAGCAATTAACACTACTGTTACATTTTAAATCGTGTCACAATAAGAAAAATTCTCAACTAAACAGCTTATGAATTACATAAAAATAGAAAGCCAAATATCTCATACATTCATGTCTTTGGATGCTATTGTTATATCCTAAATAACAAAGAAAATCTAGGAAAGTTTGATGAAAAATCAGACAAAGCCATCTTTTTAAGATATTCCACTGATTCCAAAGGTTATAGAATATATAATCTAAGAACAAAAACAATAGATGTAAGTATGCATGTTTTATTTGATGAATTTGAATATCTTGATATGCAAAAGCTGGAAAACGAGGTTGATGATGAATATCCATCGCCAACTCCTCCACGAAGCTGGAAAAATTGTAGGAGATCATCCAAAAAATCAAATAATTGGAAACACATCTAATGGCATTAGAACAAAAATGTCCTTCAAAGACGATGACAACAACAACATGGCAATGATCTCTCAAATAGAACCAAAATCAATCAAAGAAGCAATAGTAGATAACTCATAGGTTGAAGCAATGCAAGAAGAACTTCTCCAATTTGAGAAAAACCAAGTCTGGACTGTTGTTCCAAATCCTTAAACTCAAGCAATTATTGGCACAAAATGGGCGTTTAGAAAAAAAAAACTAGATGAAGAAGGAAAAGTAATAAGAAATAAAGTAAGACATGTAGCCCAAGGCTATAATCAACAAAAGGGTATTGATTATGATGAAACTTTTTCTCCAGAAGCAAGGTAAGAAGCAATAAGAATCCTTCTTGCATATGCATCTCATAAGCTTATTAAACTCTTTCAAATGGATGTTAAAAGGGCTTTCTTAAATGGTTCTCTGAATGAACAAGTATATGTTCATAAGCCTTCTGGATTCAAAGATAAAAAGAAACCAAACCATGTCTTTAAACTTACTAGACCTCTATAAGCTTCTCCCTCTAATAAAACCTTTTCTAATTACCTTTCATCCTCTCCTAAGCCCAGCCCACCTCCCATTTCCCTAGCTCCACTGAATATTGTATTTCCTCCGCTCTTTAAATGTATTCCTCCAAACACCAGTCAAGCACCACCACATTTCTAGTGACAATCTAAACGAACTCAATCAGACAATCCTCCAACCAAACGACAATCCATGAGAATCATGGCTAATGTTGGCACCTCGAAAAAATCAAAAACTGTGGGCACAACTATACACACCATTGTAGGTGATGAATTTGGTTCTCATCTCCACTCAAACGCTATGCCCCTCTTTCTAAATCACCACCAAAATCCTCTAAACCCTCCACTTCACCCTTAAACTAGTAACACAACTTTCTAAATCACCCTCAAAGAAACCCAAATTTGTTCCTCAACATACACCATCAACTTCACCCTCCAAATCAGCTGCTAAGTCATCACCCACTTTATCATATGTTTTTTCAAAACAAAAAATTAAACATCCACGACTCTCTAAACAATCTGCTCAAAAAACCAAAAGTGCATAATGCTCTCCATCCAAACCCATCCTACTAGAACATTCTAAGCGTAAAACAAAAACCCCACAAAATCTACCTCATAAAACTACTTCCAAAATTCTTATATCACCACTTCTCTCATCTAAATATAAAAAAATCTACCAAGACAAATGAGTTGAAAGACCAGATGGGATTGGACAGGTTTTTGTGTTTGATAATCTTCACTTTGAAGGAACTTCAATCAAACAATACATTGATGCTTAGGCTAGTCCAACTTCCTGGAAATCTCATATTCTTACTATCTAGATGTCATTTGTGCCTTCTACTACAAATCCCAAATCTTTCCTAACAAAGCCTTGCTTGTCACAAGTCTACAAGGGGTTGAAACATGTCTGACTCCTACCATTTTGGTTGATATTCTACATCTCCCCACTTAAGGACCGACCATCTTTGGGAAAGATTGGTATGCTACTCTCAATATCCAAAAAGATGTAGTCTTCAATTGACTTTTCACTCCTGGCTCAACCAATTTTGTCTTTGTTGATTTAAAACCTCTCCACAATATCTTAAACAATATCAGTCAGCACTCCATTCTCCCTAATTGTGGCAGTCATGAATAAGTTTTGACAATGATGCCTTGATCATCTATCACTTTCTTCGCTGCAAAAGACTAAACATGCACAACATCATCAATTAGAACATGATAGCATCCACCATTCGTGACTACAAAAGAAATACAGTCCCCCAATGGTATGTTTTTACAAAAATCTTCAAATACTTCAATGTTCCTCTGAAAAATGAACAATCTTTTTTAAAAATCTCCAAGTTCACTTCCAGGAACATTTGTTATATGAAAAAAGATTCATTTCTTACACACACTTTACATGTCCCTCTCCCAAAAGATCAATCTCCAAATACTCTCGGTCCCAGCGACAGGAAACGCATTGAAAGGAAAAAAAATTGAACCCTAATACTTAAAATTTTGTGTGGACCTTCCTCAAGAATGTTCTTTTTTTCCATAAGAACGTTCTTTTTACAATTTCATGATGAAAAAAACCTCCAGATCAATGACCATATTAATCTTCAGATTGATGAGCTGTGAGCAAGGACAACAACGACATGAGTACAGTGTTGTTGTATCCTTTCTGCAAAAAGCACTGCATGCTTTTGAGTCAAAAGATTGACATTTCACAACCCATTCAATCATTCATCAATGTTTTCCATTAAACACAAAACCAAGAACTTTCTAATTTTATAAAAGAATATTTTGGACGAAATAACACATGTGTTTAATAGACTTCTATTTCAATCAACAGCATGCAGAGGTTTAGTAACGACTATATTGAGCCTTGTTAATCATCTCCTCATCTATAAAAGGAACATCAAGTAGAAGAAAAATTCTAGTGTTTTAAAGACAATCATTCCATACTTAAACAATCATACTCAAGCAACAAAGCTCTTCTCTGAAGCAAAACTTCAGCTCTCTCTTATTATATTCAAGGATCACTTTATTAAGTTATTGTTGATAATTAAGCTCAAAAAATCGTTGAGTAGTTTTTTATCCTAAAATCTTTTTATCATACACATCATTTGTCACTCAAGTCTCCCTCTTAAAATAGTTTGAGTATGTTGTAAAAATTATTTTAGTTATTAAAAGGTAAATTGTAAATATCCTTTCTCAATTTAAACGTAACTGTAAAAATCTTTTTAAGGTTGAAAGGTGAATTCTGAAACTAATCTAGAGTGATCAAGAAAGATAGTGTGAAAGCAACAATGTTCTGGTGCTAAGCACATTAGTGGAAAATCTCTCATATTATGATGACTAGACGTAGCCCACCTTGGGTGAATTATGATACATCATTGTGTGATCTTCTTATCCTTATTTATTTTTCATTCACTAATCACATATCACCTAGAACTAATCAGCTTATTTAATCTTTAACTCACCCAAAATGGTCTGAACTTTCTATTTGAAACCAAGATTAATCTTGGGTTCATTTAAATTAAGTTATGGAATTAAGATTATATAAAGAGATCACAATTCAAACCTCCGTTCCTTGTGATTGATATTGCTACTTCGGCTACAAGATTTAATCTAATAAACCCTAATTCATGACCATTCGTAAGGATCCCTAGAGGAAATTTTATTTAACTATTGCATTTATCTATTTTTGCTAGTGATTTTCCTTCAATCAATATATGGACTAAAGCAGGCTTCCAGACAATGGTATCTTAAGTTTAATATCATTTTTTGTATAGGTTTGTAGAGAACACCAGTAGAAGAAAATTCATAATCCTAGTCTTATATGTTAATGATATTTTGCTTGCTGCTAATGATATTGCTTTGTTACATGATGTAAATATGTTTCTCCCGAATATTCCATAATAGATCACAAGGATTGTTGGGATTTTCTGATAAAGCTCTGCATTGATAGTTCCTATTTAGAAACAAGACAAGTTTAGTAAAATGTAATGTCCCAAAAATGACTTGGAACAAAAGGAAATGTATTCTAATTCGTTGGGAGCTTGATGTATGCTCAAACATGTACTCGACCGAATATCAGTTTCGTCGTTGAATGATGGACTGATATCAAAGTAATTTCGGAATGGATCACTAGAAAACTGTAAAAAAGGTTCTAAGGTTACTTACAAGGCACCAAAGTTTACATGGTCATGTATAGAAGGTCAAATTACCTTGAAGTTGTTTGCTACTTGGGTTCACACTTTGCGGGATGTGTGGACTCAAGAAAATCCACATTTGGTTATATTTCTCTTCTAGTTGGAAGAGCAATATCATGCAAGAGTGAAAAAAAGTCTATGATTGCAAATTCTACTATGGAGGTAGAATTTGTGGAATGCTTTTTGGCCACAATTCAAGAATTGTGGTTGCGAAACTTTACCTTAGGGCTTGGAATTGTCGACAGTATAGCTAGGACGCTACGAATTTATTGTGATGATTTTGCATTTGTTTTCTTCTCTAAAAATGATAAGTACTCAAAGGGTGCTAAGCAAATGTACTTGAAGCACCTAGGACGCTAACACTAGTCATGGTTTAATGTTAAATCTTCATGTCGCCACATGGACCAAGTGGGAGATTGTTAGATTATTTTAATAAGCTATTAGTGTGGTCCATATAATTAATATGATGACTTTAAATAAAAAAATGATCTAATGCAATGATTGTTTGACATAATGATAATTAAAGTCAATTGGGGTTTTATTTTGAAATTCAAAATAACTAGTATCCCTCTTCTATCCTTTTTGAATGCTAGATACAAAGTGGTTGTAACTATAAAAGTACATAAAATAGAAGAAAAGACCTTATATTCTATTTTTCTCATAAAATAGGAAGAAAGGAGGGAACAGTTTCAATCAAGAGCTAAGTCTATATTTCATATTTTTTAAAAATTGAAAGAACATGATACATGAGCATATAATATCATATTATTCTTTTATTTTTTTTTAATATCAAAATATATACTTAACTTTCGCAAAGCCAGCCCTCCAAAATCCTCTAAAAACCAATTTGCAAACACACCATAAGAGAGAAAATTTACATCATAGATCCGAGTATATTTTGTTACTCTCTTATAAAATTCATGGTACAGTGAGAGTTATAATAATATCAAGATCATTAAATATATTTTTTCTAATGATATTTTTAATCATTTTTGCATATAACAATGTGCATGCATGTTAATGTTAACCAAATAAATAAATTTCTTACTAATAAGTGTCAACATCTCGTGTAACAAAAAGTAGGTCATGAATCTAATCACATGATCATATGGGAAAGAGTTACTACGTCTATTGGAATGTTTCTCATTGTATTGAGTCAAGAACTTTTCTTCTTTATATTTTTTCCTAAATATTCAACAACTTTTGTTAAGAACAATTGAACTCGATTTATTATTTATAATTTGTAATCAGAGAATTTGAGAATCAGAAAGGATCAAAAGAGCGTTATGGAAGTTTGTGAGCGTACAACTAAATAAATAGTTTGGAATCATTTTGATAAAATATAAGTATTTACCAAATTAAATGCTAATGAACTCTAAGAAACAAACTAATTCGTAACTAACTAATTGGATAGCTCATTCTAACTAATACTAATTTTTTTAATAGTAGACAAATATTTGTTCACATATGCAAATTTTTGTCATTAATTATTTAAAATACTTTATTAATTATTAAAGTGTACCTGATAATTATTTATTTAATATATTTTTTATAAAACACTAAAACACAATGCAATAACCACTAAAATACAATGTATTAACCACTTTAGAGTAATTCATTTTAGTAGTTAAAGAACTACTCTAAAATGGTTAATGCTTTGCACTTTCAGCTCAATGAAGTACTCTAAATAATTAATTAAATATATGTTAAATAAGTGATTAATAGTCGTTGATAAAAAAATCTAATTAATTAATGGTTACAAAAATATCTTCCCTTTATTTTTATTTTTTTGAAAGAAAAGTTCTATTTTATATAAAAAAAAATATTGAGTATATACATAATGTCCGTATCATTTTGTTTGTTTAAATAGCACAACTGTAGCGCAAAATATATGAGCCAATTTCAAAACACAATTACCATAGTAAAAGAACGAAGACAACTACGTATATTTTGACTCTACTAATTTAAATTATAAAAAAAATTAGGAATTTTTGTTCTAAATCACGACCAAGATAAAAAATTTATTCTTCTAAGAGGTTCAAAATAATTATACTTCTTTTGACTCAATTGCATTTTTCACATAGACCATAATTTTGCCGCCTAAATAGCATCTCTTAGGTTTTTATATTGTGTTTAATTCATCATTACAAAAGTGGCTTGTAAGGTAAGCCGCTCTTTATAAACCTTTTACATTATATCCTTTCACGCACAACACTATTGAGCTTAATGCGTGTATATAAATATTGAGTTGTTCGACCAGTAGATCTTCGTACCATCTTAGATTTTAATATTAGGTTTAAATCTTTACAAAACGAGTTTGTAAAATAAGGGGTGCTTTTTTTTATAAACTCTTTTAATGTTTTTAATAAACTCTTTTAACGTTGTATCTATTATCAACATGAGACTATAACTTTTTAATCCAATAGCAGCGGACTATAATCGAACCACTTTACTATTTGATATGAGACCATGAGACTGTTGACATGAGAAAATATATCATTAACAAATACACAATAAATGCCCAAAGACAAATCCAAAATTTAAGTGACCAGAGGACTAAAACTTTTATATTATAAAGATTATATAAAATTATTAGGATGATATTTTTAAAAAATAATACAACAGTATATAAATGATGTGATTTGATTAGACATATGTAACCTACATTAAACTAATAAGACATACATATATTAAATTTTATTATAATATCAATTAATATATGTTTATAAGGAAAGGGTTGGAGTCCATCCTTTAACATTTGCATTCGTCTCTGCAAATATCTAAACAATCAATTTTAGATATCCAATGTGGACTATAAAGATTGGAAATTCAAAGAATAAGTATTGAGCCTATTTATCTTTATCACAACCATAAACACATAAGCGAGACTCCACGGGAAAGATTTTCCGAGCTTCCAAGTTATCTTTTGTAGCAAGTCTATTGTTGATAAATTTCCATACAAACACTGAAACTTTTAATTTATAGTGAATATAGATGAATAGTAGTACTTATCACTTCACTAATTTTTAATGGTAGAAAAAAAGGCGAAAATAATTTTATCTTCCCCAAAACTAAAGAGTTTAGAAAACCTCTCACACAATGTTTCCTACCTAAGGATCCAACCAAAATTGCATATCTTTCTTATTATGCACCTCCTTTTTTTAATTCTTAGAAATCCAATTGTGAAGATTTCAAACTTCGTCACTCCAATCATCTAAATATCCCTCTACCATGATGAGTCTCTAAAGAAACCATGTCTTACCTCACCATTTACCGACCTATATTTAGATTCTAAAACTCTTAATATATAAACCAAATACTCAATTATTTGATCCGAAATGAAATATAAACCAACCTAACACATAGTATATTTTAGAATAAAATATAAACAATGACCCAATTTATTAGTTATTGAGGATAACTTAAGTAATATACTTACTTTTCATCGAAATTATATTAATGAAATGTGAATAACTATTATTTTTAATATAGGTAATTTTATAAATTTGATTAGAATTCAGTCGATAGTAATTGGTAACAAAAATCATTAATTTGTTAGTCACGTACTCAAGCAAGCATATGTACCTTAACTACATTGCTAACTAACCGTATTCACTTTCACGAACCAAACTTGTAACTTTCAAAACAAAATAAAGGAAACTAAAATTTGTAATAATTTGGTATGTGATTTACTATATATAGTCAAGCTTCGATCATTCTCTCCAAATAAAATTCCCATTAAAACACTCACTCCTATGTCTAGTTCAATGGTGATGATGAAGTTTACTTACTTGACGATGATGATATTCATGGTTTTGGGTATACAACAAACAATTGTTGCGCTCAGTTGTAGTCAAGTGGAAACAAAGTTAACACCATGTGTTGCTTACGTGACGGGAAGTGGTGGTGACGTCCCTGAACGATGTTGTGAGGGTGTTAGAGCTTTAAACAACCAAGCTGTGACCACATCTGATCGTCAAGCCACTTGTAGGTGTATCAAGACCGCCGCTAAGGCGTTGCGTGGACTGAATTTAGACACCCTTGCGGAGCTCCCTAGTAAATGTGGGGTTAACTTGCCTTATACTCTTGGCCCCTCCACTGACTGCAACAAGTACGTATATTATATATCATTCATCGTGACAAAGTTATATTTATACACAAACAATTAATGTTAAAATATATGCATTATGTTATCACTATTTAAATTTTTATCATTATATAATTCAAATTTTTTATTACGTGCTACAAATTTATAATGTAGGGGGTGAGATGTGGTAAATATTATAGTGATAGCATAGTAATGCACTTTCGTGTCTTTTGTTGTTTAAAAAAAATCTATATTTTTGGTAATGATGCATAAGTTTTCAAAATAAATTAGTGATGCATAATTGTTATATGCATGTTTTGATATGCAGGATTAAGTGAGCACTAAAGCTCGTTAATTGGAAGGGGGTTAATGCTGTTGTTTTCCATATCAAGCTTGAGGTGACATCAGATAATAAAGTCGTCTACACCTATATATGTGTGGATCCCCCGGCCCGATTTAGACATATTATTATTATTATTATTATTATTATTATTATTATTATTATTATTATTATTATTATTATTATTATTATTATTATTATTATTATTATTATTATTATTATTATTATTATTATTATTATTATTATTATTATTATTATTATTATTATTATTATTATTATTATTATTATTATTATTATTATTATTATTATTATTATTATTATTATTATTATTATTATTATTATTATTATTATTATTATTATTATTATTATTATTATTATTATTATTA
>JBBPBP010009779.1:35864414-35885500 GCA_037974735.1 Cicer chorassanicum
AATAATAATAATAATAATAATAATAATAATAATAATAATAATAATAATAATAATAATAATAATAATGGTTTTTACATAATAAAAATGTTAGTTACACAAAATTGTCAAACCAAATAAAAATTCAATACATAATGTAACCGAATTTTATAGTTGTGGTATTTTGGATGGAGAACCGTTTCAATTACTTTAACTATTGTTTCGTCTAAATAATTAGAATGTGAAATGAAATTTTCAAATAATTATTTGACATGGTCAAGAAACTTCAAGATTGAGTTTCAAAAAATTATAGGCAAGAAAAATTTATGGATGTTTAAGACATAGAAAGTTTCAAGTGAATAGTGAAATAGTTAGAAGTTATTAATTTCCAAATATTTATTATTTTTTTTCACTTATGCTTTGTTTTTTTTAATTATAAAAAGAAAAAGTGCTATCAGAGACGCATTCAACATCATATGAAGAAAACTCACCTCCTATGCAATAATTGTTATATATAATTTTGAACAATAATTGACAACAGATGAACAATATTATTGAAGTATCTGTGAATTGAGAACGTGTCACACAAATAGGTGTAGCTTGGTTGTATTTCATAATGTTGTTATCATTGCTTGAACTGAGAATGTGCAAGAGAGTGGTTGAAAAGCAGAAGATAGATTTTGATGTGTGTGTAGTCCAACTTGCATTGTGATTCTTTGAAGATATTGAATAGTTTGTTCTTTTTTGTATGAGTTATTGAAATGAAAGTTTTGATGGGTAAGTAAATCTATTAAGTATATTGATGAGTCATTGACTGATAAATTAAAACTGAAATTGCATAATGTATGAAATAATTGTACTTGAATGGGCAAATGAAAAGGTTTGGATTACATATTGGAGAAACAAAATAGAATGGAAATAGAAGATGGAAAAAATAGTGTGTTTTGGAAAGTGCCACATCAGATTTTTTGTGAGTTGGCAAATATTAGAGGATGTGGCATAGATGAAGATGAGTTGTCGTAAATAGAATTTGGGGTTATGTTTTAATATATTATAATAGATCCTCTAGCTTATATTTTTATGATAACAAAAACAAACAAATAAACAATAATTATCCCCTAACTGCATTTGCTAAGTGTTTATATGAAGTTAGAAGATAAAAATTTATATTAATGACTATCTATATTAAGATAACATAAATTATGAGTAAGTTAGAGATAATAATCTAAGTGTTTCTAACACAAAGAATATTATCATCTTGTAAACAAGTAATTATGTTTACTAATAGAGCAAGTCATAATATAGCGATAAGAAGTATTGCAATGCTCTAATAAAGTTAACGCTCTTGTAAGAAGTCTACGCTCCAATATCCTCTGCTTATCATAATAGACTTATCCTATGATTGAAGATGTGCATGACATCCTCTAATAGTGACACCCTATAAGATCCATCTTCTTAATTGAAGATACACGGAATCAATCAATGGACATGTCTTCTCACTATTTAAGAAGAAATCGATCAATCAATCAATAAGTAGAGAAAAATGAAAAAGGAAATATGTTAAGAAGAAATTTTTTTAAAGCCTAAAACACATCAAAAGAAAAGAATGAATGAAAAATTCTCTCAATAGAGAGCTATTAGAATTGATGTAAATCAATCAATTGTTCAATACACTTGAATTGATATAGGATTTAAAATATAATATCCTCTTAGTGAGAGTAAGAATCCTAGATACAAACTTTATGGCAATTTTGACCTAAAATAGAACTAATTTAAATTTGTCTGATAGTGACAACAACTCTTTCATCCATAAGATGTATTTGAAGAGGTATAACAATACTTATGAACCTCAACAACAGGCTGCCAAAAAGTTCATGAAAGGTTCTAATGGTGATAAGCTGGAGAGGCTAGAGAAGAATACTCAAACCCTAAAAAGGTAGTGTAAATAATAGTTGTATGCTATTGTTGAAATAGTAGATTAAGTACTCGAATGTATTGAGGAATAATCTCTCTATACGGGAACAACTAGATGTAGCAACCGTTTGTTGTGAACCTTCTCTAATATTGTTGTGAGCCTTGTGTTCTTTCTCTTTCTATCTGTTACTCTAATATAAGTTCTTTATGATTCAACTTTATTTTACTAAACTTGTTTGATAATAGTAAGTTGAATGATTTTATAAGGAACATATTAGAATAAAATGATTTTGCAAAACATCTACTTCTCAAATGTCAATTTCATCTTATTTCCAATGTCTTTTCTTGAAAAGTTTTTTAAGAGTATGACTATATGTGTTATGGTATTAGTTGATACAATAAAATTGTTACAACAATTTTGAGATTTTTAAAAGTATTAGTTGATACAACAAAATTAATAGTACAAAGTAATGGAAACATTATAATGTATTTCAACAAAGAAACTAACCAAAACAGGGAGAAGTTTTCTAAAACTTCAACGATCTATGATGTATGTTCAAATGTACAAGTAACTCTTTAGAAGAAATGGTCAGTAATGCAACGTGTCAATGAACACCATACTTTTCAGAAGGTTAAATAGCAACAAGTTGAAAAGTGATGCAACATAACATGGGTTGGAGAATACACTCAAGCATCCTTGGTTAAAATCAATTTAAAACCAACAATTCTTAAAAGTGTTAGATCAAACAAAATCTATAATCTGATCATTATCCTATAGGAAGAAGCAGCAAGCATGAGTTTAATGTAGGAGTAAGTTGAAAGTTCATTGTTCTGATGGAACAAATATCTTCATCTGATGTTATCCATATATGATGTATTTGAAATAATTATGAAACCAGATTATTCTCAAAGAAAACTACAAATAAAGGACCAACACTTTTTTATGGAAGATCATTATCTGATCTCACCACTAGAGAAGTTTGTGTAACAAATGAGTTTTAATATCTCATCATCTGGTCACACTCATGGACATATCAGAACCTAAAATGCGCTGCTTTGGCAATCCTCTGACTACAAGGTCTGAAGCCATTCCTTTGTTTGCTCAAGAAGAAGATCTTTGCCTCTGGTGTATAGTGTGCTTGAAACATCATCTAAGACTCACATATATACGAAATAAAAGCACTAGAACATAGGACTGCATTTGTTGATTCAGAAGAAAGAATGATCAAAACCAAGCTAACACTACATCTGGTTAAAAGATCATCTAAATGAAAAGTCTCACAAACTCTACTCAAACATAAGGATAAATTTGTTAAATCTTCCTCTTCTGTCATCGATCAGGTACTCTGTAATTTATATCATTATTCTATGTATACTTATTTGTCTTACTTTTTTTTTTGTGCCTGTTTGTGTGTTTTTTTTCTGTCTTATCCTATGTCTATGTAGTATTTTTGTCTGCGCTATTTTTGAAAATGTTATTTGGTTACTTTCGTTAAAACCTACGTTTCAATTTCTTTTCCATTCTTATTTAAACTTCTCTCATTTCTAGTGTTTTTCAAAAATCATCTTTTTGTTAAAAACTTTTTTCTCCAAAAACCTGAAACCCTCTAGGAAAAACTATTTCTATATCACGTCCTTCATTGAGTCTTCTTAAATGATCATTTTCTTACATTGTACTCTAAAAAGTTCAGAAATCTTGAAATTGTTATATTTGTGAACTATGGTCAGCAAGATGGAGTATCTTAAGTACAAGGAGGAAGTAAGAAACATAGAATTGAAAGGCTTGTGCCTCATTTTGTTTGAATCTTTTATATTGGATGGAAATCTGAATGGAATAAAGAAGAAAGGTTGGAGAACCTACAATCCTATCAAAGATTTATCTTTGGAAGATTGTATCTCCAATTCAATAATTAGAGAATGTCCCACTAGACAAGTCTAAGATACTTAGAGAAAAGGGAAGACTAAATCATCCCATTTTCCTTAGTTATGTTTGACAAGTCATAAGGTATGCTCCTGAATATGAAAATTTCTTCATCACTTTATCAGACGAAAGTTCAATGAAGGAAGACACGTACTGAAAAAGATGTAAATAAAGAGACTTAGTTTATTTATGTATTAGGAATTGGTTGTTCAAACCTAATATGTATATAAATTAATGGAACTAGTTTAGAAAGCTTTAGAAAGACCTTAGGATTTTATTATCCCCTTTTACGCTCTTTAGTGATAAGTGTAATATGAATTACGAATTGAATAAAGTTGATTTCCTTTGTTTTCTCTTTGGCCCTCATTTTTCCCTCTGCATCTTTGTCTTTTCTTTTCTTCGGGTTTTAACTTTATTTTTAATTTTTGTTGTTGTTTTCTTCTTTCTTTCTTTAATTTTTTTTCCCTTCTCTCTCCATAACTCTTCATCTCCTTCCAATAACTCGTTTTGAGCCTTTAAGCTTTCCCACATATCGTAAAGTGTTTGTCAAACTCTAGGTTAGTTCTCTATCTCACTCTTCGTTTTCCTCCACGCCCTCATCATTACATCTTTTCTTTCCAAAACGTTTTCGTTTCCTTTCTCGAGAAATCTGCCTATTTATACCTCAAATGTTTTCAATTCCCCTACATGTGTTTCTTTTCTTATCTCTCAACTCTCTGTGTTTTATTTTTGTTCACCTTATACCTTTCTCAAACTCTCATTCTATGAATCTCGGCTCATCTTCTACTAGGAAAATGAAGTCACCTACCTATCCCGAAAAGAAGAAATTTCACCATTTGAAGTTGCCTCGATGGTGAGCGACATTCTTTTGAACAACTAGAAGCCTGAATAGCTCTGCAAGAAGTTCACCACAAGCTAGACCTTCTCACCTCTCAAATGGAGGAAGCAGCTGAACTCTTGAAGTGTATTCTTAGATGTCTTTAGGTGTTATGTCTAGGATTAGGTTCCTCTTACGCTATCTTTTACTTTCCCTCATGTGTCGAATTTGTAATCATGTTTCACATTTTAATAAAATGTTACTCTTTTATTTTAATCCTTCGCGTTTCTTTAAAAACAACTTATTCATGTTTTTTTCTATATGTTGTGTGATGGTCATAAATTTATTTTTTATGTGCCTGCATGATTACTTGCTGTAATTTCTATATTTTCAGGCTTTTTGACAATGATAGAGAAGGAGAAAAGTAGAAGATATAGTAATACAATTAATCATGTGCTTGCATCATCTACATCTGTTGTTGCATCTGCATTTGTTTATTGCATCTGCATTTGAGTGCCATTTTGTATAGTACTTGCACTTATGAAAAAGTCTTGAAATTTACCCTTGTTTTGAATGGTTTAACACAGTAAAAAAACATGGCATGTTCCATTAGTCTTAACATCCTAAGAAGAACAATAATTCAAATGCTTTACATTCTTAGAATTGTGAACTATTACTCAATAGACTTCATACGAATCCAAAGGCTTAACATCTTAGGAATCTGTGAATTCTTTTTGGAAAGTCGTGTCAAATTTATGTTAATATATGTATGTGTCGGTCGCTGTGCTTTTTAATAGTCTCTATGTGTTCCCTTTTGTTTTTACCTTCAAGTGTAACAAAATAAAGTAACTTAATTAGTTTGAAATTCTTAAAGAATCGTGTTTATCATATTTTGGGGGAGTCTCATAATATTAATTTATAAGTTTTCTTTTAAAAGGTCAAAAGATTTTTAAGTCAAACAATTTTCGGGAACTACATTTAGGGGGACCATTCTTTTAATTATTTTTTTTTTGTGTAGGAAGATTGTTCATTAATTGGATAGTTATTTGTCATCATCAAAAAGTGGGAGATTTTTCGTACAAAAGTGATTTTAGCTACAATTCTCTAGTTGATATTTTGATGACAACAAAAACAAACAAATAAAGAACAATTATCCCCTAATTGTATCTGCTAAGTGTGCAAATTAAGTTAGTAGACAGATTTATACTAATGACTATCTACTTTAAGGTAGCTTAAAATATGAGTAAGTTAGAGATAATAATCTGAGTGTTTCTAACACAAAGTATATTATCACCTAATAAACATGTAATTATGTTTACTAATATAGCAATAAGAATTATTGCAACATGCATCTTACAATCAACAGTTCGAGTCAAAACGGTAAAGACAAAAGAAATACAAGTCAACGATTGTACCTCTAAAGACAAAAGAAAAAAGCGCTACAGTGACAATTTTTCTTTGACTAAAACCATCTTCAGCCTCTGACCCAAAGATCACAAGAAGAAAGCTCTAGGTAAAGCCTTTGAAAAAGTTAATGTTAAAGTCGTTAAAGTTGTACAATGACATTGATGATTGTAACGCCCCAGATTTTTGATCCAAAGATTACTTAAAAATATTTGTTTTCTGTTAAAAACGACAATAATTTTTTTTTCTTTAGGAGTAGTTCATTATGTAATAAATTGAAGGTGCGTCTAAAATGACTTGATATGTTTTTTTTTGGTAAAAGAATATAATGCAATTTACTAAAATATTATTTATTTATTTATTTACAAAGTTAATATTCCAGTTGTTATATCAATATTCATTTTTGCTCCAAAATAAAATAAATTCTCTTTAGGTGAAATTTAAAAGAAAATAGATTGACTGAAATTAATGACGATTCAAATATTTACTAGCGAATGGAAACTCACTTCCACATTTCTATTTAAAGTTAATGATGAAGAGTAAATGACTTTACAATGTACCACAAAAATTTATTAATACAAAACATTATTTTTAAATAAAAGACCCATTTTCTCACGCGCGCGCACCAAACAAACACCATTCATCATTCATGCAACTCTTTGAGATCATTAGTACCTAAATGTTGGTGTAAGGGGTCAGTTCATCCCACAACAAAATTAAACCAAATAATAAATTAAAAGCCATAAAATATGAATATAGAATCTTTTTGTAATAAAAGATTTAAAGAAATTGATTCTTTAATAGTTCCCAAGGATGTATCAAAAGTCATAAAATGTATCTAAATAAATCCGTAGCAACTCAGAGCAAATAATGTGATCAAAATAAAAATAACAATAAAATGTATGCAAGTTATGCATGCTCCTAAAAGTATATGATCCGGATATAAACAGCCACATAGGCGTCCACACAGAAGTCACCCATACCAATGGGGAAAATTAAACCAGCCACACACAGAAGTCACCCATACCAATGGGGAAAATTAAACCAGCCACACAGGCGTCCACAAAGATGCATATGATATGTCATGAAATGATAATGATGCTCAAAAGGTACATGTCACCATCCACTTAGATAATCACAAAGAGAACAACGCCCATCACACACATCACTAGCCACTTAGGCAACCACAAATATAATAATATTTAAAACACAAATCACCAGCCACTTAGGCAACCACAAAGATAACAATATTTAAAACACAAATCACTAGCCACTTAGGCAACCACAAAGATAAAATATTCAAGGTTAAATTTTAATCACATATGACATCAAAGTTTTATTCTCAATGATGCTTACAATCAAGAATCAGTAATTTTGTTATCCCAAATATATAACACACAAACACGCAAATAAATGTCTTAAAGTCACAACTTTCATTGTATAACTATAGAATTGGATTAGCGACGTGTTATTGATAGGCATCAAAACTCAAATGCCGAAGAACTCATACAAATATAAACTTTATTTCTTCTACTATAAAATTTCTCCATTTATTAGTCATTTAGGCATACAAATCAAGGTTTACCATTAAACACATCACAAAAATCATCAACTTAATCATGTTATCAAAATTAAAAATTAAGACTTTTCATCAATTCCCCCACAAACTCATATAATATTCATAAAAATCAAAACTTTAAAATGAAATACCACAAAAATCGAAAATTTAAATTAAAAACATCCTAACAAATAATTACTCATGAGATCATGATAAGAATGATAACTTTATAATTAAGTACACCTAGACAACACAAAAATTGCAACTTTACATCAAATATATGACAACAATCATATTACTCATGTTATAATAATAAAAATCAAAATTTTATAATTAAGTTTATCAAGACAAACATATTACTCATAAAAACAAAACGTTATAGTTAAATTCTTTAAGGCAACATAAAATCAACATTTTTCTTTTAAAACATCAAGACATCATATCAATATCTTACAAACTATTAATTTAATATCTAGCCTAACCTTGCATGGGGAAAAGCCCTTACCTTAGGTGCTTTACTTCCTAGCAACACGTCCTAAACCCCACGAATCAAAGGACAAGACAAAAGTCCAAACTTTACTTGATATGGTATTTAAAGAAGAAGGAAAATTGTAATTCAACTTAATGATAATGATGGTGTGAGAAAAGGAATGAGACTATGTTTCTCTCTTTTTTTCCTTCTTTTGTTTGTGATGGAAAATTTGGGAATTTAAGAGAAAGCAAAAATACGTATGGGAATAGAATAGGAAGGTGTGTAGACTCCCTTTTAATTTTTTTGCTAATAGTTATGACACCAAAGATTGCCTAGAATTCTTTTTGTAGATAGTTAAAATAAAATTATAATCTTGGTTTAAGAAAGAGTAAGGAGTGTGAGAGTCTTTTTTGTCCTCTCTTAATTGCACAAAAAGCTAAGATCCATAATTCAATTTGTAACCATCCTATCAAAAATGAATTAAAGGTGTTAAGAATGAAGGAAATTACATTATCTCCTCTCTTAATTGGTTGAGACAAGGAAATAAAGTTACATTATGTCAAGGCAACACCATGAATTGTCATAAAATCTCGTCATGAAGGAGAGTAAAAGAATGAGTCAATATTTTTTTTATACTAAAGATTGACCAAAAATATTTTCAAACACTTATATGAGTTTCACTAACTCTACTATTTCCTAAATTGAATAATTATTTGGTCGAAAATAAACTAACAAACAATATAACTTCTATAAATTATAATTTAATTAAATAATTCAACTAATATTTTATCAACTAAAATAAATCAAGCAAAACAAGAATATCATAGGTCACACATAACAAAATAAAACAAACATATCTAACACATCAATTTCATGATTATCGAAACTAATTCAATAAACAAAAGACACAATAGTCCATTTAGGAAATAATCACATCATAAATCTTCCCCATGTAATTATCACGCCAAAACAATTAAATATAAATAAAGATTATAATTATTCAGGTAAAATTGAGTGTGATAAAATTTAATTTAATTTATTTATAATAGAATAATTATTAGAGTTAAATAATAAATCGTAACAATTACTAAAAAGGCACATATATAATATATATGAAAATATTAGGGTGTTACAATGATCACGTTCTCAATCACGCCTCTGGTGATTCCGTTTTTACAAACAACGCTTTGATAATTCTGGATCTGATAAGTGTGACAAGCATTTGCCCGACTAGCTCTAATAAGTATGACTAGGACTTGATCGTCTCCTTCTAATAAAAAAGTCAACGCTCTAATAAAAAGTCGATGCTATGACAAATATTCAACACTCTAATAGAAAGTCATTGCTCTGATAGAAAGTTTACACTATGATAAAGCCAACACTTTGATAAGAAGTCTAAGCTCCAATGTCCTCTACTCATCATAATAGACTTATCATTTGACTGAAGACGTGCATGACATCCTTTGATATTGACATCCTCTAAGATATGTCTTCTTAATTAAAGACACGCTGAATCAATTATGAAGATATATATGGATATGCATTAAAGACTGATTTGCCTTCAATGTTGTTTTAAGATCTTGAACAATAACATTCTCAACGAACATTTCTTCTCAATATTTAAGAAGAACCGATCGATCAATCAATAAAAAGAGAAAAATGAAAAAGGCAATGTGTTAAGAAGAAATGATGTAAAAGTCTAGAGCACATCAAAGGAATATCAATGAAAAATCCTCTCAGTAAAGAGCTATTAAAATTAATGTAAATCAATCAAATTGTTTGATACACTTGAATTGATATAGGATTTCAAATGTAATATTCTCTTAATGAGTTAGAATCGTAGAAACAAACTTTGTGTCAATTCCAACATAAACTAGAACTTATGTAAATCATTCCAATAGTGACAATAATGTTTTTGTCTATAATGGTACCTAAAGATGTATAACAATACTTATGAACCTCAAAAATTAGGTTGGTAGAAAGTTAAAGAAAGGTTCTAATGGTGACAGGTTAGAGACGCTGGAGAAGAATACTCAAAGCCTAAACAGGCAAAGTAACCAATACTTGTATGCTATTGTTGAAATAATGGATTAAGTCTTCGACTGTACTGAAGCAAAATCTCTCTGTAAAGGGAGGACTAGATGTAGCAACAATCTATTGTGAACTAGTATAAAAATCCTTATGTTCCTTCTCTCTCACACTATTACTCTAATTTAATTTCTTTATGATTCCACTTTATTTTACTAAACTTTTTTGATGATAGTAAGTTGAATGATTTGATAAAGAACATATTATTTGTTAAGCAATTGAAGTATTTTTTATGAAATGTCAAAACACAATTCCAATCCCCAATTACTTTGTCCCCAATATATCAATAGCTTCTTGAAATGAAGTTCAGATATGCTCTTGCTATGGTCTTCTAATCTTTCCATCATGTGATTGTACTTCAGAAAACGTGTTTCTCGGTAAAGTATTTGTAGTGTCTCCAAGCATTATTTATGAGGGAAAATACAATTTTCTTTCCCTTATTATAAATATGGAACCTTCGCTACAAAAAGAAATTATTGTTACCAATTGTTGATAAATATTTGACAATGAAACCGATATGAACATTACTTCTCATACAATAATAATTTTCCACAAACGATCTATATGATGTATGAGCAATTGTTTGAATTTTGTGTAGATAAAGGCACAAAATTTTACATTCTCTGCTACAGTGCCCAGAAAATAACTCAAGGCAAATACATTTCTCATCGAGCCCAATTGGCTCTCCATCATCATCTAAAGTAACTTGTTGGTGATTTTTAACGGGTCTTCTATATATTGGTTCCGTATTCTTTTTTATCTACACTATAAACAAATGTAAATGTCTTGCAAAGTGACATATATAGTACATGTGGCATGATATTAGACACTTGCTATTTAATGATTTCTCACAACTAATAATGATGTTAACAAAAACCATCAATTTGGACAAATAAAGTCATAATTACAAAAACAATTTGGCATATAGTAATGTCTCATATTATGACTTATTATTTTCCATAAATGTCGTACAAATACTAAGGTCAAATTTTTGAATTAGTTTTTGAATTGTTTCTATTTATATTGGCATAATTTTTTGGAAAGATTTATTATGTCAATTTTGAAAAATTAATTCTAACAATCGATTAAAATCGTATTTGTAATAATTGTCTTAACCTAAATATCGTAAACTTTTGTTTATATATTAAGAAATCGTAATAAATATAAATACAAATTCGTATGAATTATACCCATTTAATGAATGTATGTTAACAAAAAAAAATTGGACAAATAAAATCATAATTACTAAAAGTTATAACAAACAAATAAAATCAATTTGGACAAATAAAGTCATGATTAAGAAAATTAATTTGGCATATAGTAACAACTCATAGTATGACTAATCGATAATCAAATTAATTTAGCATATAGTTTCTATTTATATTGACAATTTCGAAAATTAATTGTAATAATCGATTGAAATCGTATTTGTAATATTCGTCTTAACCTAAATGTCATGGACTTTTGTCTATATATTACGAAAGATAAAAACAAACTCGTATCAATTCTACCCATGGCTCCGAGAAACAACGATAGCATTTTTGAAATCAACGCAACAAAAGAATCATGGAGTCTGAATGTTTGTGTGGTACTACTATGGTTTGTCGGGGATGCTGCACGTGACAAACATTCATTCTCGCTTGACATAATTCTCATGTACTCAAATGTATGTACTATTTGTTTGTTAAATTTTATTAATAAATTTGATGTATGGTTAATTTTTTTTATAACAAACTTCACATATGCGTTGAATTTAAATTATTAATCGGCAATTTTTTTATAGGCTAATAGAATACATGAAACCGTGCGTAGAACCTTGATTTACAAGTTCCAAAATGAGTTACAAGAGGGTCATGTTTATTCGATATCTTTTATATATATTATGTCAACTACTATATCTTTCAGATTCAAGTTTAAGGTTACGTTGTTTGGTCAATATGTCAAAGAACTTAATTCATTTGTTGCTGCTGATGAGACCGAAAATGTGATCGTCATTGTGATGCTAGCAAAAGTAAAACTATGGCAAGATAATTTGCTACTCACTTTTGAGTTTGTCAAATTCCAAATTACTATTTCTATTTTTATATTTTTTATTTTTTATTGGCTATTATTGATGTATTGCATTGACCTTAAATTTCTAAGACATACAAACCTTTACATAGAAATAAATTAACCTTAGATTAATTACAAATAATATTTTATTTCTTGAATATTAAAGATCTTACAATCTTATTACTACATGATTCAGAATTTTATATACTCAACAAAGTTGATGTTCAATTATGAGTTCTTAGTTGTAATAGCTTTAAAATAAAGGCATTTAATTATTTTAATATATTTTAACTAACATTGCATACATTATATTTAATATTTTCAAACACTAAATATTCATTAACAATATTTAATATTTGTTATGAATATTAATAGGATGGCTGAAAAGAACGATTCTTCGTCGCCCAGTATTTGTTGTATACAAGATCTGGTTAGTGAAGAAGAATGGTTTCTCAAACTTACTCCGATTAAAACAATGAAAGCTCTAAAAGAGTGTGACGTGGTAAATAATTGTATTATTTATAAACTAATTAATTCATATTCATAATAGTAACAAATTAAATCAAATAAATAAGATCAATCGATTCATAATTAAGCATATTAAACCAATCAATTAATATTTAATTCAAAAATATTTATATATATGGAAATCAAAAGCAATCGATTTACCAAACACGGATCTAATTTCTAATAACTATTATAAAATAGTTTATTGCGTTATCTACACTATAAACAAATGCTTCCAAAAAGATACATGGTACACGTGGGATGATATAAGGTCACCTAATATTTAATGATTTCATATTGAATGTTGACATTTAATGATCACATGGTGGGATGTTGAAAAAAAAAAATCACTATGGAACAAATAAAGTCATAATTATAAAAAATTTATTATTATAATTAAAAATATATTAAGAGTAATAAATAGTTATAATTAGTATCGATAATGGATCTGTCAAAAGAAAGTATTATAGCCGACCGTTAAGACTTAAGACATGTTATCAACTATATAATATTTTTTTTTTATTAGTAAAAAAAATATTATGGAAGGCATAATATAAACAAATATTATCCCTAAATAACACTTATTTTCTTTTATTAATTTATTTGTCTAAACTTATTTTCCTCTACCGAAACCTACAATTTTCTAATATTGCTATTTCAAATTCTAAACCGCAGATTTTTGAATGATTTTCATTTATATTGACATAATTTTTTTGGAAACAATATTTAATGCCATTTAAATAGATGAATCATATATGTGACACAATTATGTCATAAAGTTACTAATTAAGTCATGATAATTGTCTATTCATTTAAACAACAAATTACTATCATAATATATTGAATAAAGTGTGGCAATACTCAAATTATAGATATTTTTGAATGGTTTCCATTTATATTGACATAATTTTTTAGAAATATTTTAAAATGACAATTTCGAAAGATTAATTGTACATCATTTTGAATGTAAACTAATCGAATATTCAATAGAGTTAATCGATTGAAATCCTTTTTGGGCTTAACCTAGATGTCGTAGACTTTTGTGTAAATCTTTCAGTTTCATACCAAATCTACATTTAATGCTTCTCTAATAATGAACATTCACTTGGTATTAAAAAAAAAGTTTATTTTTCAAATTAAATAGGTCTACTTAAGGAAATAAATTATATCACCAAAAAATTAAAATACAAATCAGTAAAAATTGGCGTATTATTCTGTCATTTTTACTACCCTATACCCACCTAAAAAAAATAAATCTATCAATAGAAATATACCCCACAATAACCTTTTTGAAAAAAAATACTTAATTTATTTTACCTATGAAAAATGTACCTATAATTGGCCCATTTAAATATTTCCTTCAAAATACAATTAGTTCATAATAATTGATCCTTTTCTCCATCTCACTTTTTTTTGTTGCTGAATCTCTATCTCACTTTGTATACAAATTTTCTTGCCTTTATACTATTGAACTTTTTTTTTGCACCCGATGATATGTGTATCTTGTTCTAGAACCAATTATTATTTGCTTTTGATTACATTTTATGGATTTGTTTTACTTTTTCTAGTTATTTCAGATTTATTCAAAGATAGAAGCACAAGAGTGAACTCCTGCAGTAGAAATTGAAGTTGAAACACTATAAAGATCTATTATATGGCTCTCTTGTCACTATACATTTATTGGATGTTGTTCTTATCACTTTGTTCTAGTTTGGTCTATGAATTACATATAGTTTTGTTTGCATTGAGATGTTAAAGATCCATTTAAATATCATACAAAATATGCATTCAAATACGCAGCATTGGTAATATTCTATTAGGTATCTAAATAATCACACTAACGATGAGATACAATTTTTTTCTTACATTAATATTATGTGTTTGCAGATCGACTTATATGATGATTCACTTTGCAATGGCAATCGAATTTGTGGATCAAAAAGTATGATTTTTATTGTTTTTTTAACTTATTTTCCTCATAATTTTGTCATCTACTTAATTGACCCTAGTTTATAGATTGTTTCTTTAGACAATTATAATTTGTTCTATTTTTTTTTTGACAAAATTATAATTTTGGTCTTCTATACATATGGTAGATATTTTGTTAGTAGGTTTGATGTTTATTAGTATTATTATAGACTTCTCAAAAAAATGTTCAACATGGACTTTTACTATTTTGTGTAAAAATAAATTTTATAATAATAAAAAATGAAGAACGAATATAATATTTGCAAAATATGCATCATTTATCATTTTAAGTTACATGAAAATAACAAATTAGTTCTTTATATTTTTTCATAACAAGATAGTCATTTATTTATCTTTTGGGGTCAAGTTTGCGCTTTTATGTTTGAAAATATTTTCATCATAATTTAAAATCAGTGTTGAAGAAAGAACAGAGATCGATCCATCAATGAACCCAGAAAATAACGAAGATTGATGAAACAGAAAAATCCAGGATCAAAGATTGACCTTTCAAACAGAATTTGAAACTTGTAATTCTAAAATGAACACACACAATTGTTAACCCAGTTCAGAGATTAACTCATACGTCTAGGGGACTGGATCCGACTTGAATTATCACTAGTAATGAGATAAAAATGATTACAATTGGATTGCACTTATGCTGCCAGTTTTTCTGCACAATGAAAAACTGCAGCTTGCATTCTATTTTTCTGATCTCTTTGATTTTCCCAGCCTTGCTTTGGTTTATATACGGTTTGTTTACAATTGAAGTAACAAACTAACTAATTAAAGTTAGTTACAACTAACTAACTAACTGCCCAAAACAATTGGGTTTGTTAATTTGAGTACCACTTTTAACAATTCTCCACCTTGGTACCAAATGGAAAGCTTCAGCTTGTGATCCTTCAAATCAGATCCCCTTTGTCCTTGATCTCAGTTTCTGGACTTGATTCGCAGCATATCCAAACAGTGTTTGAATTTGCTAAGTGTGACAGGTTTTGTAAACATGTCTGCAGGATTATCACTTGTATGCACCTTTGCCACATGTATCTCACCCCTTTCAATGACATCTCTAATGAAATGAAGTCTAATGTCTATGTGCTTGGTCCTTTCATGATACATTTGATTTTTACTTAAGTGAATGGCACTTTGACTGTCACAATGTATGCAAACAACTTCTTTCTTAACCCTAAGTTCTGTGATCAATCCTTTTAGCCAAATTCCTTCTTTCACTGCTTCAACAAGTGCAACATATTTTGCCTCTATTGTTGATAATGCCACTATGTGTTGAAGATTAGCTTTCCAACTGACTGTGTTATTAAACACTGTGAATACATATCCTTTAAGAGATCTTCTTCTATCTAAATCTCCAGCAAAATCAGAGTCTACAAATCCTTGGAGTTGTTTTGAAGGTTCAGAATATTTGTTGTATTCCAAACACATGCTTTGAATACCCTTTAGGTACCTTAGAATCCATTTGACAGCTTGCCAATGACTCATCCCTGGGTTTCCCATAAATTTGCTCGTGACACTTACAGCATGAGAAATGTCTGGCCTTGAGCAGACCATAGCATACATGATACTCCCTATGGCACTTGCATATGGTATGTTCTTCATGTCTTCTGCTTCCAGGTTTGTGTTTGGTGAAATGGCTGAAGAAAGCTTGAAGTGAGCTGCTAGTGGAGAGCTAACTGCCTTTGATTCACTCATGTTGAATCTATTTAGAACCTTTCCAATGTAGCTCTCTTGAGAAATTATCAGTCTGACTTGTTCTCTGATTCTGATGATTTCCATTCCTAGAATCCTCTTGGCTAGCCCCAAGTCCTTCATCTCAAATTCTTTCTTCAGCTGGCCCTTCAATTTTTCTATTTCTTTCATACTTTTACATGCTATTAGCATGTCATCCACATATAGCAGCAAGTAAATGAATGTGGATGATGATACTTGTTTATAGTACACACAACTATCAAAATTACTTCTAGCATAACTTTGACTAAGCATGAATGAATCAAACCTCAAATACCATTGCCTTGGTGATTGCTTTAGCCCATAGAGTGATCTCTTTAACAACCAGAACCAATCCTCCTTTCCTTGAGTCTTAAAGCCATCTGGTTGCTGCATTAATACTATTTCATTCAGGTCACCATGGAGAAATGCTGTTTTGACATCCATCTGCTCCAATTCCATGTCAAAGTGTGCTACCATGGCTAGAATTATCCTTATAGATACATGCTTGACTACAGGAGAAAATATTTCATTGTAGTCTACACCTTCTCTTTGAGTGAATCCCTTTGCTACTAGTCGTGCTTTGAACCTGGGTGGTTCAACTCTTGGAATTCCCTCCTTCCTCTTGAAGATCCACTTGCTGCCTACAATTCTGGAGTTGGCTGGCTTGGGTATGAGTTCCCAAGTGTTGTTCTTCTCCAATGATTTCAGCTCCTTAGTCATAGCTAAAATCCATTTGTCTTTGTCTTGAGACTTGACAGCTTCATTGTAGTTTCTGGGATCTTCTTGTAGAATCTCTTCTGCAGCATGTAATGCATAGCTGATCATGTCTACAAAACCATGTCTTTGAGTGGGTTTTGATGTCCTCCTTTCTCTATCCCTGATGAGGTTATAATCATCTAATTCCTGCTCTGGAAACATAGCATGTTCTGCTGGGTTTGCATCAATTTTGTCTTGCTCAGATTTGCTATTGTTATGAAGTCAAGATCGCTCTTGACTTCTGTGGATCGTTCTCCTTTTCTGTGGCAGGAGTCAAGATCGATCTTCGAATTTCTGTAACTTGCTCCACCTCAAGATCAAACCTCTCAGTTCTGTCTTGTTGAGTTTGTTGTTGCTCCATGATCGTTCTTCGTTTCTCTCCATCTTTCTCCACCTCAAGATCAATCCTCACACCTTCAATCTGATGTGAGCTTTTATTTGCATCATTGGTTACATACTTGTATAGCTCAACCTCATGAAACTTAACATCTCTGTTGATGTTACATTTCCTGCTTTTAGGACACCATATTCTATAACCTTTTACTCCACTTCGATATTCAACAAAATACCCTTTCTTGGCTCGAGGAGCTAGCTTCCCTTCATTTACATGGTAGTATGCAGCACATCCAAAGACTTTTAAATGATTGTCGTTTGCAGCCTGTCCTGTCCACATCTCTTGAGGGGTTTTGAGTTCAATTGTAGTAGATGGACTCAAATTTATCAAATAACAAGCTGTATGGACAACTTCTCCCCAAAACTGTGCAGGCATCCCTGCATTTGACAGAATGCATCTCATTCTTTCAAGTAAGGTTCTATTCATCCTTTCAGCTAGTCCATTTTGTTGAGGTGTGTTCTTTACAGTCCTATGTCTGTTCACACCATGAGCTTTGCTAAAACTAGTGAATTCCTCACTACAGAATTCCAGACCATTATATGTCCTTAGTGTCTTAATTCTTTTGTCAGTCCTATTTTCAACCACAGACTTCCAATCTTTAAAGGTTTTAAATGCTTTATCTTTGCTTTTCAACAAGTAAATCCATATTTTTCTACTATAATCATCAAGAAATGTAATGAAATACTTGTTACCTCCATGTGAAGCAATCTTTGCAGGGCCCCATAGATCACTGTGAACATATTCCAAAATTCCTTTTGAGCAATGTTTCCCTTTGGAGAACTTGACCCTATGCATCTTTCAAAACACACAATGCTCACAAAATTCAAGATCACTGATCTTGTCCCCACCTAGCATGCCTTGCCTGTCCAGAACTTGCATTCCTTTTAGACTAACATGACCCAGCCTTTGATGCCATAGGCTGGCTTTGCTTGATGCTTGAACAGCCACTGCTGCCATTTCTGTCACTGCTTGACCATTTAGAAGGTAGATTCCATGATCCCTTGTTCCCTTCATGATTACCAATGATCCTTTTATGACTTTTAGAGTGCCTTTCTCTGCTTTGTATGAACAGCCAGCTTCCTCTAGCATTCCTAGAGAAATTAAATTCCTTTTCAGTTCTGGAACATGTCTCACCTTTGACAAAATCTTCATGGTTCCATCTTCCACCTTCAGCTTGATTGAACCAATTCCAAATACCTTGCAGGCTGATTTGTTCCCCATAATCACCTTGCCTCATTTCGTTTCTTTGTAGTCAAGAAACCAATGTCTATTTGAGGTCATGTAAAATGAACATCCTGAGTCAAGTACCTAGTCATCATCCATGATTTCAATTGAGTTTGCCATAAGGACTTCTGAGCTTTCATACCCTTCAGAAGCTGAAGATGCATTTCCATAATCATCATCACTATGTGATCCTTTCTTTCCTTTCCAATCTAGACATTCTTTCTTGAAATGCCATTCTTTCTTGCATACGAAACATCTCATTTTAGACTTGTCCTTTTCTTTGTTCTTGAACTTATTCTTCTGTTTTTGATTCTTCTTCCCTGCCTTGGCCTTGACAAACAGTCCCTCGCCACTACTTTCTTCTTTCCCATCTAACTTCCTTTTCAATTCTTTTGACATTAGTGCAGTTTGTACTTCTTCTACTATCAAGGAATCTCTACCATACATAAGTGTATCACACAGATTTTCATAAAAGCTTGATAATGAACTTATCAACAACAGGGCCTGATCCTCATCTTTCAATTTTTCATCAATATTTTCAAGATCTAATATGATCTTATTAAACTCATCCATATGATTTTCAATTGATCTCCCAGGTTGCATCTTGAAAGTATATAATTTTTGTTTAAGTACAAACGATTCGCTAATGATTTTTTCATGTATAAAGATTCTAATTTGAGCCAAATACCTGCTGCAGAGGTCTCCTTTGACACTTCCCTCAAAACCTAGTCTCCAAGACTCAAGATTAAAGCACTATGAGTCTTGTCCATGATATCCCTCTTCTCTTTTTCTGGTAGTGTGGATGCCATGTCTTTCTCTCCTCCCAATGCTCCTGCCAAACCTTGTGAACTAGCAACGCTTTCATCTTGAGACGCCATAACCCAAAATCATTCTTCCCATTGAATTTCTCAATTGCATACTTTGTTGATGCCATCCTTCCTTTCAATCGAATACTTCCGTGCTCTTGATACCAGTTGTTGAAGAAAGAACAGAGATCGATCAATAAATGAACCCAGAAAATAACGAAGATTGACGAAACAGAAAAATCCAGGATTGTTCTTCGTTTCTGACTGAAACGAAGATTGATCTTTCAAACATAATTTAAAACTTGTAATTCTAAAATGAACACACACAATTGTTAACCCAGTTCATAGATTAACTCCTACGTCTGGGGGACTGGATCCAACTAGAATTATCACTAGTAATGAGATGAAAATGATTACAATTGGATTGCACTTATGCTGCCAATTTTTTTGCACAATGAAAAACTGCAGCTTGCATTCTATTTTGCTGATCTCTTTGATTTTCCCAGTCTTGCTTTGGCTTATATACAGTTTGTTTACAATTGAAGTAACAAACTAACTAACTAAAGTTAGTTACAACTAACTAACTAACTGCCCAAAACAGTTGGGATTCTTAATTTGAGTACCACTTTTAACAATCAACAAAATTGAAATCCAAAATTCTCTCAATTTTTTGAATAAACTCATGTAATTCTTAAGGGGTTAATCTATATTAATATCAAATGAATGAGTTCTCTATTCAAGAGTAAACCTTACACAATTTTCCTCCTAATCATTAAGTGTCCTCAAGTGAAAATTCACATTCTATTAATCATGAAAAGATATGTTAAGTCCATTAATCAAATATAATCAAATGAATCTTCTCAAAATCATCAAACGGTTGTAATAACACTACGATAAGACAAAAAAATCAACCACTAGGATCAATATTAAGGAATGAATATTCTTGATGCATTTCAAAATTCAAACTCAACGTCAAACTTATTTGCATCATATGGAAAAGGAAATTTCATATTATACATTAAAGCAATTAATTGTAATCATTTCAAACTATCAATTTTATATTGTGTATTAAACCAATTAATTACTAAATTATTTATATTGATTTCAATTTTTAAAAATTGAATTAGGAAATTTAAATTGGCTTATGAGCATATTCTTTCATTTGCATTTAATGGTGATAATTGGTTATAAAATAAATTGATAAAATGATCTTTCCAGTATTCGAAATTGTATCATTGATACAAATGTGGTCATATTCGAAATATGTCTATTTACTTTGAAAAAAATATCAAAACATTTTTTTAGAAAAACAATATTCAAATAAGAACTAATATATACAAAAATTTCTCCTAACAATTTTTTTTTGTTACAACAATAATTGAGACCTAATTTAAATTTTGAAAAAGTTTATTTCGAAATTGCAACAACCAATTGAATCTCATTTTCATAAGAAATCAAATTAAGGTATTAAATAATTGAATATTTTACATTTTTTCTTTGAATA
>JBBPBP010009779.1:35892362-35967803 GCA_037974735.1 Cicer chorassanicum
CAATCTAATAAAAAAAATTGTGTTTTGTTTCTCTTATTAATTATCAATGCATATATTTACCATGAGCATTATTTCGAATTTTTTTTAATATGTGTAGGAAAAAATGTTAAAATTTTAAAAATTCCTACATAACTTACATACTTTAATAAAAATAGAGTTTACAATTATCAATTATATAATTTATCTTTTAAATCATGGTTAATATTTTATGTCTATAGACCATAAAAAATCAGCTAAATGGTACATATTTGATATTGTAAATAAAGTTCAAATCTAACTTGAAACGGTTGTAAAATTGTTCATTTTTTTTATGATTAAACTTTTACAAGACATTGTTCTTCTATCTTTTTTTTAGCAGCAAAAATACTCTTTTAATTACAAACCCTACAATATCTTTTATCGCATTTTTTTTATAACTTTAAAAATTTACAAAATTAATATTAAATATATATATCACCTTATAAAAAAATTAAAATTAAACCCGCGCAAAGCGCGAGTCATATTCTAGTTTACAAATTATAACTGCACACTCTCTCATATGTGTTCATGCCATTGTTAATAGGTAAAACCCCCTATATTTTAGTAGCAAAACTAATAAAAAGATGGTTTAAATATGTTTTTGGTCCTTGCAAATATGCATCGTTTTGATTTTGGTCCCTGTAATTTTTTTTGTTTGATTTATACCCTTGTAAATTCTAACAAGTTTTGAAAAAGTCATTTATGAATCTTTTTTAGTAAAGAAATTGTGACATGACTAATTTTCGATGAAGTGACACATGGTAACTGTGTAATTGTTGTTGACTAGACAATATTTAATATTTAAAATTAAAATTCATTTTATTAACTTATTTAATTATTTAATTAAAAACTTAAAACTAATTAATTAATTAATTAACCAATTAAATAATAAAAACTCAATAATCTTTATCTTCAACCCCAATTTTTTTTAAAAAAACTCAACAATCTTCATCTTCAACCCTAATTTCTACCCCTTCAAATCACAAATCTTCATATCTGGATTCAAATCCTAAAAATTCTAATATCTCATTTTTCTTAACATTGCAGGAGCATATTAAAAGATTGGTTGCAGGAGCATATTAACATTGTTTTTATCTATTAATTTTGTTTTTGTTTTGCGATTTTGCAAGGACAAAAAAACATATTTAAATATAAAAAGATTCTGCAAATAATTAAACAAATTTTATAATTAAAAAAAAATGGGACATTGGGAAGTTGGTAGAGGAAAACCGATTTTCCACCATTGTTTGAAAAAAAAAAATTCTTGTCGTGAAATCGCTGGTTGCAAGGCTGATTTCTCATCTTCACTAAAAAAAATAAAGAAGAGTGGTATATTGATGTTTAATAAAAAATGAGTGATACTTTAATACTTAATTTTTTTTTTTTGTGGTATAACAAAACAAAAAGCATTTTATATTCTTTAAAAGAGTGTCATTGAGATTTGACATTTTGAGATCAATGTTGGTATGGTGGTCAATCTTCTAATTCTAGCTTGTAATATCTAACACTGCCATGTACGACACCTACTTGAAATTCAAATTTTATCCATTGTCATAGATGCTAACTTTTTATTTGAGATTTATAACGTGTCTTTCAAATTGATTGTTTGTTCAAGACGAATGTGTGTCACCAAATGAATATTTTTCTATCTTGGCTTTCTTTCTAATCCTTAGAACTTTGAAGACACTCATTAGAATTTGTTATCAGACGAATAATTTCAACACCAATTAAAGTATGTCTTTATTAGGTTAAGCATGCTTGTCTTCATTGTACTCGAGATTGAGAGTCTTAGTAATAAGAGGATAGTAATAAGAGGATACTCTTTAAAAAGTTACAAAGGATCTGCACACTTAATCACATTAAAAAATAACACTACGCGAAAAAACGCTTTTTACAGCGCTTTTTTTAAGCCATTTACAGCGCTTTTTTTTTAAAAAAAAAAAGCGATGTAGTTACCAGCGCTGTAAAAGGATATAACAGCGCTTGTTTTAAAAAAAAAAAGCGCTGTAAAAATGGTGGATATATTGCGCGCTTGTTATACGCTTTTTACAGCGCTTTTGTAAAAGCGCTGTAAAATCATATAACAATAGATGCAATATTATGACCCTTTTACAGCGCTTCGTCAAAAAAGCGCTGTAAAAGGTTCACTTATATAGATGCATTGTTATGCACCATTATGCACCTACTACAACGCTTTTCCAAGAAGCACTGTAGTAGGTGCACTCAATAGATGCATTATTATGCACTATATTGCACCTTTTACAGCGTTTCTTCAAAAAAGCGCTGTAAAAGAAGCATAACAATGCACCTATTACAACGCTTTTTTGAGAAAGCGCTGTAAAAGGTGATTTTTTTTAGTTTTATTAAATAATATGCTGTAAATTTTAGAAGCGCTTTTTTAGAAAGCGTTTTTTTTAAAAGCGCTGTCTTTTAATCCAGAATCAGTTCACAATTTTTATTCCAAAATCATTTTCATCTAGAATCATTTCACAATGAGTCAGTAGTACACAACAACAACAAAACAACACTACAAAACATACAAGAATGAATACACAACAACAACAGATTTATTATGTTTTAAAATGCACAAATATGCACAAATATTCACACACAATCAGTTCATAATTACATATTCACAACAGCACAGAACTACATATTCACACAACTACCTATTGATATAACTATCAGATATTATATTCACAAACAGCAAACCATATCCCTTGCAGCTTGCCATTTCCCAGCAAATCAAATAATATTCATTTCAAGCACATACTGACATTAGTCTTCCTTTATCTTTGTTAGTTCTTTTTCAGAATACGTTGGACTGGAATTGTTTAAGTACTGATATAAAAATTGAACATAAATAAGTTAGAATCAAATATAAACATAGTTTATATATGAAAATCAAATAGTTAAAATATCGTACCGTTTCTGGGATTATAATTTGATTTTTATCAACAATCTCCTTCATGAATCGCAATACATAGTACCCACAGTCGATGTTGTTAGTTTGACGAGGGCACTATAAAATAAAACATATAAGTCAATAATTATTTAATTTTGTATTGATTGTTAGTGAAATTTAAAAGCATATATTTCAAACCTTTATTGGAATCCATGTGATGTTATTTGACTTTAGCTTCGACACTGTCGCACCTCTTTGAGCTCGAAAAACTTGTAAAGCACTATCGAATAAATAAATGTGATTATAAATAAATGTGATCTTAATATATATATATATATATATATATATATATGCAAAAAATAAATGAATATTACTTACGTGTCGAACAAAGTCTTTATCTCGGGGCGATTGTTGTAATGGCCGTGCAAGGGATCTAGGTAGTATATAACTTCAGAGGTCGCATTGATTGCAATTAACACCCAATGTGCCCTACAACAACAAAAATTTAGTTTACAGAACTAATAAATTAAGATCTCATAAATTAAAAAAGATATAAATATAGAATATATAATTACGTACGCTGAACTATATGGTGCAAGGAATAACTTATCATTCTCTTTATTTCCTAATAGTATATCTAAAACGTATTTATTTACATTCGCTGGATCGTGTTTAAGCATCGAAATCTTATGCGGAGACAAGAATGAAAATCTATTCGACAATCTGCGCGCGCACACGACCTTCTCATACAAAAACCTTCAATAAAAATTTCAAATTAGATTAATTACCAAATAAATTAAATTAATTACAAATAAATGCGATGAAAAGTAATTTTTACCTCATGTAAATGCTCAGAACATTAGCACTCAGCTCCTTATGGTCGAGAATTTCGTATATGTGCTCTTTTTCAAAATATTCTTCATACGCGTCTCCGAATAGATCTTTATCCATGCTTATTATTCGTGAATCGTCGCTGCCCATATTTTTTTTGCCTGTATGTCATGAGACGACCCATATGGAGCAAGTCGTGGCTGACTTATTTTAGGAGCAGGAGCAGCAACTGATTTTACACGATCCAGTTTTTTAGCAGCAACAATTTTGGCCGCTTTATTACCCTCCAGCTTTTGCAGTTTGCGAGTTTTATTACCCTCCAATTTTTGAGGTTTGCCGGCTTTATTTTTGCCACGAACATCCAGTCGTGGTGCGGCAGCTGGCTTGCTGGCTTGCTGTGCGGATGGTTTATTAGATTCCATCTGAAAAAATGAGGTTAATCAAATTGTTAGTTTATTGAATCAGAAAAAATGACAAACCTTACAGAATAAGTTACAAACCTTTTCGGGCGATGTGACTGTTTCATTTATGGGAATCTTCTTATCATTCCCTTTATTAGACTTTGTTTGAATCTAAATAAATGTGAAATTAAAGTTAACATTGGAAAAAATTCAGCAATTAAATATAATCAATTAAACATACATTTCAATTAATTAAATATACCTTGTCAAGGGAGACAAGATGTTTGGGCCATGCCACGTAGCTGCCAATTGCTTCGCCCAAATAATTCAAATCTGCATCGTTGTCCGGTACAAGAAACAGTGCATTTGGTTCCAAAGCATAACTAGCGATACTTTGACATGGCCCGCAGGAATTGGTGTGTTGTGCAATACTTCGCCCGGAGCATTGCACAATGTTCCCTTTCCGACCTTCCGATGAGTAGGGGAGGATAAGTATAGAAAGCATGGAGTGACCCCCTAAAATGAATGGTTAATACATAAGTATGTGGAACAATTAACTTTAATGAATTTCTTATTTTATTAAGTAATTAATTACCTCAGGAAGACTGTTGAGACCAACGTTGCAACTTGTGTTTTCCCTCTCAATGTGAATTTCACGTTGGGGCTGGTCCGCAAGTTGCTTGTCTTTATTTGTCTTCACCAAGAGGGCCACCTGCTCCGTTAATACTTTAATCTTCTCTAATACTTCCTCGTTAGATGGATTTTGACGATTCTCTTGTGAAAAATAACTTCTAGGAGTTACGCCAAATCCTTTCCCCCTCACGCGGCCGGAATATTCAGGAACATTAAACACTTTACCTAATATGTTCCTGCAACTTGCCTTGTTGTCCTCTTGATTTTCTGATTCAAGATTCGCCTAAAATACACATAGGATTAAAAAGACAAGTTCAATAACATTTTTAAAATACAATATTAAAAAATATTAAAGTGATAAATATACTTACACAAAGTTCTATTACTTTTTGTACATTTTCGTTATCAACCACTCCGTCTTTATTTACACGAGCTTCCTTCCACAATATATGACGACTCAACGGTTGATCGGATTGGGTGTCTTGTAGCTATTATCGTTAAGATCATAAACAAAATATTAGTTAGATAGTATAGTTTATAATATACCACATTAATTAAATAATAGTGATGTTTAATTACTTACAAGTTTTTGTTCTAGACGAGCATATCCCATACAAGATTTCTTGTATGGGTGGGGAATAATTTTTGCCCTCTCGCGATTTGCCTTACTAATATTCTAAATAAAAAAAATAACAATCTAGTAAAAATTTAAAATACGCTATGAATATGAATAATAAAAAACAAATGCTAATAAATTAATCACTTACAACAAATGCGGGGTCGGAACGTTTTGATACGAATGCGCTCCATTACTCATTTGATATATAATGTTTATATATTTTTGGAACTTCCGCATTCGTATTTCCTTCACGGTCTTTTAAATAACAATTAGAGAGGTGAGATCTAAAGGCCCGGTGTATTTTCCCAGCAACTCTGAGCACATAGCTATTTCTCACCTCATCAAGAACAAAAGCTGACTGCAAACCAAATAAATATGTAGTTTGAGTAAAATACTTCAAAGCAGTATATTGTAAAATTTATAAATAATAGGGTGGAGTAAAAAAATTACCTGTATATCAGCCCACAATACATCTTTGGCATCCTTCAATGCCTTATCTCTCCAATCATCTATTGTGATTGGTATATTTTGACGAACAACAGCTCCAATATAACTAACAAACATGGAACTGTTGGGGTCAATTGGTTGACCACTCTCATTCCATCCAACCTAATAAACTAATATAGTAAGTAACTCAATATATTAACAGCAAACAAGGTATAATATATTAACAGCAAACAGCAGAAACAGAAAACAACAAAGTATACCTCAAATTTTTGCCCAGTACTTCTTGCTTTTATAACATTTTGCATTATTGTTGCATCACGTTTGACTTCATTTTCGTAAGTCTTAGTGTTGCCAACTTCTTCATTTTGACAATCTAACCCCTTGTTGGTATCCATTTATCTACAACATGCAGTTCAACATCAACATATATGCAGTTCAGTTCAGCACATCAACATGCAGTTCAGTTCAGTCTAAGTACGTAGCAACAAAAAGTTAACATGCATTTTAGTGAAACAAAAAACTAATAAATACAAAACCTGAAATAGTCCTTGTAAAATGCTTAGGGTTACGGGTTCACACACGAACGGCGCAGAAGACGATGAAAACGAGGACGAACAGTTACGAATGATGGTAGGGTTACGGGGTTCGCAGACGAAAACGAGGATGAAAACAAGATTACTTGAGGTTTATGATGTTTACATACGATCGTAGGTCTAGGATGAGAGTAAGTAATGAGGAAGAAACAAGGAAAACTGAAACTCTCGTAGGGTTCGTAGGGTTCGCAAGGAGAAGGAGAACGCGCAGAGGAAACTGAAAAATTTACGTAATGAACATGAAACTGAAGAGGTTTACTATTATATATATGACCCTATTACAGCGCTTTTTTGAACAAGCGCTGTAATAGGTCTTATCATTTTATTTTTAAAAGCCTATTACAGCGCTTTTTCATAAGCCTTTTAAAGCGCTTGTCAAAAAGCGCTGTAAAAGACCTCCTTATTTTTATTTTTTTAAAAGCCTTTTACAGCGCTTCTACAGAAAAGCGCTCTAATAGAGTTTTATATATGAAATGACTCTTTGTTTTACCATGTCCAAAGGCCGTGTTTTACAGCGCTTATGGGGAAAGCGCTGTAAAAGACCTTCCTATTTTATTTTTTAACCCTATTACAGTGCTTTTTTAGAAAAACGCTCTAATAGGGTTTTATATATGAAATGACTCTTTGTTTTACCATGTCCAAAGGCTGTGTTTTACAGCGCTGATGGGGAAAGCGTTGTAAAAGACCTTCCTATTTTATTTTTTAACCTTATTACAGCGCTTTTTAAGAAAAGCGCTGTAATAGGGTTTTATATATGAAATGACTCTTTGTTTTATCATGTCCAATGGTTGTGTGAACCTTTTACAACGCTTATTAGGAAAGCGCTGTAAAAGGGTTCCTTAACTCGTGAGCCCTTTTACAGCCCTGTAATAATTTATTTTCTTCCAAATTAGTTAAATTATTTTTACATAAGCCCTGTAATAATTTATTTTCTTCCAAAATAGTTAAATTATTTTTTCTTCCAAATTGTGTTTAACTGATCAAGTCAAGTTCAAACTAAATTACATGTATAACTTGAACTTAAATTGTTTTTAAGTTAAAGCTAATTAGTTAAACTGTTTGAACTTGAACTAATCAGGTTAAGTTCAAATAGTTCAAGCTAAATTACCTGATCAGGTCAAGTTGAGTATACAATTACATACAGTATAAGCATAAAATTACAAATTAACAGTTCAAGCTAAATACCAAAATGCTCAATATATGGCAGATCAAACAATTAAATTACACATGATTCAGTTCAGATTACATGGATTATACTATTAAACACATTAAGATGCCCTTCTTCTTTTCTTGGTGGGATTCACATTTGTTTGTCCATTAATGATACGAAACGATGGATTAATCCAAATTCTCTCATCATGATCATCTCTAAGATATAAACCATCATCAGTTGAACCAATTTCATGTGGTTGTGATGTTGCAAAGAAAAGATCATTACCAACATCTTCATCATTATTGTTATCATCACTTATTTTATTGGTCGATAGGACAACAGACCATTTATCATCAGCAGGATCAGTGACGTAAAACACTTGTTGAGCTTGCGACGCTAAAATAAAAGGCTCATCTTTGTATCCCACCCTATTAAAATCGACAAGCAAGAACCCTGACTCATCAATCCGAACGCCATTATTATTATCGACCCACTTGCAACCAAATATGGGAACACGAAACATTGTGTAGTCTAGCTCCCATATGCGCTAGATAACCCCAAAATATGATAGATTTGCATATATTGGGTTCTTGTCTTTTGCACTTGAGATATGCATCGCTTCAGCTACGAGAGTGACTCCGCTATTTTGCATAGTTGTTTGATCATCTTGTTCTTTGGTATAAAATGTGTAGCCGTTAATTACATAACCGGTGTACGAAAAGACATGTAAACTCGGACCATTTGCTAGCCACCTCAATCTCTGTGAAATTGATCCGGGGTCTACATCAAACTTTGACTTTATGTGATTTTTTAACCATGTTATGAAACTTCGATTGTGCTCTCGAGTTATCCAATTTTGATTCCTATTCATGTTCAAACTAGATAATTGATCCATGTGTATTGTAACATACGGCTGAACCTCATCATCATTGTGCAAAACATACAATTGTATCTGCTCCCATTCTGTCCTTGATATAGTCATTATTCTCTTTCCAATTATCCCTTCTCCTGATAATCTTCCCGAATGACGAGACATGGGAAGCCCTATGGATTCAACATTTGACAGATATTCAGTACAAAATTCAGCAGCTTCTTCAACAATGTACCGTTCAGCAATACAACCTTCTGGTCGACTTCTACTTTTTACGTACCCTTTTAATATTTTCATATATCGTTCTATCAGGTACATCCATCTCATATAAGTTGGCCCACAAAGTTGTGTCTCCTTTCTAGATAGAGTATGAGCGGCTGGAGGTAGATATGTGCGATTTCCTTTCTTTACGGAACCCAATTCATTTCTTATTCCTATATCGACCAAATCCAATCTTACATTGATGTCATCCTTAGACTTTTCTGGTACATTGAGTAACGTACCAATAACACTGTCAAATACATTTTTCTCAATATGCATCACATCGAGAAAATGTGTTACATACAATGACTTCCAATATGGCAATTCAAAAAAAAATTGACTTTTTCTTCCACCCAGTTTTGACCAGCTCTCCCGCAACAGATTTGCCAAATTTATTGGTCAAACCTTGTACTTTCTCAAGTATTTGATATCCAGTCGATGCTACAGCAGCTCTATCTTCCTCTGATTTTCCATTGAATGCATTTCTCCACCCACGATACTGATGACTATAAGGTAAAAATCTACGATGTCCAAGAAATACATTCTTCTTACAATGATTCAACCACATCCAATTTGTACTCTCTTCACATATAGAACAATTTATATCAGTAAGCATGATTTCAAGTATGATATATTATGAACTATATCAGTCTGATATATTATAAATAAAATTTATCAGTAACAAATTATATCAGTAACAATAAGCATTATTTGAAGTCTGATATATTATGACCTATATATATATATATATATATATATATATATAATATCATGTAACAATTTATTAGTTTGAATTAGTGACAACAACAAATAAATAAAATAAAGTACCTGAGACAACGTTGATTATCAATTTGTTTTAAAGGAGGAATAAGTAAATCAATATGTAGATGGGCGCACACGAGGGTTCGTAGGGGAGGGGAGATGAGAGTTCGTAGGGTTTGGACAACGTATTAAATTTGTTTTAAATTTGTTTTTATTTACTTAAAGTGAATGCTTTTTATTTGAAATGAATGATTTTACAGCGCTTGTTAAAAAAACGCTCTAATAGGTCCTATAAAAATGTGAAAGGGCAAGCCTATTACAGCGCTTGTATCAAAAGCGCTGTAATAGGTCATTTGACTATGACAAAGCGCAAGGCTTTTACAGCGCTTACACAAGAAGCGCTTTAAAAGCTATGTAACATAAGGTGGGAGCGCTATATTTTACAACGCTTTTGTTTAAAGCACTCACAAAGCGCTGTAAAAGGCTATGTGATAGCGCTTGATTTACAGCGCTTTCTGAAAAAAACGCTGTAAAATGCTATGTGGTAGCGCTTTCTGACCCTATATGACCCTACAACAGCGCTTTTTTTACAACGCTGTTATAGCCTCCGTTATTTTGAAAAATTTATATTACAGCGCTTGTATTTAATAAGCGCTGTAAAAGACGCGCTATAAAATGTCATTTTTGGCGTAGTGTAAATTGTTCTTTTATTATCAAAACTAGAGTTTCAGAAAATTGTTGATTTCTAACAAGTTAGGACTTTAAGTTAGTTAGTTATCTAACTAACTCTCCTATAAAATACATGTAATTGCATCATTTGCCGTTTGAGCTAAATGAATGAAACACTTCGTATCTCTCTCGTTGTATCTTTTCTTCTCTAGTTCACACACCAAGACTTGGGGATTTACACTTTCAACAACCGACAAACTAAGAATAATTAAGAAAAACAGACAAAAGAATTTTGTTGAGTTTAAAACTGATAATAAGTTACTAACCACACTAATTTAACAAAAATTTTATAGCATTGATTTCTGTGCTTTAAAAATTAAATGTTGCTTCAATGCATTGTCAATCTAGTATATCTTTAAAACCTAGGCATGTTACGGTTGGTCTGAATCACTAGCCTCAGATAGTAGTAATAGTAGCATTTATCTTGCCCAACAACAACGCATAATGACACTCAATCTAGCTCAACTACCACATAACTACAAGCACGTGGCTATCTACACCCCAGTATGCATGCACTAGGGGCGGAGTTTTTATGAGACATAAGGGACTACCGCCACCGCAAACTTTTCGATAATTTTTTTTTTAAAATATTATTATTTATAATTTTTTAGAGGCATTTAACTATAATTTGATCCATAGAAATTAATATATTTGATTTATATAAAATCAAATCAGAGCAAGACCCTTGACCATATGCAAATAGGACCCTCAACTCAATTAGAAATGTCATACTTCTCTCATTTAACATATTTAAGAATATTTTTACCTATTAATTTGATTAAATGTATAGAAGTAGATAAATTTTATAAGATAAAAATATGTTTTCAAAAAAATTTAAAAAATGAATAATTATTAATTGTGAGTGAAAACCAAATTATATAAATCTATAGGATAATTGTGGTTTGATATATGTTAATCGGTTGTAATGAATTTCGACTATACTGGACATTACATATATTAACAGCTAATTAATATACATATTGTAGTGTATGTTGTCATAATTTTAAGTACTATACAATATTATATTTTTTATTTATCTGTTAAAGTTTTAAAAATTTGCATGCACCCATACCCTTTCTCCCCTATATATACTTAAACACACACTGTCTAAGAAAGCCACAAAACTTTGAAATCAAATTAATCTTTTGTTAATTTAGCCTATAACCCAAGCACATCTTAGTTAATTAGTTGTTTTTTCTCATCATGAGTTACTCACCTTTGGTAAGTAAGCTTGTTTGTTTTGCAATTTTGTGCCTTGTGACTTTTGGTCCGAAGGCTGAAGGAGCTGTGACATGTGGTCAAGTTGTGAACAACTTAACCCCTTGTGTTTCCTACATTATGTATGGTGGGAACACTGTGCCTGTGCAGTGTTGCAATGGAGTAAGAAACCTTAATGCCATGGCTCAAACCACCCCAGACCGTAGAGCTGTTTGTAGCTGCATTAAGAATGCTGTTAGCTCAAGTGGTTTCACTTACTCTGATACAAACCTTAACCTTGCTGCTGGACTTCCAAGGAGATGTGGGGTTAACATTCCTTACCAGATCAGCCCCAATACTGACTGCAACAGGTACTACTTATAATATTTACATAAGATTAACTGCTGTCAAAAAATAATAATAACAATAATACTTTTCAGACACAGATTTAGGGAAGGGCTGAAATATGATTGTCGGTATAATAATTTTGTTAAAAAAAAATCTCTTTCGATATCATAATGAATGACATATATATATATATATATATATATATATATATATATATATATATATAAAATAAAATGTTGATATCAACTATAAGTGGATAAGTCTCATATTAATTAAGAATAAGTTAAAAATTATGCACCATATAAATAATATTACAATATGATATTATTTTTTTAAAATTAAAAATTTATTAAAAAACAAGGAACATAAATCTAACTAAAAAAAATATTATTCTATTTATACAGATTTTCATACCATTGGACGGAAATTATATAATATAATTTAATTCTGCATATTATTTTTTTTTCATAGAAATCAACTCTTCAATATTAATTATTTTGTTTCTAAGGTTATTCTTTAATTAATACAGTAATACCAATTGCATCACCTACAAGTTAATATATTCAAATTTATATTTATGATAGTGGTGAATAAATCAATACTAGATAAAGATAGTTTCCTAAAATTATCATTATATTTCTTTTATAATGAGCGAAATATATATATGCTCATTTTTCAACTCCCATTTCATAGTTTTCCTGATACTTAAATAAACTCACATTCATGTAAACCTTATGAACATTTACTCTAATAAGAATTTTATTTTTATGGAATATTTTTGAATGTATATGTTTGATAAGTCTTTTTTGTTTTGATGCAGTGTGCACTGATGTTGAAACATGACGTGTGGAGAAGTAACTCAATGGGAAGTTATGTTAGATTATAGTGTGTGGGAATAAGAGGCTACTTTCATGAGTGACGTGAGAATGATCGTCTGAAGTTGTTTCTTTATGGCTTTGTACTAGTTTTATTGTACTGTATCGTGTGTTTGTGAGTACTGTGTGGTTTGTGCTATTTGTGTAAGCTTATTGTTGGAAGTGTGGCAGTAATAGAGACTTAAGAAGTAGAACAAGTTGATGGATATGAGTAATCTGTTGTTGTTTATTAACTAATGATATGTTTGTTTATTTGGGAACGAAATTTTGAAAACTTGATTAGGCGAGATGAATGTTTTTACCTCAAAACGGTCTATTTTTTGCACTTGACCACAAATACTTACATAAATATTTATGGTCAAGTAAAATGGAGGTAATTATTGTTTATTATGATAACAAAGATGGCAATTTTACAATTTTTTAAAAGATATTTAAACTATATTACTTTATGTTATAGAGTAATATTTTTATTATTAAACTGACACGTCATGAACACTTCATTTATACAAAAGACAACTGAAACTTACGAAAAAATTATTTGTGAGACTAAATGGAGAATATCACGATCCGAAGTATCCGCCTTATTGGGCCGAATGGGATTTTCTCCATTGTTTTAATGGTTGAGATTGGTTCAAATGAAGAACATATGATACATTTTCAATTATGAGAATCTATTCCATGTTAGTATGAAATAGGTTTATGCATTCATATCCAACTGCTATATCTTTCAATAAAAATAAATAAATGTTAAATCACAAGCCAGAGTTATTATTTTACTCAAGCAATTTCAAAACATAAGGAAGAAACTGTTACACCAACAAAGTCATAGATTGAATATTGCAAGCAAGTATAGCTACTCTTTTATTAATAATTTTCTGAATACACCCATTTCACGAAAATTTAAGATGAATTGGGAAAACATGACAGTAATATACTGATAAGGTAATTATAGCAGAAATCCCATTTATAAATTTGATTAGTCAAAAACAAAGGATCAGTTGTTCGTAATCTTTAAACAAAATTAGTTAAATTGTACTTTTTGTCTTTTAAGTTATTTTTAGATTTTAGACCAAAGGAAAATTTTAAAATAAATTAAGAGATCAAAAGTGTAAAAACCTGTATAGTATATTTTTCACCAAACTAATTATAATATGTGCATATATGCACAATCCAAGAATTCTTCATTAACATAGTAAAAACATGAAGTAGAAATCGCAGTAGATTTATATAAAAATATAAACAGTATAGAAAATTACCAAAAAATAATATATAAAAGGTTTTAAATATGTTTTTAACCTCAATAAAGTCCCGATTTTGTAAGTTTAGTCTCTGGATAGTAAAAATTCATTTTTCAGTCCCTACAAAAACTTAGTTTACGCTTTAAGGAAACATGTTTAATATTTTTTAACTTCAAATTAGTTTTTTGAAGCAGTGTTTGCTACAAGAAGGGAAAACTGTGAATCAACTCTTAATTCAAAGGAAGCTAGAGAAAAGTTGTGGAGCAATGGAAGAGACAACGTAGGAGGAAGAATCCTTATGGGAAGCCAAAATCTTATTTCAGATTTCAGTTCAACTCTGTTTTACAAGAAAGGGACAGTGTGAGGACCTTAAATGAGGATTTGGGTCCAATGTGCAGTTAGTGCATTAATTGTCCAAGCCCAAAGTTGGTGGAAATTTATGTTTAAGGGCGATGTAAAGTTCTTCACCTTATATTGTGGCTCTTAGATCCCACAATACACCCTCTTTAAATGGAAAAACAAACCTAGGACCAACTTACAAACGCAAATAATAGAAATAATTAACCTAGCTAACTACTCCTAATATTGTTGGTCCTATGTATTATAAATACAACCAAATCCCTACTTTGGGAAGATATGAATTCTTGTATTGTAAGAGTGTTTTAGTGCGAGCTGATTAGTATCCTATTGTATTGTTTATTTTTTTTGTCAATAAAATTTTAGGGTCACATTAATTTTTTTTTCCTATTCATCAAGGTTAGGATTTGCATGTTCCTAACAATTTATCCGACTTGTCGTTCTTTTGGTCATAGAATGACGGAAACAAATAGAGAATATAGAGGAATAACATTTCAAGTTTGATGCATACAACAAAAATTATTTTTAGCAGCAATTATTATGGTCTTAATTTATTTTTATTTTCTTACACTTTTAGAGAATTCTTCAAATTTATGTTTATATTGTAATAAAAAACATTAACTGATGCATCAAAAAAAATAAATGAATTACATGGTTTTTTTTTTATTTCAGAGCTTTGCTAAATTTTTTGGATTTTCTAACACAAAAGTCATAATTGAGAGCAATATAATAAAATAAATAAAGGAGTAAACATGAGAGACGTATCAGATGAATTGGGCAATCACATTGGAATGAGCAGAAGTCGGGGAGAAGGTGGCAGCTATAAGACAACATCAACTAATTAACGACACGGAGAAGAAGAAAACATAAGAAATAAAGTGAAGTAGGAAAATAGATTGAGGACAAAAAATAAAATAGATGGACTAAAACAATAGGCAGAAGATTGGATAAAAATGTCACATTTTTTGTTATTTTAAATTAAACAATCATGTCCTTTTATGTCATTTTATATTGTTAAAAGCTAAATTTACCAAACACTTTAATTTCAATTAATTAGCAATTTTCAGCTACAAGTAATCAGTTATCAGCGATCAGCTATCAATCAGTTTTTCAGCTATCACCTAGCTTACAGCTTAATTTTACCAAACGGAGCCTTAATACAAATTAAAAGCTAGGAAAAACTTAATTTAACAATAGCTATTACCTATCAAAATCGTTTGATTTTTATCTAATATTTAGACTATTTTATTAATGTAAGCTTCAGTCGCATTTATTAGTATTGCAAATAAAATATACTAAAATTAAATCTAGAAAATGAAATGTATTTCATTAAATTCATAATAAAGAAATTATAAAGATAGCCAAATTACACTTCCCTTAAGTGGCTAGTGATATACAAAAAGCACGCCAAGTTCCAACTTTATATGCTCCCAAAAACCTAAAACCAACTACTACAAGTGAACACCAGCCTAAAGTTTGAAACACTCACTACAAAAAAATTGTCTTATCGTGACACACAAAGTTTGTCACTAAATGTCAAAAACTGTAGGTAAAGGTCAATAATACTTTGAGTGACACCCATATCTAGTGTCAATTTTAAGGGGACGTCATGCTGCACTTTGAGGAGTGTCACTCCATGTTCTGACGATTGTCACTACATGTTTTTTATTTCTACCTACAATAATGACTGTCACTAAAAACTAGATAAATATAAATAAAGAATTGATCTATTCCTGCGGTATTGTCTGTCACTAAAACCTAAAAAAATATAAATAAAGAATTAATCTATGCCTACGGTATTGGCTGTCACTAAAACCTAAAAAATATAAATAAAGAATTAATCTATTCCTATGGTATTGTCTGTCACTACAACTTATTATTATTTATTAAATTAAACTAAATTTATTTTATCTCCCTACTAATTGTAATTCTAAATTATTAATACCAGTAAATTAAATTTAAATTTCTAATTTATATTTATTAACTAATGTCATTGAAACATACAATAAAATATAATTTAATTTTACTAATTTTATTAAATGCAAGATTTTCATGTTAAACTTGGAACATTAAGCTAAAATAGGAAGAATACGTGTTAAAATGACTGAAAGATACAAACAAAATTAAGACATAAGAATTCAACCACAAACACCTCACCAACAAACCAAACCCTTTTTGCAAGCAACTAATTAAGAGATGATGATGAACTAGAACGTGCTTCTACTGAAAAATATGGAATATGGTGCATACAAACATCACCCAAGTGAATAATAACTTCAGCTCATATCCATTGATTGAAGCAGCTGAAGAAATTGTTTGAGGCTTGAAACAAGAAAATCAACATCAATATTTAACAACATTCGCGCTTTTTTTTAACTTAGGGTATTGATAGAGAAGGAAGGATTATGGAACATACTTGAGGCCTGAAGGAAGAATTATTAAAATTTGAGTAAAGCTTAGCGCTTGTTCAATATTGAATGAAAGCCCCAGTACCTTAAAGTGTGTATCATATGATTCCATATCAAACACATAACTATTCACATACCAATGTCACAGTTCATTGGTAGTTTAAAATGGGGTTTGTTATGATCATAAAATTAATCAAGTGATATGAACATAACAGGTTCTAATGAGGCATTTGACGGTTCACGAAAACGTAAAAGTTTAATTACAAAAACACGTCAGTGTTTGCGAGGAGCTACATATATTTTAAGACAGAAAATATACCTATGTTGTAGTACGAGCTATTCCGTCCCACTTGTTATATGTACCTGTGCTATTCTCAGACCAATCACCAAAGTCCATCCTGCAGATGAAGAATCAATTTGTAAGCATTGGTGGCTGCTGAACCAAGTAAAAGTGTTACATCGTGTAAGGAATTATATTTAAAAAGAGAAGGAACTTGTCATTACCCTACTACAAAAAATGCATATCCATTCAAGTGATAGGTATGCATCTTGGTGTCATTGTTCTGCAGTATGATTTCCATAAATCCTCTATAACTTCCATTGATTACCGACGCTTCTGCCCAAGGAGGTCCGGGTAGGGTATTCGAGGGAAAATCGAGCTTGTACACTCCCTTTAATTTGAATTGGCCAGCAAGCCTGATTGGAGTGGCAGGATTTTTATAAGAGATTCCACTAAGTGTTGCTCACCGCTTGCCAGCAATTTTCACTGGTGCCTTATTTTTTAATACATAAATCTCTGTCACATTGATTGAACCATATCTGAAAGATCCTTGTGGGTTTGGACGAGCACCACTTGCCGATACATTCCATCTACACAATTATATATGGCTTTTATTTCTATCACCGACCAACTACAACTAGTCACAATATGCATTTCAAATGCTATTAAATGTCAAATTGTAGCAATCAAATGAAAATACTTTATAACTTTGAATTTAAATATAGCACCTTTTTCCTGGACCCATTCCATTTGCAGCTCCATGCTTCCCACAAGCAACATCCACCTGATATGGAATAGAACAAATACAACTAGCTCAGAACTTCTAGATGAGTTAAAATAAAAAAACCATACACAAATATACACACACCGCACTTTGAGGATCAGCAAGCATGGAAAATGTGACATCGCAAGATGCTACTACTTCCTCAGGAGATGATTTATATCTGCAGAACAAATTAGAATGTGAAGAACTAGTAAACATCCTGTGCAACAATATTGCACATGGTTTCACATTCAGGTGGTCAAGGCATATTAATCATAAGTAAACTAAAGAATAAAATTTGGATGAATTTCTTTTAAAAAATTGAAAAGAGAAAAATTATTATTTAATAAAGTGAACTAAATTTATTGACGATACCTAATTGGATAGTAATATGGCCTGAATAGTAGTTATAAGAGATGGGCATGTCTAGCTTACAAGCTAGTTTTGTGGGATTGAGTCATGTCTAACCTAAATTTTAAGACTTTCGTTGACAATTCATAATCATCTCCAAAGCCTACAAGGTCAAAGCACTTGATTGGAGATATTATAACACAAGCTTTGTATACAAATAATAAATGAGAATGTGCTCTGGTCATTAAAAGAAAGATTTAAATTATTTGTCATTAGATATTGTTATTAATAGGAGATTATGGTGTCATTTGAATCATCAAGCCAACCCCACCTCTGCCTAGTACTAAAAGGCATTGGTTGTTCTTGTATGTTTTGGTCAACTATATACCAAAACCCTCACATCACAAAAACAACTTAGACCACATAACTTGCAGAATGGTTGAGCCAACCTTCAGTATGTCGGCCACACCTTCAGGATAGAACTCCCTATGTCTAGCAGTCCCTGGAACTGCATCCCCTTCATCATTTTGTTCAGCCTTTTCTCTTTCCCCCCACTTCCTTTATCAGGCAATAGAATATCAATGAATGCTCCCATCTCGTGCAATTTTTTGCAAGCAGCTAGACAAATGGCCCGCAAAACACAAAAACAATAATCAATGCTTGCATATAAAGACAGGCAGAAACAAGAAAGTTCATAATAAATTATGACATGCCTGTTGTGCCAAGCGCATTGAACTGCAGATAGGACCCTCCAGGTTTTCAAATGGTGCATTACACGGCAGTTGAAGCTTGCATGAATATTCAGTGGAAACTCCCGGTTTTTCATGCCTCTCCATAATAAACTCTGGACGAAGAATCGAATATCTGGAAAATGAACAAAAGACACCCAAATCATAATTTATAGCTCAAAATACAAAAGCTAGTAAAGGAAACGACCAATCTCAGATAGAAACACAGCACCTGTCACTAGGTACCTGAGAGCAGTAGAAGTGGACAAGACCTACAACAGAATTTAAGCTAACTACTGCACCAATAGATTTCACCTGATAAATTGTTTCTGGATGGGTATCTACAAAAATCAACCTTGAAGTGTCTTTCAGATGACTAAGGCCAGTTCTTTATATTGCTTTTCTCCGCAAAGTTTCCTCACTATTCCTGGCATTCCTTAGGAATGCTTCATGGCATAAATTTCCCCTACATACAATACAAATCAATCCAAGTTTTCAGTTATTCAGCACTTATTGTCATATGAAACAAACATCAGGTATAAATGTAAAAGAAATAAAATATAAAAGTAATGATGATCAACGCCAGATCCATAAAAAATTCCCAGCGTCAGTTTCTGCACGTCTATTGGAGAAGAAAAAACAGTAACATTTGACAGCATAATTAATCATTGATTGAAAACTCAAACACATTTGCGATTAAATCATTCTGACACTAAATAAAAAAAGAAGTTTAATCTTTATTTCATATAGAGAACCAATTAGCTCAAGTGGCATATAGTTTAGAATTACTTGATCCCATGTTCAAATCCTATGCAACAACTATGGCACAACTTCAACCTCTCCCCTACCCGCACTGATTATTGGACCTCTCATGCAACAAACACATATAATTTTGTTATTTAATAAAAAGAAGAAGCACCTAAAAAAGAATAAACATTTTCTACACTGGTTGAATGGGCAATCTGAACCTTTCACCACACACTCAGTATGACAAAATCAATGTTATTATAGCATGTCATTGACTTGATTTTATGCAAACCATAAGTAAGAAAACAGGTCACCCATAGGCCAAACATAATCAATTCCCTCACAAAGAGGTTCTGATTCCCTCACAAAAGGAAGACCTATTTGAATAATTGAGAAAAAGAAATTGGTCACTTGAGGAACTCAATGTAAAAGTAATGACAGATGAAAAAATATCGTCATCTCACCTTCTTTGACTTCTCCTTATCAAAAGCATCTTTGCGCTTATCCTTGTCGGATCCCTATGAAGAAAATTGAAAGTGTCAAAATACATCAACGTACATTATCACTAATATAATATAAACTTCAAATTACAAGAGTACAAGACGGGAAAAAACCAACCAATTTAGCAAAGATCTCATCATTGTCTTTTTTGCACGACAATGGCTTCATGGATTCAAACTTTTTAGTATCCACCTTTCTTCCTTCAGTCTTAAGTGCCTGCAGGGCTTTCCTTTTCTCTTCTAGGACTTTCTCATACTCTTCTAGTGTCATCTCCTATCACACAGTTTAAGTTCCATTTAGCAAAGGACAAACAACAGCATATACAATAAAGAAATTAATCAAATCATAATTAAGAAAATTGTGAAGTTGGCGATTCATTTTCAAGAAAAATAAAGCAGCCCCAACAATTCAGTGACATTCACTTAACAGACAACCAAAGGCGAATTTGAATAACTTATCATTCAACACAAGACTTTATCTACGGTTTGTCTCGATATCATAAAATGAAGAAAATTTAAAGCAGCAATTGCAAATTCAAGACAATTGGAGAAAGCATAAATTCAGTGTCATTCACCTTATCCTCAGGTTCCTTTTCTTCAGCTTCATTAGCAGGAGTGTCCTTGCTAACATCTGCTGCTTCTTCCTCACCAGCAGGCTTCTCATCACCCAAATTCTTTTCAGATTCATTAGCAACTTCCTCGGTCACCCTAAGAAACATCAATCAAATTAATCAAAAGAAGATAAAAACAACCACCACCAATTAAAAACAAAAACTAATCACTAAGTAATAATATATTGAAGTTTAGTATTTTACTTTGGGAATTTAAAACATTGACTTCAGATTTTAACTTAGTTCGTTTAGTTGGAATACTGAAACTGAATGCTGCATTTTTTTTGGTGGATAGGGTGCTTTTGTTGCCAGGCAGTATAATAGTTGCTAGTTTGAAACATATATTTCACAAGGAGGGGTTACATGGCATGTATCGTGGGTTGGCTCCCACTGTGTTGGCTTTGCTTCCGAATTGGACGGTAAGTCCTCGCTCCTAATCAATGTTTTGTTTGCATGTTTTATGTTCTTAATGAAGTAAATGAAGAATAGAATCTTGACAAAATTCTTACATTCCTGCTTAATATTTGTTACCTCGACAATTCTAGCCTCAAATTGGCAACAAAATATATGTATAATATTTAATGAAAGTTTACCTCACTCTTGGGAAAGGATACCAGTTACAAAACTGTTTTGCTATGGATATTTGTTTCAAACTTTCAAGGCCATTGATTGGTGTTCTTGATCTGAAAAGTCGGGGTATGAAGTCATTTATGTGTAATTTTTCCACTTCCTTGTTGTGCTGTGATTTTGAGTTTTTTATGATATTTTGACAAAGATTGTGTTGGAACATAATATGTTATTATGTGAATTGAAAAAAAATAATAATTAAATAAATAATAATATTTTGTTGAAGTCCCACATTGGAAAGAATTGATTTTTGTAAATTCAAGTGGAATGAAACATGTTTTTTAAAATTCAAGTCCCACATTGGAAAGAATTTTTTTTGAACTCCCACATTGGAAAACTCTCTTATTTTGAGAATGCTAAAGTCCCACATTGCTTAGAAATCATATGTGGGCTTGCTTCCATCACTATATAATGAGTATCAATCTATTGAGAAAAACACACCAAAGTTGGATGCTTTTCCCAACTTTCTCTTTTCTCCCTCTTTTATTCTGCTCGCCAATTTTCGAGCCACTTCTCCCCTTTCTTTCTGTCCCTTCGGTTTTTTAGAGCGGTTATTATGCCGCAGTCCCTTCGGTTTTTAGAGCGGTTCTTATGCCGCAGTCCCTTCGGTTTTTAGAGCGGTTCTTATGCCGCAGTCCCTTCGGTTTTTTTTAGCAGTTGTTATGCTGTAGTCGCTTCGGTTTTTAGAGCGTTTGTTATGCCGCAGTCCCTTCGGTTTTTTTGAGCGGTTGTTATGTCGTAGTCCCTTCATTTTTAGAGCGGTTTTTGTGCCGTAGTTCTTTTGATTTAGAGTGGTCATAGTACCATATTGCGAATGACTTTATCGTCATATTGAGAGTGGCTTTAATAGCCATATTGAGGGTGTAATTCTAGAACGGTTTTCTACAGTGCAGTGGAACTCCGATACAGTGAATCTGGGCTGTTTTATCCTGGGGACTTCTGGTTGATAGTCTGCCTTGCACAATTTGGGCAGTGCCGCGAAACGTCTTAAAGAGAGCGACCTAGTCCGCGACTCAACCCAGTAATATCTTCGGTGGCATAAATTGTGATTTTAAAGAGTTTTTCGAAACTCAAAAACAACAGATTGCTTTTTACATTCGGATTTTTCTTCCATTTCATCCACTCTATTTCATTCCTATGGTTGACATCTTCTATCTCCCTGTCATTTTGTATAATGAATCCAAGTTGCTAATAAATGTAGACTACTTTCTGCAATGAAGATGATAAATAGAAAGTGTGTGCTAGAATTTTATTAAAGAAGGAAATGAAGGTACAAATATAGAAGACAATAACAATTCTCCAATTAAGCATGATAATAAGGTGAAAAAGCAAAGATGAATAACATATATTGGCTTAGAATAATGGAAATTTTGATAGTTGTGGATGTAGCATTGTAGCTTAAGTAGAAGTATGGAACTAGTCAGAAATTGTGGATGCCTCAAGGCCCAAGTTAAACTTGATTAATATAACCGGTTACTAGGAAACAGTCAAACAGAGCGGACAAACCATTAAAATCGAATAAATTATGGAGTAATTTACACAAGTAGCAAATACATGGAGAAGACTAAGTACTAGACTTTAAGACCAATTGAAATTGGCAAAATACCTCCTGACTAAAACCAAAGCAAAACTAGTGGAGCACAGTAATTCTTGTTAGATACGAGTTACAAGAGAGCTATCAGTATTACAATGAGGCTTATTGTACTTTTATGGCCAAGCTAGTAATATCTAGAACCAAGAAAAGTGACTGGACGACAACACTTGATACTTTAATAAGTAGGAGGAGAATAGTCTTAGCGAAGGTTTTGATGAAACATTTATTACTTTGATAACTATGAATATTCATCATTAGTATATTGTATTTGTCCAAAGAAGTATCCAACAGAACAATTTAGTGATACGGTTTTTGTCCTGATATATATCTAAAAGAAACATACATATAATCAACCCTGAAAAGACGCTATTAACAAAAAAAAAAAAAACAAAGCTTTGCAAGCAATGGGCCAATTTTATGGACTTAGACAGATAGAAAGCACGTCAAACATACCACCAGTTAAATGCAATACTTATTCATAAATTCTAACAATCTTGAAATTCTAACAGTATTAAACATTTGATCCTTTACATACTTGTTGCAGATCAGATGCTTCAAATGTAGGAATTCTAATTTCCTGAACAGCCACCAGAAAGTTCCTAACATTTTCAAATTACTGAAATGCTCCATCAGGGATTAATGTAGAATCAATAGGACTCTCAACAACCTATAAAGAATAATACATAATTTACATTAGTAAACAATAACCAAAAACATGGAGTAAATAAAATCAGGAGCATCCAAACTGACTTTGGATACAGCACCAGGTTGAACCTTGTTAAGAACATTACAAAGAATGATCCCACTCCTAAAACCAAGCCTAAACTCTTCCTCATAAGGCTCTGCTGGTACACTACAAGAAAAACATCATTTTGTGGGGGCCAAATGCCCTCACAAAGGGGAAAAAGCAGCCACAACAGGAGAATTTGTGGTTGCCTTTGGCAGTCACAAATAAGCCAATCACAAAGGTTTGTGGCGGCCAAAACGGCCACAAAATTCAATATTTTTTGTTACCATTTGTGAGGGTTTAAGCCCTCACAAAATTGTGACGGAAAAGTCCGCCACAAATTTGTGAGGGCTTAGGCCGCCACAAAGGACTGCGAATTTAAAACAGTTAGCGTTTGTGAGGGCTTTGGCCGCCACAAAATCTGTCCTTTGTGAGGGCTTTGGCAGCCACAAAGGATGACATAACATAAAGTAATCAGTTTGTGAGGGCTTTGGCCACCACAAAGGCTGTCCTTTGTGAGGGCTTAGGCCGCCATAAATGTCTGACTTTATTAAAAAAAAAAATCATCAAATTCGAATTTAATACTAAAAAAATGATATTATATAAAAAAATTAATATTAATATAATTTAAAAATTAAAAATTTAAATTAAAAATAAATATTATATATTAATAAATTATATAAAATTATAAATTTAAATTATATATACCAAACAAAATAAATATTCCAAAATTAATAAATTATGTCATACAAACCAAAAATTAAACATACCATAATTAAATAATAATGTATAGCAAATTCATACAAACCATAAATTCATACAAACCAAAAATAAAAATAGCAAATATTATTCAAATACATCAATCATCATAGTAATTGCTCTGATCATAAACTCCACTCCCTCCATCATTATTTGATGGAATATTACGCGATGACAAAAGTCCCTCAAAAGTATTATTAATTGGTGTTGGAGACAACATGGTTTGAAATTGCAATTTATCTTCAAGTACACCACGACTAGTCGACGGAGCCATAGCTGGTTGAGGTTGATTTAAATCTGGTCTGATCAAGTCAGTTGTTGGCATAGTTGGTCGGTATGGAGCTGCTTGAGGTTGAGGAAGCTGTTGTGAAAATGACGGAACATACTGATAATTATTCAAATATTAAAATATGTGTATATATATATATATATGTTTATTTTGAAAATTAAATAAATTTTACACGATCATTAATAAGATCGATGCTTTGTATATAAATTTCTTTATTTTTCAAAAGCATTATATATATTGTTATTAACATCTATAAATAATATAATAAATCGTAATAGAGACTATATATATATAAATTAAAATAAAATTTTAAATTATATTTAATAAACTTTTTTCATAAAATATGTCCTTATAAACAAAAATAGAGACTGTAAAAGTATATAAATTTTTTGTACGAACTTAAATACAAGTCTTTGTAATAACTAACAACAAATATTAATATCATTAATTTTAATAATATTTTTATTATGTTTCAAAAATTTTATTTATCATATATTAACTAAGCAACATAATTTCTAATTTTTTTGGCTAAATATACCAACATTTCGAATGATGAACTTTTTATGTATTTTAAAAATAATATAAAAATAGCACATCATTAATAATTTAAAAATTACTACATTATAATTTGAGTATAAATTTTACAATTTAAATATTTTACCAGTAATTTGTTTAACAAATCTTACTAATATTAAAGTTTAAAAATAATATTATACTCAATTTTATTAATCTACATTCTAAAATAAAATATTAAGTCTAAAAATATAATCTATATTTAAAATGCATTACGTACTTGATGCCGAGTAGTGTTTGACTTGACGCTTACAAACAAGTAACAGCTATTCGCAATCACCACAATAGCACCACTGTCAAAAAAAAAAATTAAATAATATTACTTAAAAAAATAACTTCAAATCAAAAATAATATTAAAAAATAAAATATAAACTATCAACTTACCGAAATTTAACAACTAAAAGAGAAATATTGGAGAAAAAGTATTTGTAGAGAGAAGGTGGAGAGAAAATTTAGAGAGAAGGTAGAAATGAAAAATGAAAGGAAGGGTTATATTTATAGGAGAACAATGACACTTTGTGGCGGCAAAAGCAGCCACAAAATTAGGCCTTTGTGGCGGCCAAAGCGGCCACAAATGCCAACAATAATGTGGACTTTTGTGGCGGCCTTTGCAGCCAGAAAAATGGACTTTGTGGCGGCCGATGCAGCCAGAAATGCCAACGGTACGCTACGCCCTTTGTGGCGGCTTTTGCAGTCAAAAATGAGTACTTTGTGGCGGCCTATGCAGTCACAAACGAGTGACTTTGTGGTGGCCTTTGCCCTCACAAATGTGTGATTTTTGTGGCGGCCTAAGCCCTCACAAAAGGCCGAACGGTGTAATTTTGTGAGGGCTTTTGCCCTCACAAAATTCTGCTGAAATTCAAATCCATTGTGAGGGCTTTTTCTGCCACAAATAACAAAAAATTTGAATTTAAGTATTTGTGAGGGCTTTTTCGGTCAGTAATTTGTGAGGGTTTTTTTCAGCCACAAAATATTTTATAAGTTGGCCACAAAATGAGTGTTTTCTTGCAGTGGTAAATCTTTAGCTGCAACAACTCCAACCATTTTTCTCAACCACCCTGCTGCTTCATATCTTCTAAATGCTGACTTTTATACAATTTATTTTTTCAGTCTCAAAATAAGCGATACAAAATCCAAATATCTTTTTCATATAAAATTGACAAACATCAACCTTCATTAAAATGAATATCATATAGAAAAGGATGATAATTTGAGACATTCATGAAAAAAAACTGAAAACTGATTATTCCTAGGAAATTACCAGCTTCTTCTGCTTTTCTAGATTCCAAATCAAGATCTTTGAGGCTGAGTACCGTGTTGTTGAAGCACATCTTCAACCACAGTTGCAACTGAAAACGACAATGTCTCCGTAACAAACAACTTAATTTTTACGATTTTGTGAGACGACGAACGAAATTGAACAAAATTGGATGAACAAATTCTGAAATCGGGAAAAGCTTCTTCAACGGGAATCTGAAGACGAAATCGAAATCAAAACAATGATGAAGAAATCTAAATCTGAATCTGAATCAAAAGACGAAATTGAATGATAAAAAAATGATGAAGAAATCTGAATTCGAAGACGAAATCGAAAAAATGACGAAGAAATCTAAATCTGAATCTGAAGACGAAATCGAATGATGAAAAAACCTGAATCTGAATTTGTTGTTGCGATTTTTGAAGGGGTGAGTGAAATTCGAAATCGAAATGTGAATTGTTGTTGCGTGCGTGAATGATTTTCTAGTGAAGGGGTGAGTGAAATGAGAAGAGTGAGTGAAATGATTTTTTTGGTGAAGGGGTGAATTGAATTTTTGGATATGAATATTTCAGTTTTTTTAGTTATTATATATAAATTAGTTTTGATGTCAATATTTCAGTTTTTTTTTTAAGTTAACATAATGTATTATATTAAATGAGAATAAGTGACACTCTATCTGTAGCTAAAAGTAATTATAGTGACAAATAAAAAGATATCACTAAAAGTTGAGTGTCACAATAGATCTTTATTTTTGTAGTGACTTTATTGCAAAAGTATACACTAACGTTGATTGAACCAATTTGTCATCTAAACAGCTATACACTAACGGTCGCCTACACCACGTTTTTCCTATTTAATAAACAAAACAATAAAATAACTTTTTAAGTGATTCAAACTTTCTTGCTAAAAAGTGTGGTTTATTAAAAGAATAAGTCCGTAAAGAAAAAGAAATAAAGAGAAAGTCCAAGTTATGAATTATGAACTCAGAAAAGTCATTCAAAGTCCGCAGGATTCTCATTTCAAAATATGATAAAACAAAACAAATTCACTAAGAACAAGTGTCAAGAACGTTCTACAACCCAAGAGGAGAATGTTATGTTCAAAACAGAAATTCAGAATCTTAAAAGAGATTTGTCAAACTTTATAAAATCCACTAAAACTTTCCAAAAAATTATGGGATCTCAACTAGGAATTTTTGATAAAGCTGGACTTGGTTTTGACAAATCTCAAAAGCAAAAACTCTACCAAAACTTTTTTGTGTCAGAAAGAAAGGTAGATAAATGCAAAACAAAAATGTTCTTACTCTAATAAAATTAGACATCTTGATTCCACATGTTTTTACAAAAAAAATAGATGAAAAATTCAAAGCAAAATGATTTCTTAAAAAGGAAGAATGTTTCGGTCTCGTATGAAAACTTCCTCCAAAAACAATAAGGAAGTGTTCTTATTGTTCAAAGATTGGTCATGTTGAACCAAACAACTACCTTATGAAAAAAAATTATCCTTAAAGAAAAAACTAATCCTCAAGGACCCAAGACATAAGGAGTACCTAAGAACTTATTAAAATGTAATGCAGGTTGTTTTTCAAAATGTCAAGCAAAAGCCATGGTACTTGGACAATGTTTACTTGAGACATATGACAGGAGATAAACAATGTTTTCTCTCTTTTGTCAAGAAGGATGCAGGTTCTGTAACCTTTGGAAATAATGACCAGGCAAAGATCAAAGGAAAATGTATTATAGGTAAAGAAAATTCTACAAAAATAGTTGATCTTCAACATGTTCAAGGTTTAAAACATAATCTACTAAGCATTAGTCAATTGTTTGACAAGGTTTTGATGTTATTTTTAAACCAAACATATATGAAGTCAAACAAGCATCTTCTAAAAAAAATTATTTTCTGGGTCGAGAAGGAAAAATTTGTATGTCTTATATTTAGAAGAATTACCCACCGAATCATGTTTATGACCATAAACAAACAAAAGTGGATATGGCACAAATAAACTGGGCATGTCAGTATGAAAAAAATTTCAAAATTAACCAAACTTGATCTTGTTCGAGGCCTGCCAAAGATTAGTTTTGACAAAGATAAAATATGTGAAGCACGTGGTAAAGGAAAAAAAATCAAGAGTAGTTTCTATTCAAAAGACTTTATTTCAACTCAAAAACCTCTTGAACTATGTCACATTGATCTCTTTGGTCCTATCAAAACTACAAGTCTAGGTGAAATGAGATATGGTTTTGTAATTATTGATGATTTTTTAGGATTCACATGGGTGTTATTCTTATCCTTATCTATATTTATTTTTCACTCACTGATCACATATCACCTAGAACTAATATATTTTATTTATCTCTAACATACCCATAACGTTATGGACTTTCTATTTGAAACCAAGATGGATCTTGAGTCAATTTAAATTAAGTTCAAGAATTAAGATTTTAAAAAGGGAACACAATTCAAACCCCCGTTCATTGTGATTGATATTGCTACTTCAGGGAGGATTCGTCCTGATCCTTTGAGAGATATTCCACATTAGACCCATGTGATATTTGATAATGTGGTCCACAGACCCACCTTTGGGTACCACACACCCAATTAGAATTTTGAAAAGAACCCTGTACTTAGGTTCTAAGTGCCCGAACTTAGAGTTCACCTTAGGATCTTCAAACAACTCTTTATTGATTCTAGATAAGCCAACCTATGACTTATACCCATTCTCAATCAACATACCTTCATTGGGCATCGTGTAATGGCAACAAGAGATTTTTGAGTGATATTGATTGGAAGCCCTAACACAGTGCTTGATACTTCGCCGCTTGTTTTTGCATCAGTGAATCTCCAAAATTCTTTAACTAGCACGTCAAGAGTTACCTCTTGTTCTAGGTTAAAGTACTCAGACCAACCTACTCCAGCAAAATCCTCAATAAAATCAAACTCATTTTCAACAAGTTTTGCGAAGTTGACCTTGAGTTCATGAAGAATTTCTAATTGATCAAGATTGCATTGTATGGAAGGGACATATGAGACGTTGCCAAGTGAAGGGTTTAAGGATGAAGTTGAAGCCATTGAAGCAGGAGAGATTCAGAGATATCCGGGGAAGTTTGAAGGTTTGAAAGAGAGAAAGTGTAGGAGTATGTAAGAGTTGCGAGTATTGTGAGTGATAAATGGGTTTTATGAAAAATGTTTGAGTTTCTAACCCCATTACTAGCACGTACGCGTAAATACGCATGAGAAATACTAGTTAGAGTATCACAACTTACAAGGAAAACTATAAATATTTAAAATGAATTGAATTTAGATTGACTATAGGCACATATAAATTCAATGTCGTTAGAGGCAGGGCATATATGCGTTTAACCATTCACTCTGTTTTACCATAGGCAAATATGTGGAGGATTCAACATCATTCTCTTATAAATAGAATATTTAGATGTTTCTTTATAAAATTGAATTTGTCCTCAACAAGAAGTTTTGTGAAAATATCAATCCACTGTTGATCAATGTCAACAAATTTAGTGTCTAAAATACCCTTCTGGACATAATTCCTTACAAAATGATGTTTGATCTCTATATGTTTTTCTCTTTATAAAATGATGTTTTTCCCTCCAGTATATGTTTTTCACTTGTCTTTTCCTTGACTAGGAGATTAGATTCTCACTAACAAATGTGCAATTTCCACTGGTGCTCTTCCTTTCTAACCTGTCTCTCCATCATAATCAGCATCATAGAAAACCTACTAACCTGTCAAATATCTAAAGATCCTCTTAAGAGTTGTTAAGTGACATAATCCATTTTAAACTTCTATATCAATTCTCTTATATATTTGGTCTGATGAATGAGTACACCTCCTTGGATTTGATGAATTTGGATTCGAAGAAAGAATTTTAATTCTCCCATCATGCTCATCTCAAATTTATTATGCATTAACTTAGAAAACTCTTGGCAGAGCTTGCCGTTAGTAGAACCAAAGATAATATCATCAACACATATTTGGACAATGAGAAGGTCATTCTTAGATGTTTTTCTAAAAAAAGTAGTGTCAACCTGGCCTCTTTCATCTAGTCCCCTCATACAGAAGGATTTATCCACTATTTCAAAACTTAAATTACAACATCACCTAACACTACAAGTCAGTCTTCTCAAAACAACCTGAACCTACAAACTTTTTGAGGCAAACTATACCTTGACCCTACAAGTAAAGTCTTCTCTACACAACCTATGATCCACAGATTGTTAGAGGCAAACTACTCACTCAATCCTACAAGTCAAGTCTTATCAACACAACCTAAGATCCATAGATTCCTTGAGACACACTAAAGCCATTATCGGACTGGGTTACAATGAGTTGAAAACTCTTTGGTTTATTCTTCTACTAAGAAGATTTGATACAATGATTTTCCCACACTATAGCAGTTAGAGTATTTTACTTTGAACGAGTGCTTTGCTAGAACTTAAAACCTTAAACAATGAATACTTAGAAAAATTGAGTTCTTGAGGTTTTTCTAAATAACTTTGGTTTTTAGGATTGCTGAGTTTGTTGTTCGTTGTGTTTGTATATTGTTGTGCCTATCTTTTTAAGCCTTGATCCACTATTTATAGATGAAATTAGGATTCGTGAATTTATTGTTGAGTTTTTGAATTGTATCTCAAATTCACCTTGGTCAACATAGATTTCTTCCAAATATAATTTTGATTGATACGATCTTGATAATTTGACCGTTAGGCAATCTTTATTTCCCAATCTGATATGAGTAATTATTCTAGAAAGATATTGTGCGTATTTGCTCAGATTACATTTGCAAATTGATTCAGTTAAGCCTTCCTTCATACCCGTGATTGAATTTGGGTGGGAACAAATATTGGCTTGTTTTTTGACCTTCAGAAGAAAGGATACGACTAAGTCCAATTCAGTATGTTTCTCAATCTATCAGAGCCTTTGACCTTCCATCACAGTCGTTGACTTTTCTCCATTAGAATCATTGCCTTAATTGCTGGAGTCAGATGTTGTGTTGTTTGAGTAATTATAGTCACATGTAGATGCAAAGATACGTCAATTAGAATTAGTGGATTAGGCAATTTCACCTTTGTTGCTTTATTATAGGTATTGCAACTTTAGAATGTGATGCGTATCAAAGGCAACACTTTGGAATGTGTTGCAGTCTTCACAGTCAGCGGAATATATGCTTTAGATGTAGACCTAAACAGTGGCTTCAAACTTTAGAGGCATGTTAAAGTTACTGTTTATCAAAGGCATTATAAAGTTACTTATCATCATAGTCATGGACCAGTTACTGTTCATGAGAGCCATCGAAACTCCAAAATCACGTTGAATGTTTAGAGGCACATAATTCTTCAAAGGCATGCTAATTTACCAGAAACACACTGAGCTTCCAAAAGCACACTATCAGAGGCAGATGCACGTATTTTTCCATAGCGTGCATTTTTGCGATTCAGAGGATTTCATTGAGTAATTTGATTTCGTTTCCTTTGCCTTTTTATTACCTCTAGTGACTTCCTCTGGTGATATTCTCTGTTGGTATCCTCTGGTCGTTTTCTCCAATTTTCGTGTTCTAATTTCTTCATACTTAATGAAGCATTTAGTCCAAATTTATTGTTTTTATATAATACTTTTGTAACATCAAAACTATAAGTGGAAAACTAACTTGGTTCCAACAATCTCCCCCTTTTTAATGATGACAAAATTGTATTTTGATAACAAATTTTCTTTTATTACCTGACTCCCCTAACTTAAGGCTCCCCCTAAGTCTAAGTAATTTCTCCCCACAATATTGTTCTCAAAGATCTTTCTCCACCTTTTGTCATCAGAAAAAAAAGACTTGAAAGTGAAACCTTTTCTTTTTTTTGGTATTTGCCCCTTTTTCTAATAGAATGAACATAACATAAAACATAGCCTTATATGAACAAAACGTAAAATTGATCCTAGTATGAATCTAAACTACTCTATGTATGGTACAACATCATTCAGGTATAAAGGTAAGGTTTAGATTTTTCCTAATAAAGTCAAATCTATCTTCAATTAGTGGTTTGATGAATATGTCAGTCCATTGATGTTCAGTGTCTACAAACTAGATATTTAGTAATCCTTTTTGAACAAAGTCCCTAATGAAGTGATGTTTGATTTCTATGTGTTTGGCTTCAGAATGTAGGATTGGATTCTTGGGTAGACAAATGGCAAAAGTGTTGTCACAAAATATGGGAATGTTACTATCAAGAATGTTGTAATCTTCTAGTTGATGTTTCATCCATAGCCATTGAGAAATGGAACCAAATACTGAAATGTACTCATCCTCTTCTGTTGACATTGCAATTATTCTTTGTCCTTTACTTGACCATGAGATTAAGTTTTCACCAAGAAATGTGCAGTTTCCACTTGTGATTTTTCTCTCAAGTTTGTCTCCAGCATAATTAGCATCACAATATCCACTTAATTTGTACCTAATAGATTTCTTGTAGAACAAACTAAGGTCGGTAGTACCTTTTAAGTATCTAAGGATCCTCTTAATAGTAGTGAAATGAGATTCCTTTGGATTAGCCTGAAATCTTGCACACACACACACATTAAACATAATATTAAGTCTAGAGGCAATAAGGTAAAATAGTGATCCAATCATTCCTCTATATATTTTCTGGTCAACTTTCTAGCCTCATTAATCCTTTTCAAGGGAACATGTGGAGTGCATTGGTGTAGTCATAAGTTTACAATCATTCATTTTAAATTTCTTGAAAAACTCTTTTGTATATTTAGTTTGGTTAATGTATATGCCTTTTTGAATTTGCTTAATTTGTATCTCTAAGAAGAACTTAAGTTCTCCCATTATACTCATTTGAAATTCAAGTTGCATCAACTTAGCAAATTCTGGACAAAGTGTGCCATTAGTAGATCCAAAAATAATGTCATTAATATAAATTTTGAATGATAAGAATGTCATCTCCTATAGATTTTTTAAGTAGGGTGTTGTTTACTTGCCCTCTTTCAAAATTGTTTTTAAGCAAGAAGTTACTTATTCTACCATACCATGCCCTAGGTGCTTGTTTTAGACCATACAGTGATTTCCTACATTTAAATACATGGTCTGGAAATTACGAATTTTCAAAACTTTGGGGGTTTCTTAACATAGACTTCTTCACTTATATACCATTTAGAAATGCACTTTTAACATCCACTTGAAATAATGTAATGTTATTATAAGCATCAAAATAGAGTGGGATACAAATAGCTTCTAACCTAGCCATTGGAGCAAATGTCTCAGTGTAATCAATGCCTTGTTGCTGACTATAACCTTGTGCAACAAGTCTTGCATTGTTTCTGACCACTTCTCCTTTTTCATTTAGCTTTTTTCTCGAAATCCACTGGGTTCCAATAATGGTTTTCTTTGGTCTAGGTACTAGATCCCTAACATTACTCATTTTTAATTCATTTTACTCTTCTTGCATTGCAAGGATCCATCCATCATCTGCCAATGCTTTATCAACAGATGTAGGTTCAATTGATGATAGTAGACCAAACAAAGTTGTCTCTTTCACTGAAAATCTGGTCTTCAAAGGATCATTTGTTTTTCCAATGGTTAGAGTTTCATGATAGGATAACTTGTCCTTCCATCCAGATCTCCCTTATGATTTATCTTGTCATCTTCTTTAGATTTACTTGTATCCTTTAATTTTTCAGGTTCTTCTGGTTTGTCAGCATCTGCTTCCTCTGGTTTTAGTAAACCTGCACTATCATCAACTTGCTTTGACTTTTTAAGGTCAAACTGTTTGTGATAGCGTTTCAGCAAGTGTACTGAATCATTGCAAGTAATAATAAAACGGTAGTGTCGAACTCAAGGATTGCGTTTTACTATTGAATTATATTTGATTTCTAAAATTGAACAAAAAGTTTTTGAATTGATTTAAATGATATTTAAAACTAACAACTGTGAAGAAAATGATCCTTTATAATGATAAAAATGTCAGGGATGACTTTCACTTTGAATCCAACCTTGGTATCTAATTTGATCCTAATTATTGAATTCCTTTATTGATTTATTAACGAATTCTCTTTATTATTCTTACCCTAATGTCTTAGTGACAGAACCTTTAATTCCAAAGTAACCCCTAATTATTTAGTGGATTTAAGATTAGAATTAAGCTTTACCGTACAGGAATTCTCTTGTTAAACTATTGCCTTTGCAACTAGTTTAATTGGTTTCATGATTTGCATCTATCCCTAGACTACAAATTCATGAATTTCTCATCTCAAACATTCGTAAAGTCCATTTCCATTTCAAAATACGAATCGTAGAACATTTTAATGTTGATCAAGCAATAAAAAGCAGAAGCAAAGAGATGAGAAAAATAATTCAATAAACTCATTCATATAACTAGAAATCAAATTAGAAAAATAAGGATTTCATCTTGTTACTCTCATCCCTAACATATAGGGTTTAGTTACTCATGACAGAGGTAGAAAGGATAGAGATTAATGAAGAATTACAAGAAGGATTCATGAATGATTGTTGATAAAACTCCTCCAATAGTGTTAAGAACAGCCGTTTCTGAGTTTCTCTTCTAGGGCACAAGTCTCCAAACTTCACAATAGTCAAATAAAGTTACCTAAAAAGTGATAAAAACGCGTTTTAATGAGTTTTGATGCGTGCCGCACGCTTCAGGCGCACCTAGACCGAATCCAGATGAGAAAATATTGTGGAAATGCGCCTTGGACGCGCTTCAGGCGCGGAACGGTAGAAGCTTCAGCACCTAATTGTGGAAGTGCGCCTCGGGCGCGCTTCAAGCGCACAACGTCTTCTATCGGCGTTTAGTGCATGTTTCGCCTCTTTTGAGTCAAAATTGGGTTTTGGTGTCTTCATAAAAGTTGTAGATGTGGATCATAGCTTTCACTTGCACTTGGTTTGACTCCAATTGGACATCTAAATCTTCTGATATGGCTGAAATACTCCACATAGGTCATGTTGATTTCTCACCAAAATTCAGCACTGCACTAAAACAAAGAAACAACGCAAAACTACGAAAAATATCTAGTTAATCAAGGAAATAAGAACATAAATATTTCATTAAATCAAAGAAATAAAATCAACAAAATATATCAAATAACTCCTTAAATTAACTAATGAATAAAAGATAAATAAGATTAAAAAACAATGAAAACTATGCATATGATGAAGAGTCATCACAACCCCAAACATAATCTATTGCTTTTCCCCAAGTAACAATTAATTCAGATTTGGTACAGATAAAATCAAACTTAAACTCAATTTCTCAAATAAAATCAAACTCAATTCTCAAAGTCTTAGCTACTACAAAACATTCATCATGCTCTATGGTTGCTTACAAAAAAAAAAACAACACAATTTGTACACTTTAGCATTCATTCATCAAGTTCAACTCTCTCTTCACACAATCTCACCAAAATTTCTCTCAAGTTTTTAGAAGGGTTTTGAATTTATCACTCAAATCCTAGAACATGCATCATACTACCATAGACTTGAAAAAATTCTAGTTAGCAAACACAATGCAACAAACACATACACTTTTGGTGGACTTTCGGGTTGTAATGAGGCTTAGGTAAGGGTAGGACATTTTGGGATAGTAGGATTTACTACTTGGAGTTAGGTACACATTTTCAAATTATTCTCCCTCTTTTATTCTTTTTTTTTCCTTCACATTTTATGTTGAACATTCTCAACCATTGACAAAAGAACTAATAAGATGTTATTTATCAATGTACTAAACTATATTTTTTTCTTTTTGTCAGGTCTTTAAAGTCGGGTCTTTAGCTTGTAATGTAGCTAGTAACTGAAATAAAAGGGCAAGACTCAAAGGGGATAACAAATGATAAGGATCTAAAGAGCGTGAAGATGATCCATATTTTTAATAAATTAGGATGAACTTTATTTATTTTTATTTGGTTTGTAATAATTCTTAGTATGCTTTAATTTGGAATTCTAATAGTTTTAATATAGACTTAGTTGATGTTATATGTAAGTGAAGATACTTTGTTTCCTTACATTTAGTTTATTTTTATAAAAAAATGATGTAAGCCCAATTTGGGCCTAGAGAATGGTGTCACTTATGACCCATTTAGGTTTAGAGATAATTTTACTATAACTATGAATTTGTAACTTCATTGAAGGGGGGGATTTTTTTGAATGAATTAAAATTTCTCTAATGAGAATTGTGAGTGAGTTAGGTCTCCTCTTTAAGTTCTTGGATTAGAACTTGCTTGAGTCTTATCAATGGCTTCCTTACCATTGTGGCGATTCTTCATTAGCTTATCAATCATCCTTGATTGTGGCGCCTTCTTCATCTTCTCAACCTAATCCATCTTTTGTTTCTTTATAATTTTTAGTTTCCTTTACATCGAACCCTAATACACAAATTGTGCCGATTTTCGTATTCAGCAACCTACAATCATATCTCGAGTTCTACAAACTTGTTTTCGGTGATTCAACATCCTAATTTGCGTTTCAGAACGTCATCTTTCACCTCGTTTTGGAATCGGCCGATTCTGAATTTCGTAGCTCCGGTTATCGCGTCCTCCAGCAATACGCGATTTTGGATCCAATCTGTAAGTTCCTGATAAGGATCTAAAGAGCGTGAAGATGATCCATATTTTTAATAAATTAGGATGAACTTTATTTATTTTTATTTGGTTTGTAATAATTCTTAGTATGCTTTAATTTGGAATTCTAATAGTTTTAATATAGACTTAGTTGATGTTATATGTAAGTGAAGATACTTTGTTTCCTTACATTTAGTTTATTTTTATAAAAAAATGATGTAAGCCCAATTTGGGCCTAGAGAATGGTGTCACTTATGACCCATTTAGGTTTAGAGATAATTTTACTATAACTATGAATTTGTAACCTCATTGAAGGGGGGGATTTTTTTGAATGAATTAAAATTTCTATAATGAGAATTGTGAGTGAGTTAGGTCTCCTCTTTAAGTTCTTGGATTAGAACTTGCTTGAGTCTTATCAATGGCTTCCTTACCATTGTGGCGATTCTTCATTAGCTTATCAATCATCCTTGATTGAGGCGCCTTCTTCATCTTCTCAACCTAATCCATCTTTTGTTTCTTTATAATTTTTAGTTTCCTTTACATCGAACCCTAATACACAAATTGTGCCGATTTTCGTATTCAGCATCCTGCAATCATATCTCGAGTTCTACAAACTTGTTTTCGGTGATTCAACATCCTAATTTGCGTTTCAGAACGTCATCTTTCACCTCGTTTTGGAATCGGCCGATTCTGAATTTCGTAGCTCCGGTTATCGCGTCCTCCAACAATACGCGATTTTGGATCCAATCTGTAAGTTCCCAACCTAGAACGATCCTTAAAGTGAATCATTACAAATAGGATCATATCAACAAAGGATAAAATTTTCATAGGGTAGTTAGAAAGGCTCAAACGACCAAACAAGATTGCCTCAATGTATGCATAAATTACAAGTGATGCAAGTTAGAATTAGTGCAAGTTCTGAAGGGATAACACATGTGTGGATAATCACACAACAAATAATTAAAGTGTTTAGGCTCAAAGGCTCACAGCTAGGATAATAAGAAAGAATATGAACTATCTAAATGATGCCAAACATGTCACTGCAATTTTTTATTTTTATTTTTTTAAGAATGTCAAGACTTCCACAACCAAAGAGTAACCAAAGAGTAATAAAGAAGGTATGCATCAGTGAAACTTGTCGAATTGAGCAATGACATGAGGTAAGAAAAAGAATTGAAATTTCAAAATCTGAAATAGATAGCTTAAAACCAGCTTCAAGTTGTTAAAAAATCCTCATCATAGTGCATGTTTACACACAATTATAAAGAAATAAATTCAATTAATAAAAATAAGATTGCAAAAATATTGTTACCTCTACCTATGGATTGCCTCCCACGAAGCGCTTCTTTATGGTTATTAGCTTGACGCCTCAACCATTCTCAAGGTGGCATATATGATAGAAAGAACACATTATCCTTCTCACCAAGGAATACCTATTTCAAGTGAGGTGGCAATTGCTTGAGCTCAACCAGTGGCGTCTCTTTATTTTTCTCTACATACTCGTCTTCAGTCCCTTTTAACTCCTCCCATATAGTATGGAAGCGGGGGGAGTGAGATGGTGATGCTCCTAACATGGATAAAACATCTTTCACTCTTGGATCTTCACTATCTTTAACAATATCTTGGGGTAGGCACAACACTATTTCTAACGACATAATGAGTACTTGATGTTCAACATCTTCATCGACTACCGAATTGAAAATCTCAATTCGGTTGCACCCTTCTCTTTTGTTTGAATGCTCTATGGCTTTTAGAATATTGAATGTAACTGTTTCCTCATTTACCTAAAAGGTTAAGGTGCCATTCGCCACATCAATCATAGCTCTTCCTCCATGTCTAGTACCACAAAATCCACTAGAAAAATGAACTTATCTACATGAATTCTCTTGTTAAACTATTGCCTTTGCAACTAATTTAATTGGTTTCATGACCTGCATCTATCCCTAGACTACAAATTCAAGAATTTCTCAACTCAAGCATTCGTAAAGTCGACTTCCATTTCAAAATACGAATCGTAGAACATTTTGATGTTGATCAAGCAATAAAAAGCATTAAACACAAAGATGAGAAAAATAATTCAATGAACTCATTCATATAACTAGAAATCAAATTAGAAAAATAAGGGTTTTATCTTGTTACACTCATCCCTAACAAATAGGGTTTAGTTACTCATGACAAAGGTAGAAAAGATAGAGATTAAAGAAGAATTACAAGAAGGAATCTTGAATGATTCTTGATAAAACTCCTCCAAAAGTGTTAAGAACAGCCGTCTCTGATTTTCTCTGCTAGGGCACAAGTCTCCAAGCTTCCCAATACTCAAAAAATGATACCTAAAAAGTGATAAAAACGCGTTTTAATGAGTTCTGATGCGTGTCATGCGCTTCAGGCGCACCTGGACCGAATCCAGATGAGAAAATATTGTGGAAATGCCCCTCGGGCGCGCTTCAGGTGTGGAACGACAGAAGCTTCAGCGCATAATTGTGAAAATGCGCCTTGGGCGCGCTTGAAGCGCACATTTTCTGTTTGGCGCATATCTACATGTTTTCCCTCTTTTGAATCCGAATTGGGTTTTGGTGGCTTCATGAAAGTTGTAGATATGGATTGTAGCTTTCATTTGCACTTTGTTTGACTCCAATTGGACATCTAAAACTCCAGATATGGCTGAAATACTCTACATAGGTCATGTTGGTTTCTCACCAAAATTCAGCACTGCACTAAAACAAAGAAACAACGCAAAACTACGAAAAATATCTATTTAATCAAGGAAATAAGAACATAAATATTTCATTAAATCAAAGAACTAAAATCAACAAAATATATCAAATAACTCCTTAAATTAACTAATGAATAAAAGATAAATCAGACTAAAAACAATGAAAATTATGCATATGATGAAGAGTCATCAGTTTGTCATCAAATTTAACATGGATTGACTCTTCTACAATCTGAGTTTCCCTATTAAACTCCCTCTAAGCTATAAAACTTTCAGAGTATCCGATTAAGTTGCACTTTTGTGATATGGAATCAAACTTTCCAAGGTTGTCTTTAGTGTTTAGCATATAACAAGTACAACCAAACTGTTTAAAGTAGGAAATATTAGACTTTTTAGCCATCCACAAATCATATGGTAAAGATTCTATTTTGAATATAGCATGCATTGTTAATTGCCTCTACCCTTTTGATAAGCTTCACAAAAAATTTCAGCTTTGTAGCTAAGCTTAGGTAGATCTCTAACTAGTTGAAGTTTATACAATTTTGAGATTAATCTAAGGTTTGCATGACCTAACCTTTTGTGATAAATTGATTTCTCTTCATTTACTGACAATAGACACTTAACATCTTGTTTCTCAAGACTAAACTTATTTATCTTATATATGTTATTTTGCCTATGACCAGTAAATAGTACATATCTATCCTTTTGACTAATTGTCTTGCATGTTTTTGAATTAAATACAATATCATAATTATTATCAGTTAACTGATTACTACTTAATAAATTATGTTTAAGACCTTTAACAAACAAAACATCTTTAATAGAAGGAGAGATGCCACTACCAATTGTGCCTTGCCCCATGATATGGCCTTTCTACTTTCGTCCAAAAGTTATTGTGCCTCATTTGATCAATGTTAGGTCTAGGAGCATCCACTGTCAAGGTACCATTATTGGTGTTTTAACTTGGGTGTTGAGGACACTTGCAACATAGAAAATTTTGGTCTTAGGTACTCAAATTTTGTTAGGTCCTGGTTTGTTAATCTTGAAAGGTTTCTTGTCTTTCCATGTATTTAACATGGACAAGATAATTAAGAGCGACCTTTCTTAGAGCAAACAGTACACAAAATATCAGAGGGAATAAGTTTAGGTTCAATTACTGTTTCTTCAAATCCTATACCTCTTGTATCATTTCTACTAACTCCATAAATCATAGAAGCATGCTTGATTCTTTCCATACTGTTAGCTAGAAAGTCTTGGAATGCTTCTTCATATTTATCATAATTACATGTGACATTTTCTAAAGCTTTTGAAACAAGAGTATCTTTCAAGGTTTAATTTTAATATTAAATCTCAACACTTTCAGTTTTTAAAGCATTGATTTATTTAGTTATCTTTGCATTTACTTTCCTAAGTGCTTTTAGTTTTAGAGACAACTTGTGGTTTTTATTTAAGAAATCATTTATGACATTAATTAAATCACACTCGCTTAAGTAAAAAAATACCTCAATTTCTTAATCACACTACACCAAAAATATAGATATTATAGCGCACCTTTAACAACGCTTTTTAACTAAAAGCGCTGTTGTATTATATTTTAAAAATACACGATGGCTAAGACAACACGTTTTTGAAAAGCGTTGTGATAGGTACTGATAGTTATATATAATAACAAAGCCTTTGACAACACTTTTGTATAAAATCGCTATTATAGGGTCAAATTATTTACAATGCTTTTTCTATAAGCGCTGTTATAAGGTCATATAGCGCTTTCATAGAGTCTTTTAAAGCGCTTTTTATAAAAGCGATGTTATCTGGTCTCATAAGATTAGGCTCTTCTTTTAAAGCGTTTTTAAAAAAACGTTGTCATAGGGTCTTTCTAATTTTTTAAATATATGCATATGTAACTTAAGGTCTTTTTAAACGCTTTTTAACAAAGCCCTATCATAGGATCTTTCTAATTTTTTTAAGTATATGCATATGTAACTAGTTTCGTCACTCTCCCTGCGAACCTTCTCCCTGCGAACCCTCTCTAAGCAAACCCCTTGTGTGTTTCTTCAACCTAATAAATGATTTTCTTCACCTTAATTTCGTTTCTCCAGCATACCTCATCTCACCTCACGTAACGCAATGTAAGACATAACCAACACAAAGGTACGAACCAAAAAAAAAAACTATGAAGCCCTAGAAAAAAAACCCAGAGAGGCAATTTCTCACTCCCTTAAGTCTCAATCTTTTTCTCTTATCATTGTTTTCTATAAACTATTTGTTGATTCTGAACTTTAATTATGCGTGTTTGGTTGTTTCTTTGTGATTTATTTTTTCTTTTTGACATTGTTCTGTTTCGGTGTTTTCAGGATTAAATAAAATAGGGTGCATTCGATTTGGTTTTTCGGGACTTTAATCTTCGATTCCCTTCTCTGTTTCTTCATCTTCAGTAATCACTTTCTTCAATTAGGGTTTCAATTAACGAAGCAACGAATCTTTTCCTCGCTGTAAATACAATCTCCAATAATTCGTGATTGGTTGTAGAACTGCGAAAAACTCGAGTAAATTGTTTCCTTCCAAACATGTCTCATCTTTAAGTTTCTACTTCTAGAGAGAGTATAATAGTTTTTCTTTGTGAGAGTATTGTTTCTGTTATGATTATTTGGTGCGAAGAAGCTTTGTAGTGTGAGTTACGGTTTCATCTCTCCTGCGACAGTTATTGTTATTAGGGAACGATGAGTTTCCTGAACGGTTCTTCACCTCACCGGAATCGGGCGGAGGATGATATTGAAGCTGGTCCGTTGTCTCTCCGTTCTTCTGATGTCGACGACGGTGATTTCTCCGATTCATTTGATATTACTAGAACTAAGCATGTTTCTATTGATCAACTTATGAGGTGGAGAGTATGTTTTTATCCTCTTTCTCTCACTTACACTCACTCTCACTAACAAATACTCTTGTTTTTAGTATTTGTTTATTATTTAATTATTTATTTATTGTTTATTTTGAAAAATGATAAGAAACTTCTTCTTCTTCTTCTTATTGGATTTTATGGTGTTATGTGAATATGTTTCTTGCTATTATGATTAAGTGCTTACATGTCATTTCCTCATCTTGTAACTCTTTGATTTTGGCCACCATCCGCGGTGAGTCTTGTTGTGGTCTTTGTCTCTTTCTTCACCATCGATGCCATATTCAAAGGGAAATCCTCAATACGTTTCCTGTAACTCTTTGATTTTGGCCACCATATTCTTTAGCTCCTTCTCAAGTTCCTTCAATTCCTCCTCAAGCAAAGAGCCTATCGCATTTGTGCAAGGTCTTTGCAATATGTGCTTCTATGATTACTGTTGACCAAGAACTTTCATCTAAGGTGGAAACTATTCACTCCAAAATTGTTGATATCTCCACTAAGTGCTTGACCATGAACACACTATAACGGATCTCATGGACAAGTTATCCCATGCTAAGGAATTTCTAACTGAAGCTAACTCCATGTTACTAAAGAATGTTGAAACTTAGAGTCTCAAAGGGAAAGAAGATCTCTCTTCTCAATTAGCTAGAGTCAAAATAGAATCTTCTGTTCTTGTTGATGTGAAGAAGCTCTCAGCGAAAACTATAGCTGGTTGGAAACGAGTGTCGAGGAGGCTAGATCCAAGTTATCTGAGTTTTCAAAAAAGGTCAATATCCTTTAAAAGGGGAAGAAGGGTTTAGAAGAAGAGAATGTTGTTTTGGTCAACAACTTATATGTTGTAAGTAACAAATCCTTTGAAAATTCCCTTGCTAAAATTCAATCATTGAATCCCGGGCTAGTCCTTACTACGAATGGGATGGATTATAACAAAGTAGTCAAAGACGGAGAAATTATTGAGATCCCTAGTGATGAAGAGAATGTAGAGGGCAAGATGGCTAATGAAGTCGGGCAATAAATTGTTGAATTTTGATTTAATTGTTGAATCCTGATGTTGTATTTTGCAAAATCTTGACGTTTTTCGTGGGTTTCTTTATTGTAAAGTTTGGATTACTTTTGTTAGTATATGACCGCAATGTTTGGTGATTTCATCTTTATTTCGCATATGCTTTGTTGTGATTAAACAATCTTTTGCCTGTTTATCTGCACATTAGCTTGTGTTCATCGTTCTTTCCAACTTTATTTTTCCCCGACCAAGGGGTGCTTCCTCTCGTCCCCCTATTTAACACTTTGATCATCAACCAGAGGTGGACCTTTATTAGTTAGATCCCTTTCTCATTTTGGTGGCTATCCAAAAAGGAGGATCTATAGACCATTTTGCAAAATAACTTGACGTGGTTCTTTTTTTTATTGTTTTATAGCGTTGATGGTTTTAAAACCGCTTTTTCGATATTATATGCATTTAAGCACATCGTAACGGAAAATTTTCATTAAATGTGTATGATAAGTTGAATACACTTTAAAAAAAATCCAAGTTATCTATTTTAGCTATAGTATTTCTTTATTTTTGCTGCATTCCATGTTTTTGGGATTATCTTTCCTTTTAAAGTTTCCAAGGTCTTTGTTCATGTTCCTATATTTGAAAGAATTTGATATGGTCTTTCCCAGTTTGGTGCAAATTTGCCTTGCCCTGCGCTCTTTAGGCAAACGTCTGCTCTCTTGAGAACTAAGTTTCCTATGTCGGGTGGTGAGACTTCACTTTCTTGTTGTATTTGACCGTCAACTTGCTTAACGACGGCTTTGTTGAGGGTTGAAATGCTCTTATCCTCATCTAATATGTCAAGTTCTGCCCTTAGTGCTTTTTCGTTTTCAGAGATGTCTAAGGGATGGGAGATCCTCCAACTAAATTCTCCAACTTTGATCGGGATTATGTTATTAACAGTGATCTCAGCTAAAGGTTTAGCTGCTACGCATTTCAGGAAGTAATCCACTGCCACCACTAAGTGTTTAACTTGTCCATGCGCTAATGGAAATAGTCCGAGGATGTCGATTCCCCACCAAGCGAATGGGAAAGGTGTGTTCAACGTGTGGATTTATGTCGCAGGAGCTAGATGAATGTTGGCGTGCTTTTGACATTTTTGTAAACTGTGTAATTTTTTTATTCAAAATTATTTTTTATTTTCTCTCTGATTTCCTTAACAAGTGCAACACTTGTTAAAATTATATATTCTGTTTGTAACTTTTATTCATAAGTTTTTGTATTCTATTAATTTTCTATGTTGTTAACACAATATCAGATTTTGTTTGGATTCTCCTTAAATTTTCTTGCCATTGTACTATTTTCGAGTAATAAAAGTTTGGGAATAAAGATTTTTTTAGTGATTAGTTGTTTAAAAAATCATAGAAATTGGTTAGAGATTTGAATTAATCCACGGTTAGAAATTGTTTTTGGGTCCATTTGCATTTGAAAATCAACTCATGTTGATTTTTGAAGCCATCATCAGGTACATTTCCTCTTCCTCGTGGGATGAACAAAACAATTCTTTGGTTTCTAAATTTGAAAAGGTAGCGGCTAAAACAGAGGGAAAAGAATTGAGTTTTGGGATTTTACCGTAGTAGTCAAATCTCCAATTAATTTAATTTCTTTTTTTGAGTTTATTGGAGCAATCACGATTGCAAAGTGACTTGGCATTTGGGGTCTATATGTTTTGCATCTCTGTATTCCTTCACCCCTATTGGGCACCTTCACAACTTCATTTGTGGGTTGATGGTTTTCAAACGCAATTTGAATTTGTTAACAATTTTAATGTGGGTCTCGGCTAAGAAGTTCTCTGTTTATTGGAATTTATATTTCTTCTTTTGTTTATTTCTTTCTTCTGCTGCTCGTTTGTTATGGGTTATGTTATGGCTAATATTATGGAGTTAGTTTTGGTTTGGTTCGTCGCTACTTTTATTGATATGCTTATTCGCTTATTTGGTTTGATTGTGGGCCAGTTTTCTAATTGATTTGGTTGGATTTATGATGTTCGATATTTGTGTTTTTTTTTTTTTTTAATCTTTGGTTGCTTCTCCTTATTAGTTTTTCGATTTGATTGTTCATCTCTCTGTTGAAGTTTCTTTTTGGTTGCTCCTCTCTATGATTCCTTTGTTTGGTTGCTTCTCTTTCTATTGGCATCTCTGTTTAGTTGTTTCTCTTTATTGGTTTTTTGTTTGGTTGCTTCTCTACATTGGTTTTTCTGTTTGGTTGCTCATCTCTATGATTGATTTGGTTCAAGTCATTTCTGTTTGGTTTGATTTTATTTGGTTCCTCTTTGTTGTTCTATAGGTTTCTTTCTTTGACTACTACTTCTGTCTTCGATAGTTTCATTCTTTGGTTGTTGCATCTCTCTTTGTTGCTTTCTATCTTTGGCGATTCCTTTCCATTGGTTAGGATATTCGTTGGTTTGGTTTGATCTCTTATTTTTAGAGTTCATTTGTAACAAGTTTAAAGTTTTCCATTCAAAGTTTTAGCTTGAGGGGAAGTGTTAGAGTATTAGATGTTTTGTGTTTGTTTTGGTTTTATATTATTTATTATTGAGTGTGTTTTCAATTTTCGATTGACTAACTCTCGATGCTTCTTGTTAATGCATCAGAAGTTTTATGTGAGATGTTAGATAATAGTCTATTGAACATATGTTATTGGGTTATTTATATTTCTAAGTTAGTAGCCTAGTTCTTTTATCTCATAATTTTAAATGAAAAAAAATCAAAAAGTGTAATGGTAGTTCACTTTCAATGTAAACAGTTTTATAGTGGCGGACAACATGAACCAATAGTTTTTAATATATTGGAGTTATAATTATGAGATAGAATGATATGATAAATAATTATCATTTATTGGCAGTGTAAAATTGGTTTACACTAACCATGAACTACCATTTTCTCAAAATCAAATGTTTACCGTAAAAGGAAAATTACACATTAAACTATAGTCTCGTGTAAATAGTTTGGTTGGTAAGTTAAGGAACGCCAAAAGATTTATAAGGAGATCACAGATTCAACCAAGAAAAACTAATTTACTAACATTTGTCTATAAAATAAGAAATGAAAAATCGAAAACATAAGAACGACAAACCAAGTTAGACAAAAAAACAACGTATGATGTGTTAACTCTGTTGGGTATTGGGCTCCCTTCCTGTTTGGAGAAATGCCTAAATATTGTAGTCCATGTATCTCACTTATTCAAGTGGAGAAGGGTCTTGTAATGGTTGAAAGAGAGACACTTTTTTGAAGAAAAAAGTAGTCACCAAAAGAGAAAAGTAAACTCTATTCCCGATTTTTTCAAATCAGTCTTAGAAAAACATTGATTGCACATTCATTAACGTTAGATCATACCAACATTTGGACAACAGGTTTGCAACATACAAGTCTTCGTGTTAAACGGTCGTACATCGAAACGACATCTGGAAAGTGTGAAACAGTGCTCTCACAGTAGCAGGTTTTTTGGGTGTTTCTCATCTCCTTATGTTTCATTTGTAAGCTTTAGTGCTTTGTTATTTTGGCTAATAGTAGACATAATTTTTGCATCATTTTGAGATTCTCTTGTACCCTTATTTTATTATAGTTGAGCTATTTCTTTAGTATGGACAACTCATGGTTTTCACCCTTACATTAAGGAGTTTCCCACGTTAAAATATCGTTGTTCTATACACGCTTTTATTTGATCAATTTGTTGCCATATATTTGTTGCTCTTCACGGGTTCTTGCAAGTTGGGGAAATTTTATATTCGCTGCGTATAACTTGTTATTGTGTTTATGTGTTTATTCCCATCAGAGTGGCATCAGAGTTCTTAGTGAAATGGCTATGAATATAAAGACGGTATGCTTAAATGGTATTAATTATTATTTGTGGAAAGGCAACATGAAAGATTTTTTATTAGTGAAGAAAATGCATCTTCCTATTTTTGGTTCTAAAAAGTCAGATGGTAAATCTACGAAAGAATAGGATTTTGAACATCAACAGGTATGTGATTTTGTTAGGCAATGTGTAGAAGATAATGTTTATAATCATATTGCTAATAAGACAAATGCAAAAACTTTGTGGGAGAAGATACATACTTTGTTTGGCTCTAAATCAGGGAATAATAAATTGTTGTTGTTGAATAGTTTCATAAGTTTGAAGTATAAGGAGGAGACTTCTATTTCAGATCATTTGAGTGAATTTCAGGGGCTCCTTGATCTAATGTCAGGAATAGGTATCAAGTTTGATGATGCACTCTAGAGACTATTTCTATTATTATCTTTACTAGAGTCTTGGGAGACATTTAGAGTTTCTATAATGAGTTCAGCTTCTAAAGGTGTTGTTTCTTTATGAACGGTTAAGGGCTGTGTTTTGAAAAAGGAGATGAGAAGGAAGACACGAGGTTTTTCATCTCAATCTAAAGTTCTTGTCACTTAAAATAGGGGGAGAAGTCAGAAAAAAAAAAAAAGAATCGAAGGGTGGTAGAGAAAATAGTAAAAACAAGTCCAAGCCTAGATACAAAAATGTGGAGTGTAATTTTTGTCATAGAACAGATCACATACAAAATATTTGTTTTTTGTGGAAAAAAGAGAATAAAGGCAAGAATGGTAAGCAGAAACAAGGAGGTTGTGATGATGACCGCATTACTACTACTAGTGATGATCTTGTTATTCTCTGTGACCATGAGTTAGTTAATCTTGTATTTGATGAGAGCATGTGGATAATTGATAGTGGTGCTACATTACATGAAACACCGAAGAAAGAGATTTTCACATCTTATACTTCAGGTGACTTTGGAGTTTTGAAGATGGGTAATGATGGTGTATTTAAGGTAATTGGTGTTGGTGATGTATGCTTGCAAACCAACATGGGAATGCAATTTTTTCTTAAAGGAGTCAAACATGCTCCAGATGTTCACTTCAAATTGATATTTGTTTATGTGCTTGATGATAGTGGTTTTGATAATCATTTTTCTTCTATAAAGTTGAAACTCAGCAAAGGTAACTTGGTTGTGACTAGAGGGGAGAAAATTAGTAAACTGTATTGGACAAGTTGTTAATGATAGTGTGAATATCGTGGACATAGAAACATCTTTGTGGCATTGAAGGCTTAGCCATATCAGTGAAAAAGGGTTAAATTGTTTAGCCAGAAAGGATGTGCTTCCAGGATTGAAGATTGTAAATTTAGAGAAATGTTCCCACTGCATGGTTGGTAAACAAACTAGAGTATCCTTCAAAAGACATCCTCCCTCTAGAAAGTCAGAGTTGCTTCAGTTGGTGCATTATGATGTTTGTGGCCCTTTAAAGGTAAAATCTTTTAGTGGTGTACTTTATTTTGAGAGTCTTTGGTTGCAAGTATGATAATTTGAATGTTAAGTATGATCCGAAGAATGAAAGATCCAAGTTGGATGCAAAGTCAAAGTAGTGTATCTTCATTGGTTATGGTGAGGATGAATTTGGCTACAAGTTGTTTAATCTTATAGAAAAAAAAGGTTATCAGAAGTCGTGATGCAGTGTTCATGAAAGACCAAACTATTGAAGACATTCATAAGGTGGAGAAGACTATACCTGAGAGAGATAACATTTTGGCTGATGTGATCTAGTTCAACCACCTGTTCTTGATTTTGATACTACTAATGATAATGTTCATAATGATGAGTCACATGATTGTGTTGATGATCATCAGCTTGGAGATTAGGTAAATATTCCAACAAGTGAAGATCATGAATTCTCACATGATGAGAATCTTATTGATGCTTCTGAATCATCTCAAATCCAACTCAGGGGGTTTAAGAGGCAGAGACAACCATCTACAAGGTATGTTTTCTGATGAGTATATGAATTTGACTGATGAAGGGAAACCTGAGTGTTTTCGAGAGGTCATGGAGAGTGAAGAAATCAAAAGTGGTTGGATGCAATGCATGATAAGATGAAATCCTTGCATGATAATCACACTTATGATTTGGTGAAGTTGCCAAAAGGCAAAAGGGCTTTGGAAAACAGGTGGATCTATAGAGTGAAACATGAGAGTAACTCAAAGTCTTTCAGGTATAAATTCATATTAGTGGTGAAAGGTTTCCATCAAAGAAATGGTGTTCATTTTAATGAGATTTTCTCACTTGTGGTAAAAATGTCATCGATTAGAAGCATGTTGAATTTGACAGCTACTCTTGACTTAAAGGTATAGCAAATGGATGTAAAAACGGCTTTCCTTCATGGTGATTTGGAGGAAGAGACTTACATGAAACAACCTGATGAAGAGAGCGAGAGAGAGTGAGAGAGAGAGAGAGAGAGAGAGAGAGAGAGAGAGAGAGAGAGAGAGAGAGTCTGTGAATGAGTGAGAGCGGACGTCGAAGCGGTGGCCGGAGCGGTTTGAGTCAATATGGTCGGATCGACGACAATCTGGGTTGGAAGAAAAAGAATGGTTTCTTATTTAGGGTTGTATAGAGATAAGTGAGAATGAGTGAGATTTTTAGTCAAGTTAGAATGAGGAGTTGTTTCACATAAACCTTTTTTATTTTAACTCAACACAAAAACCTTCTAACAAAAAAATAATAATAAAGAAAACTTTACTTGCACATTACTCACAAACAATCCATGAAACAATTAAAAGTATTTTCTTTATTTACCTATAAAGAAGTTGTGGTAAACACAATATGAAGAAATTTCGCACAACTTAAGTGTGAGTTGCATTATTTTTCACTTTACGCACGATTTTACCATAGATACCAAATAATTTACTCACGAATTTGGATCCATGAGTAATTTTTCATGGGTATAAAGATTTTTTCTTGTAGTGTATATGCACATCGAAAATAAAACAATAATATGTGTACATTTATTATTTTTCTACATTTATTTAACACCTTATTTTCTGTTTATTTATCTCTTTTAATCACATCATCAATATATCACATCACACTATTTCTTTTTCTCTCAAAATGTATATTAAATGAAAGGTTATCCATGGATATTTTTTCTTAAAAATATAAGAATGACACATGAAACAAGAGCACGTATGTAGCTTTAAAAACAACACCAACCAATTACATATATTAAAATACATGTTTTTGATTATACACAAAGACCAAAGGTGACACAGCAACAAAAAGAAGAATTCCTCCACATTCAACTACAAGAGAACCTTAATTACTTCCTTGATGAAATTACAAATAAATAGATTATATAAAGGTAAAATAATTCAAGCCATAATTCAAATACAAGAGAACCTTAATTACTTTGCATATGCATAAACAATATTTTCAAAAGTCCAAAATAATATTTTCAAAATGTTAGAATCTTTATTTTTGACTAAAAATAATATTGTAATCGAATACAACCCAGGTGTATTCGAATACAGATAAAACATGGCTAAGTCAGAGAGTTGGCCATCTCATCTATATTCGACTACACAGTGAAAAATTTGAATAATTTTTAATGTTGCAGCAAGTTGTATTCGAATACAGATATCTTGTAGTCGAATACAAGATAAAACATGGCTAAGTCAGAGAGTTGGTCATCTCATCTGTATTCGACTACACAGTGAAAAATTTGAATAATTTTTAACGTTGCAGCAAGTTGTATTCGAATACAGATATCTTGTAGTCGAATACAACTTGAAGCAATGCAATTTTTCAGCTTTGAATTCAATTTAAAACATTACAATTCTTTCTCAAACCTCTTGGATCAAAGGCCACAAATCTAAAGAGATGTTTGAGGACTATAAATAGGTCATAACTTCATATTCAAATTACGAATTCAAATTACACATTTTAAAAGACTTTGAACTAAATTTTCTGAATTTTTCTCTAAGTCTTTCTCAGAAATTCAAGTACTTGCATATCATTTTCATATCCTTAAGGTTCTCAAAGTACTTGAATAAATCTTGAATTATTTATCATCATACCTCCTTTCTATTCCTATATCCTTATCAAAACGACAAAGTGTTTGTAAAAGAAAGTTGTACTTTCTTTAAGTGCTATATCTAAGATAGTTGTGTTCTATCTTTGAAAGTTTGTTAGAAGATTGTAGCCAAGGTCCCAGGGTGAGGACTTGTACATATTCTGACAGATAGTGAAGAAAATCTCTTGTGGTGAGCAAGAGGACTGGACGTACCCTTGGTTATTAGGGGAACCAGGATAAATTTGCAGTGTTCATTTACTTACTGTTATTTATTTCTTCATCTATCAACATTGAACGCAAAAATCAATCACTATAATTCTAAAAACGATCAAAATAACCAAACACCTAATTCACCCCCCCCCATCTTAGGTGCACATCTGATCTTACAATTGGTATCAGAGCAGGTTCAAGGTAACTTACTCCTTGATCAAATAAATAATGGCTTCCGCACAACCAGTTTTTAGAGACGGTGGCAGCAGTAACAAACCACCATGTTTCGTCGGTGAACATTACGATTTCTGGAAAATACGCATGCAAGCATATCTTGAGGCACAGGGAGACGAAATATGGGATGCTGTCGAAAATGGTCCGTACATTCCAACAACAGTCATCAACAACAAAGAAGAAATTAAGATAAAGAACTCTTGGACCGATGACGATAAAAGAAAAGTGCTATTCGATAAAAAGGCTAAAAACATTCTACAATCAGCACTTGGTATGGATGAATTCTTCCGCATATCTCACTGTAAAACAGCCAAGGAAATATGGGACACATTGGAAGTAACCCATGAAGGCACCATAGAGGTAAAAAGATCCAAACTAAATACACTTTCTCAAGAATATGAATTGTTTCGTATGCAGCCTGGAGAAACCATACTAGACATGCAGAAACGATTCTCCCACTTGACAAATCATTTGACAGCCCTCGGAAAGGTCTTCTCCAACGATGAATTGAATCTGAAAGTATTACGATCACTAACGAGGGCGTGGCAACCAAAGGTGATTGCGATATCAGAAAAGAAGAGTTTGTCCAAAATGTCACTTTCTGCATTATTTGGCAAACTACAAGAACATGAAATAGAACTTGGACGATTAGAGCAAAATGAAACCCAAGAAAAGAAAAGCAAAAATATTGCTCTAAAGACCGAATCAAAGGAAGTAGTCAAAGAAGAAATTTCTGATGACGACGAAAACATCAACCTCCTTGTCAAGAAATTCGGCAAATTTCTTAAAAATAACAGAAGTTTCAAGAAGAAGAACTTCAGAAAGAAAGATAGCACGACCAACCAAAACTTCACATGCTTTGAATGTGGAAAACAAGGACATATTAAAGTAGATTGTCCAGATCTCATCAAAAAGAATGCCGGTAAAAGAAAAGACTTCAAGAAAGCATATATAGCATGGGAAGATAACGACATAAGTTCAACATCAGAAACTGAAAGTGATGAATGTGCAAATGTTGCACTAATGGCGTCACATCATTCCGATGACGAAGAGGTTAGTAACTTAAACAACCCTCTTTATAATCATGAATTAGTTATAGAATACAATGAAGCACAAAATGCAATAAAAGAACTTCTTGTTGAATGTAAAAATTTGCTTAAACAAGTATCATCTCAAAAGAAAGAAATCTCATGTCTTAAAGAAACAATTAATCTTATGGAAAAAGATGCTGAAAAATCTAAGCAGAATTCTACATGCAACAATTGTGATTCCCTCTCATTTAAAATATTTCAACTAAATAGAGTAATTGAAAGATATGAAAAAGGACATATAGGATTGGAAAATGTTCTAAACATGCAAAGATATTCAAATGATAAAAGTGGTATTGGATTTTCTAAATTTGATAAACCAAGCACTAGTAAGACCATTTTTGTAAAATCAAGTACTCAAACAAATCTAAGAAACATGACAATTGTACAAAAAGAGCATTCACATAAAGAAAAGATTATTAACAATAAACTTCATACATACACAAGTAAAATACCTACTTGCTCATATTGTGGTATCTATGGACACACACCAAATACTTGTCATATAAGAAATATTAGCATTCCCAAAGGCCATTGCATATGGGTCAAGAAAGGCACTAACCCCCAAGGACCCAAAGCACTTTGGGTACCTAATAAAATCTGATTTCAATTTTGCAGGGATGCTCACAAAGTACTTCAAATTTTTGGTACTTAGATAGTGGGTGCTCCAAACACATGACGGGAGACATAACAAAATTTTCAGCATTGACCCTTGAATCAAAAGGACATGTAGTATATGGAGATAATAACAAAGGGAAGATCCTAGGCATTGGAAAAATTGGAAAAACACCTTCTCCAACAATTGAAGATGTTCTTTATGTTGAAGGCCTAAAGCATAATCTGATAAGCATCAGCCAGTTATGTGACAAAGGACACAAGATAGTCTTCAACAAAGAAGAGTGCATCATTCAAAATGCAGCAACAAGTAAAATTCAATTTATCGGTAAACGTTTCAAGAATATTTTTATACTTAATTTTGATGATTTATCCTTGAAAATGAAATGTCTTTTGGTAAGCGACAACAATGATGCATGGCTATGGCATAAAAGAATTGCTCATATTCACATGGATCATTTAAACAAACTAGTCAAGCATGATCTTGTTGTCGGATTACCAAAAATGAAATTTGTCAAGGATAAATTATGTGACGCATGTCAAAAAGGTAAACAAACGAAAACTTCTTTTAAAGCTATTAATGCTATATCTACTACAAGACCACTTCAATTAATACACATGGATTTGTTTGGTCCATCAAGAACTAAAAGTCTTGGTGGAAATTCATATGGACTAGTAATTGTTGATGACTTTTCAAGGTACACATGGACCTTGTTTTTGTCAAACAAAAACTAAGCTTTTAAGGCCTTTAAAAATTATGCCAAGCTAGTCCAAAATGAACAATCATCCAAAATTGTATCGATTAGAAGTGATCATGGTAGAGAATTTCAAAATACCTTATTTGAAGAATTCTGTGAAGAAAATGGAATTTTCCACAATTTTTCTGCACCAAGAACACCTCAACAAAATGGGGTTGTTGAGAGAAAGAACAGGTCCTTGATAGAACTTGCAAGAACTATGTTAAGTGATTCAAATCTACCAAAGTATTTTTGGGCAGATGCCGTAAACACGGCATGCTATGTTACTAACATAGTAAACATTCGGCCAATTCTTAAGAAGACTCCGTATGAACTATACAAAGGTAGAAAGCCCAACATCTCTCACTTCCACATCTTTGGATGCAAGTGCTTTGTGCTAAATAACGGAAAAGACAATCTTGGAAAATTCGATGAAAAGGCAGATGAAGGTATATTTATTGGGTATGCATTATCTAGTAAAGCTTTTAGGATTTTTAATAAAGAACTTTAATTGTAGAAGAATCAATACATGTTACTTTTGATGAAACTAACCCCTCGAAAGAGGACAAAGCTATTTCTTTTGATGATGATGATATTGAAAGTAGTGATCCACGTAAAGAAGATCCAATTGATCAACCGAGTCAAGAAAATGAAGTCGACATGGAAAAGGAAACCAATGAACTCCCAAAGGAATGGAGAACCCATCGATATCATCCAATTGATAACATCATTGGTGATATCAACAAAGGAGTTACAACTAGACTCAAACTACAAGATGCATGCTTAAACATGGCATTTGTTTCTCAAATCGAACCTTCCAAAGTTGGTGAAGCACTAAAAGATGATCAGTGGATACTTGCAATGCAAGAAGAGCTTAACCAATTCGAAAGAAACGAAGTATAGGAACTTGTCCCTAATCCAGGTGACAAACACATAATTGGTACAAAATGGGTATTTAAAAATAAACTTGACGAAAATGGTATAGTTGTTCACAACAAAGCAAGATTGGTCGCCCAAGGATACAATCAAGAAGAAGGAATCGATTTTGACGAAACATTTGCTCCGGTCGCAAGGTTAGAAGCAATACGGTTACTATTTGCTTATGCCTGTTCTATGAATTTTGAGTTATTTCAGATGGATGTGAAAAGCGCATTTCTAAATGGATACATCATTGAAGAAGTATATGTCAAGCAGCCACCCGGCTTTGAAGACTTCAAGAATCCTACACATGTATTCAAACTAAGGAAAGCTCTCTATGGTCTAAAACAAGCACCAAGAGCTTGGTGTGACAGATTGAGTGCCTTCCTGTGTGAAAGAGGTTTTGAAAAAGGGAAGGTTGACAAGACATTATTTATTAAACGAAATAATGGTCATACCTTGTTGGTTCAAATTTATGTTGACGATATCATATTCGGTTCAACAAACAATGAAATATGTGAGGAATTCTCATTGATGATGCAAGGTGAATTTGAAATGTCCATGATTGGAAAATTAAACTATTTTCTCGGTCTACACATCAAACAACTCAAGCATGGCATCTTCATCAATCAAGCAAAATATTGCAAAGAACTGCTAAAAAGATTTGACATGGAAAAATGCAAGGAGAGTGCAACACCCATGGGATCTGGAACATATGTTGATAAAGATGAAACTGGTGCGTCTGTAGACATTTCAAAATATCGAGGTATGATTGGATCTTTATTATATCTAACGGCCAATCGGCCAGATATCATGTTTAGTGTTTGTCTATGTGCAAGATTTCAAGCAGATCCGAAAGAATCACATCTTGTAGCTGTCAAACGAATCATGAAATACTTAAAAGGCACCATCAATATTGGACTATGGTATCCTAAAGGTAGCATCTGTAGTCTCGTTGGATATTCTGATTCAGATTATGCAGGATGTAAAACAGACCGTAAAAGCACAAGCGGCACTTGTCATGTACTGGGCAATGCACTCGTATCTTGGTCATGTAAAAAGCAAGCATGTGTCGCACTTAGTACTGCTGAAGCCGAGTACATAGCAGCAGGAAGTTGTTGCGCACAAATCCTATGGCTCAAGCAACAACTATGTGATTATGGAATTGATCTTGGATGCATTCCGCTACGATGCGACAACACTAGTGCAATCAATATTTCAAAGAATCCAATCATGCATTCTCGGACCAAACACATTGATATACGACACCACTTTTTGCGCGATCATGTGCTTAAAGGAAATGTTGAAGTAACCTTTGTGGATACTCATAACCAACTTGCGGACATCTTCACTAAACCTTTTCCTAAAGACTCCTTTTTCAAAATACGACGCGAACTCGGCATCTTAAGTGAAAGTGATCTTTAAACATCAGGTAAAATGTTATCATCAGGTTAAAGGTATGAGTTAATTCTTGTCTTCACATGTTTACATGTTATTTGAATTTAGTTGACTATTTGAATTAAAATGTTATCAATATGTTAATCCTTGCCTTCACATATTAGAATTTAGTTGACTATGTTTACATGTTATTTATGTGATTATATGAAGTTTGTGTTATGTTCTGCTTGATAAAATCATGTCTGTTTCAAAAATCTGGAAGTCGTAGCCGAATACAATCAACCTGTATTCGAATACAGATAATTCTGGAAAACTGTATTCGATTACCATCTTACTGTATTCGAATACAGATTCGCAGTTTTCTGTCATATATAAAGCTGTGCAGTCAGTATTCGAATACCACTTTCTCCTTCCCCTCGAGCTCGTCCTTCCTCTCTGCGCATCAATCTCCACAGAACGGGTTCGTTCATTCAAGCTTGCCTTCCCAAACCTTGATTTCCTTCAATTCATTACGAAATCACTCTCACTTTTCTTCAGATTCGCGATTTCAAGAACCCTAACCCCCAAATTTCCTTCACAACTACAACTCAGTCTCGAATCCGAACCCTAAAACCTTCAACAAAATGTCAAACATCACCAACACTGTTGAAAACGCACGCAAACGTGGACCTCGCACCAAGCTTGCAAGCGTGGGTCCTTCCAAGCGCCGCACAAAGAGCACCAGTGTCACTGACTTATCTCGTCTTCTGCACTCTCCCGAAGAAATTACTCGGTTTCGCACACTTTACTCCGACAAGAGGCTCATCGTTCCCAAATTCGGTACTTTAGATTCATTCTCTGCTTTTCAATTTCCTGCTTTACTTAGGGCTCAACATGTTGAGGACTTTATTGCTTACAAAGGTCCGATATATCCTGATTTGGTTCGAGTATTTTACTGTAATCTTCGTCGAAATGGCAAAATGTTGATTTCACGTGTCAAAGGAATCACTATTGAACTTGATTCTCATATTATTGGTGACATTTTGAAAATACCTGATTTCGGCCAGAAAACCAGTCCGACTAATTTATGCAAATGGCATAGTATCTCGAAACATGATGCTTATGCAGCTCTGTGTCGCTTTGACAAACAAACCATAGAACGCAAGCAACTTGAGGCTAGCTCCACCTTTGCAAGGCAACGATTTAGTGTTGGAAACTTAACCGTCGACTATCGCCTGCTTCATTACTTCTTAAGCTACATTTTGGTTCCTAAGGCCGGTAACTATTCTCAACTTTCTGAGTTCGAACTTCAGATTCTATACTACATGCATGAAGGTCTTCCTCTTAACTGGGCATATTTTGTTAAGTCCGTCATGTTTGTATCTCGTGAAGCTGTTGGATTGCCCTATGCTAAGGAAGTTTCCCGCATTCTTGAACATTTTGGGGTGGATTTTTCTGAGGAAGTTGTGTATACCGTCACTAAGGATAATCTGCTAGATCTGGGTGTTCTTCCCAGCATGAAAATTGTTTGGAGTGAGCCGTTGCAAAAATACCTCCATCAGAGTGATATCGGTCAGACATCTGCTGGTGCTCCTACCGACCCCTCTGCACCTGATGCTGCTCCTACAGATAATGCTGCTGACGATCCTGCATCTGATGATGATCAGGTTTCTAACCGAATGATTATGGCTAAACTTGACTCTCTTCAGACCTGCTTCTCAGGATTTACCACTTCGGTCGATGCTCGCTTTCAAGCTCTCGAATCCACCATCGCTACCAATCACGACAGCCTGGTCCACGAGATGTGTATCATCGCCGATAAAATCGATCACCTCCATCTACCTCCGGATCGTCGTTGATTTGTATTTTGTTTCCTAGGACTAGTTCGTTTTTTGTGTTACTAGGATTGACTTTCCTACTAGTTTGCTTAAATGTAATCGTTGCTACTTTCCGCTTAACTTTGTTGTTATTGTCTGACTTTTATGACTTCATCTGATTAATTATCTCAATGTGATCTTTCTTGGTTTATGTTATATTTCTTGTGTTAAATCCCTTACTTTCCTATTACTGGTATTCTTCTTTTTGATCATGTCAAAAGGGGGAGAAAAACTGTGTATTTTGTTGTATTTTGTTGCTTGTTGTACTGTGTATTTTGTTGTATTTTGTTGCTTGTTGTTGTCCGTTAAAATTTAAATGTAGGTACACAAAACACATATTCCCTTCCTCCTCCGACACAGACGTTTGCATATATTACGGGGGAGTACACTACGCCTACATTGCGGGGGAGTCGTCAAAAACAACAGCAATGGTTTTGTCATAATCAAAAAGGGGGAGAATGTAAAAATTCATGTTTTTGATTATACACAAAGACCAAAGGTGACACAGCAACAAAAAGAAGAATTCCTCCACATTCAACTACAAGAGAACCTTAATTACTTCCTTGATGAAATTACAAATAAATAGATTATATAAAGGTAAAATAATTCAAGCCATAATTCAAATACAAGAGAACCTTAATTACTTTGCATATGCATAAACAATATTTTCAAAAGTCCAAAATAATATTTTCAAAATGTTAGAATCTTTATTTTTGACTAAAAATAATATTGTAATCGAATACAACCCAGGTGTATTCGAATACAGATGCAATTTGCTAAGTCAGAAGCAAAAACATATCATCTGTATTCGACTACAACCAAGATGTATTCGAATACAGATAAAACATGGCTAAGTCAGAGAGTTGGCCATCTCATCTATATTCGACTACACAGTGAAAAATTTGAATAATTTTTAACGTTGCAGCAAGTTGTATTCGAATACAGATATCTTGTAGTCGAATACAAGATAAAACATGGCTAAGTCAGAGAGTTGGTCATCTCATCTGTATTCGACTACACAGTGAAAAATTTGAATAATTTTTAACGTTGCAGCAAGTTGTATTCGAATACAGATATCTTGTAGTCGAATACAACTGGAAGCAATGCAATTTTTCAGCTTTGAATTCAATTTAAAACATTACAATTCTTTCTCAAACCTCTTGGATCAAAGGCCACGAATCTAAAGAGATGTTTGAGGACTATAAATAGGTCATAACTTCATATTCAAATTACGAATTCAAATTACACATTTTAAAAGACTTTGAACTAAATTTTCTGAATTTTTCTCTAAGTCTTTCTCAGAAATTCAAGTACTTGCATATCATTTTCATATCCTTAAGGTTCTCAAAGTACTTGAATAAATCTTGAATTATTTATCATCATACCTCCTTTCTATTCCTATATCCTTATCAAAACGACAAAGTGTTTGTAAAAGAAAGTTGTACTTTCTTTAAGTGCTATATCTAAGATAGTAGTGTTCTATCTTTGAAAGTTTGTTAGAAGATTGTAGCCAAGGTCCCAGGGTGAGGACTTGTACATATTCTGACAGATAGTGAAGAAAATCTCTTGTGGTGAGCAAGAGGACTGGACGTACCCTTGGTTATTAGGGGAACCAGGATAAATTTGCAGTGTTCATTTACTTACTGTTATTTATTTCTTCATCTATCAACATTGAACGCAAAAATCAATAACTATAATTCTAAAAACGATCAAAATAACCAAACACCTAATTCACCCCCCCTCTTATGTGCACATCTGATCTTACAGACGACAATCTGGGTTGGAAGAAAAAGAATGGTTTCTTATTTAGGGTTGTATAGAGATAAGTGAGAATGAGTGAGATTTTTAGTCAAGTTAGAATGAGGAGTTGTTTCACATAAACCTTTTTTATTTTAACTCAACACAAAAACCTTCTAACAAAAAAATAATAATAAAGAAAACTTTACTTGCACATTACTCGCAAACAATCCATGAAACAATTAAAAGTATTTTCTTTATTTACCTATAAAGAAGTTGTGGTAAACACAATATGAAGAAATTTCGCACAACTTAAGTGTGAGTTGCATTATTTTTCACTTTACGCACGATTTTACCATAGATACCAAATAATTTACTCACGAATTTGGATCCATGAGTAATTTTTCATGGGTATAAAGATTTTTTCTTGTAGTGTATATGCACATCGAAAATAAAACAATAATATGTGTACATTTATTATTTTTCTACATTTATTTAACACCTTATTTTCTGTTTATTTATCTCTTTTAATCACATCATCAATATATCACATCACACTATTTCTTTTTCTCTCAAAATGTATATTAAATGAATGGTTATCCATGGATATTTTTTCTTAAAAATATAAGAATGACACATGAAACAAGAGCACGTATGTAGCTTTAAAAACAACACCAACCAATTACATATTTGCAATTACTATGACACATTTAGCTAATCTATGTAGGCTTTAGAAATTCAACCTTTAGCCAAAAAACGAACAAAAACTTAATTACTCTTCTCTCCACTCCCCACTTCAAATAAAGAAAAAGAAAATAATTTCTCCCGTCAAATACTACTATTGCAGCCACCCATTTCTGGTACCTTTTGGCCATCACACAACACAAGTAGATTGTAAAAACGAGCATTGTTTCCAAACTCCTCTCGATAATATCTTTCCACTGGTCCAGTTATTTTCGCAAAAGGAGCAACTTCCTTTGTGTCTTCTTCACCAATCTATGGCAGTAACCATGTTTATCGGCTACTATGGGTTTTTATCTTCTTCCTATTTTAATTTCTTGTCCAAATCCAACAAGGTAGTAAATTAATATTTTTTAGGTTTAAATACAATATTGTTCTATCTATTTTACTCAACCCGCAATTTTGATCCCTCTATTTTTTTATCTGCAATTTTGGTCTCCTATTTTCTAAAATTCTAATATTTTGTCAAACTCTGATATTGACTCTTGAATTTGATGACGTGGCAATTAATTAGGTTGATGTGTCATCTATATCATATTTCAATTTCAATTTTATTAATTAGTAAATAGGTAATATCATTATAATACTTTTTTAGTTTTTAAAAATAAAGCAAAACAATTAAAAAAAATATAGAAAAGAAAACTAAAATTTGTTAAACCAAATTTATGATCCCTAAAATAGAAACATAAACAAAGTAGAAACACAAAAGCAGAAAGAGAAGAAAAAGAACGAAGTCACAAAATTGAAGAACAAAAACGACGTTGAACGAGCCTTAATCGTGAACCCCATTAGAATCGTCTCTTTCTTACGAGCATTGTCATCTCATTCTTGTTTTGATGTGTTCTTTGTAATTGATTCAAGGGAAAAAAGGTCGAAAATCGTGAAACTCAGTTGCAATGGAATTCCAAGAAATCCGTATGATTCAATACTTTCTTCATGGACAAAAGAGGATGAAAAGTATATTTCCAGGTATGTGATTTTTGTGGTTTGTAATATGTGTTTGTATTGGTTGTTATCCAATACTGTTAGTTTTGAATGGGGTTTAGGGTTTTCGTGAATGGTTTAGTGTTTTACAGGGTAACAATTGTTCCTTCACGGTATTCTAAAGTTTTTATTGAATCAAGTTCTTATTTATGTGGTTATTTTGTTTACGGTTTATTTGTGACTTTGTTTAATCAAGTTATGATTTTTACAGGCCATCAACTATTCAAATTGTTAGATTACGAATATATCATGGCGGCATGTTTGTAAGTAATCCTTGCAAATTATATGTTCAAGTTCAAGTTAATGAAATGAATTGGGATTGAGAAGCAGACTAGATGTTTAATATGGATATAAGAAGAATGATAACAAATTTGAGTTATAAAGAAGTTAGATGTTTATGGTATAGGCACCCAAAGTTTTCACTTACTCGTGGATTGAGGCCTCTTAACTCAGATTCTAATGTTATCTAATTTATTGAAGATGTGAAAGGTAATGAACTTGTAGAAGTTTATATATGGAGCATCTTATTGATACTCCAATTATAGTTGCGAATGACAAAAATAAGAAGAGACAAAGTGTTGAGGAGGAAATAGTTATTGATGTTGATGAATACAAGTTTGAGGGTGATTGTCACTACGCCAAAAATGACATTTTATAGTGCGCCTTTTATAGCACATAGTCAATACAAGCGCTGTTGTATAATATTTTAAAATAAACAAAGGATACAACAACGCTTTTTTGACAAGCGTTGTGGTAAAAGCACTGTTGTAAGGTCATATAGGGTCACGTAGCGCTTGCACATAATGTTTACAACGCTTTTATAGCGCTTTTGATAAAAGCGCTATAAATTGAAGCACTCTCACATAATGTTTACATCGCTTTTGGAGCGCTTTGTATATAAGCGCTGTAAAGTATAGCGCTCCCACCTTATGTTACATAGCTTTTAAAGCGTTTTTTGTATAAGCGCTATAAATTACAAGCGCTTTCACATAATTATAGGACCTATTAGAGCGCTTTTTATACAAGCGTTGTAAAATACAAGCGTTTTCACATAATTAAAGGACCTATTAGAGCACTTTTTATAGAAGCGCTGTAAAATCATTCACTTTAAATAAAAATCATTCACTTTAAATAAATAAAAACAAATTTAATACGTAGTCCAAATCCTACGAACCCTCATATTTTCTACTCTACGAACCCTCATCTCCTCTACTGTGCGCCCATCTACTGCTCCTCCTTTAAAACAAATTTGATACGTTGTCTCAGGTACTGTATTTATTAATTTGTTGTTGTCACTAAAACTGATAAATTGTTACATAATAAATCATATAAAATCTATTGTTTTTTGAAATTTGTTGATCTGTTTTGTTTTGAAATCAGACTTGGACCTTGGTTTCCATTTTCAAATATTAGATATGTGTACTATAGATTGGTATAATGTTTTCAGTAACTTATTATTTGTGTAACACTGCATTTATATAGATCATATAAAATGGACCGGAAATGGATGTCTGCCAATGGCATTTACTTGTCAAAAGAGTATGTAAATGGAGTGAACGAGTTTGTTGAGTTTGCAGTGAAGAATGCAAAAGATCCAAATCGAATCATTTGTCCTTGTTTAAAATGTTGTTTTGGAAAACGCGTTAGAGTAGATGAATTGGAAGGACATTTAGATGGCATGGAATTGTTCAAAGCTATACATGTTGGATAAGACATGGTGAGAAAAAAAGGGAACATTAATTTTGAGAATGGTTCAACTGATTTCGACACAGATACATATGAGCAGGACCGAGTTGAGGAGATTGCAAAAGAAGTTGAAGAAGATCTTCGGGATTGTCCTAAAATGTTTGAGAGTTTGTTGAGTGATGCAGAGAAACCATTATATAATGGTTGTACTAAATTCACTAGACTGTCGGCGATATTAAAGTTGTACAACTTAAAAGCGAGTAATGGATGGTCTAATAAAAGTTTCACAGAATTATTAAATCTTAAAAGATATGTTGTCAGATGATAATGAACTTCCCAGTCGAACCTACAAGGCTAAAAGAATTTTGTGCTCTATTGGCTTGAGTTACGAAAGGATTCATGTGTGTCCTAACGATTGCATTTTATTTCAAAACAAATATGAATTACTAAAGGCGTGTCCAAAATGCAATGTCTCTCGATATAAGAAGAAAGAATCTACTCCAGCAAAGTTATTGTGGTATTTTCCTATAATACCATGATTTAGGTGCATCTATCGCAGTGAAGAAGATTCAAAACACTTGACATGGCTTGCAGATCAAAGAATTAGAGATGGAAAGTTTCGACACCCTATAGATTTTCCACGTTGGGCAAAAATTGATCACGAGTATCCTGAATTCAGGAAAGAGTCAAGAAATCTACGACTTGCACTTTCTACTGATGCAATGAATCCACATGGTCTTCAAAGCATCTCACACAACACATGGCCTGTGATTTTGTTGATTTATAACCTACCTCCATGGTTATGTATGAAGCGTAAGTTTATGATGTTGTCTCTGTTAATTTCTGGACCCAAACAATCGGGGAATGATATCGATGTATACTTGACTCCTTTAATTGAAGATTTTAAAAAATATGTGGGAGACAGGTGTGGAAGTTTATGATGGATATAAGAAAGAATGTTACAATTTGGGGGCTATGTTGTTCGGCACAATTAACGATTTTCTAGCATATGGTAATTTATCACGATATAGCATTAAAGGTCAGTGTGCATGTCCTATATGTGAAGAGAGTACAAATTGGATGCGGTTGAAACATTGTAAGAAGAATGTATTTCTTGGACATCGTAGATTTTTACCTTATAGTCATCAATATCGTGGGTGGAGAAATGCATTCAATGGAAAATCAGAGGAAGATAAAGCTCCTTTACCACCGACTGGATATCAAATACTTGAAAAAGTATAAGGTTTCACCAATAAATTTGGCAAACCTTTTGCGGGAGAGCTGGTCAAAACTGGGTGGAAGAAAAAGTCAATTTTCTTTGAATTGCTATATTGGAAGTCATTGTATATAAGATGTCACCTCGATGTGATGCATATTGAAAAAAAATGTATTTGATAGTTTTATTAGTACATTACTCAATGTTCCAGGAAAGTCTAAGGATGGCATCAATGCAAGATTGGACTTGGTCGATATGGGAATAAGAAATGAATTGGGCCCTGTAAAGAAAGGAAATCACACATATCTACCTCCAGCCGCTCATACTCTATCTAGAAAGGAAAAAATTGTTTTATGTAAATTTCTACACGAAGTTAAAGTTCTAGAAGGATACTCTTCAAACATTACAAATTTAATTTGTATGAAAGACCTCAAGTTAAAAGGTTTGAAGACCCATGATTGTCATGTTCTACTGAAGCATTTGCTACCAATAGGTATACGTTCAATTTTACCTGAAAAAGTTCGACGAGCCATAACTAAATTATGTTTGTTCTTCAGGGAAATTTGTAGTAAAGTGATCGATCCTCAGAAATTATCGATATTGCAGAGGGAAATTGTTGTTTCTTTGTGTGAGCTTGAAATGTATTTTCCACCCTCGTTTTTTGATGTAATGGTTCACCTTATTGTTCATCTTATTAAGGAGACACAACTTTGTGGGCCAGCTTATATGAGATGGATGTATCCGATAGAACGATATATGAAAATATTAAAAGGGTACGTAAAAAGTAGAAGTCGACCAGAAGGTTGTATTGCTGAACGGTACATTATCAAAGAAGCTGCTGAATTTTGTAATGAATATTTGTCCAATGTTGAATCCATAGGGCTTCCCATGTCTCGTCATTTGGGAAGAATATCAGGAGAAGGGATAATTGGAAAGAGAGTAATGACTATATCAAAGACAGAATGGGAGCAGGCGCAATTGTGTGATCTGCACAATGATGATGAGATTCAACCATATGTTACAATACACATGGATCACTTATCTAGTTTGAACATGAATAGGAATCAAAATTTGATAACTCGAGAGCACAATCGAAGTTTTATAACATGGTTAAAAAGTCACATTAACTCAAAGTTTGATATAGACCCCGAATCAATTTCACAGAGATTGAAGTGGCTAGCAAATGGTCCGAGTTTACATGTCTTTTGTTACACCAGTTAGTAATTAACGGCTACACATTTTATACCAAAAAACAAGATGATCAAATCACTATGCAAAATAGCGGAGTCACTCTCGTAGCTGAAGCAATGCATATCTCGAGGGCAAAAGACAAAAACCCAATATATGCAAATCTATCATATTTTGGGGTTATCGAGCGCATTGTGAGTTAGACTACACAATGTTTCGTGTTCCCATATTTGGTTGCAAGTGGGTCGATAATAATAATGTCGTTCAGATTGATGAGTCAGAGTTCTTGCTTGTCGATTTTAATAGGGTGGGATACAAAGATGAGCCTTTTATTTTAGCGTCACAAGCTCAACAAGTGTTTTATGTCACTGATCCTACTGATGATAAATGGTCCGTTGTCCTATCTACCAATAAAATCAGTGATGATAACAATAATGATGAAGATGTTGGTAATGATTTTTTCTTTGCAACATCACAACCACATGAAATTGATTCAACTGATAATGGTTTATATCTTAGAGATGATCATGATGAGGGAATTTGGATTAATCCATCATTTCTTATCGTTAAGGGACAAACAAATGTGAATCCCACCAAGAAAAGAAGAAGGGCATCTTAATTTGTTTAAGTGTTTTATATAAGCCATGTAATCTGAACTGAGTTCATGTAATTTAATTGTTTGATCTGCCAGAATTGAGCATTTTAGTATTTAGCTTGAATTGTATTTGATTTTCTGCTTATACTTATTTTCTGCTTATATTTAGCTTGATCTTAGTGTTTTATACTAAGTTCAAGTAATTTAAGTGTTTGACCTGCCAGAACTTATTTTCTGCTTATATTGAACTTGAACTTGAAAAAGCTTTGTTTGAGTACACTGGGCATTTTTCTTGAACTTGAACTGATCCCAATATGATCTGATCATGTAATTTAGCATTGATATATAAGTATTTAACTAATTATTTGGAAGAAAAAAATCTAAATATAGGTATTTTACTAATTATTTAGCATCTACAGAAACTGAACTTAAATTATAATTTAACATATTTAACTTGAACTGAACTGAACATAAACTTGTAATTTTACAGCGCTTTTGTCAATAAACGCTATAAAAAGCCTTTAAAAAAATAAGGAGGTCTTTTAAAGCGTTTGTTCTATAATGTAAAATGGTCACATAGCGCTTGCACATAATAAAACAAAGAGGTCTTTTAAAGCACTTTTTGGACAAACGCTGTAAAAGGCTTTTAATAAAATAAAATAAGGAGGTGTTTTAAAGCGCTTGCTCCATAAGCGCTTTAAAAAGGTCACATAGCACTTGCACATAATAAAGACTTTTTATAATGAGGTCTTCTAAAGCGCTTTTTGGACAAGCGCTGTAAAAGGCTTTTAAACAAATAAAATAAGGAGGTCGTTTACAGTGCTTTAAAAGGCTTCTAAAAAAGCGCTGTAATAGGCTTATAAAAAATAAAATAAGGAGGTCTTTTACAGCGCTCTTTCAAAAAAGTGTCGTAATAGGGTTTTATATATAACCTGATAATAGTAAACCGCTTTAGTTTCCTCTTCATTACGTAATCTTCCCTACAAACTTTTGGCATTGCGAAACCTCATCCTCTTCATTGTCTTTCTCATTGCGAATCCTATTGTCCCTACGAACCCTATTGCGAACCATCTCCGATGCAAACCATCTCCATCTTCGTTACTATCCCTACGAACAATATGTACTCCATATGAACCCTGATTACGTATTTTTGTGAACCCTACTGTCCTACGAACCATTCGTATTTCTGCGCACTCTTCTCATTGTTCCTTGTTAAGCGAAGCCGTAACCCTACGAACCCTCATTACGTATTTCTGCGAACTCTTCAGGTATTGTATTTATTAATTTTTTGTTGTCACTAAACTGCATGTTGAACTTATACTGCTACGTACTTAGACTACTGCATGTTGAACTTGTTGAAGTTATGCTGAACTGCATGTTGAACTTGTTATAGATAAATGGACTCCAACAATGATTTAGATCGTCAAAATGTGGAAGTTTTCAACACTAAGAGTTATGAAAACGAAGTTAAACGTGGTGCAACCATTATGCAAAAGGTCATCAAAGCAAGAAGTAATGGCATTAAATTTTATGTATACTATACTTTGTTTGCTCTTTATTTTTTATCTTTTTTGAAAGCATGCACTTACTCTATGAGTTTATTTGGTGGGATGGAATGAAAGTGGCCAGCCAATTGAGCCCAACAGTTCCATGATGGTAAGTTATATTGGTACAGTTGTTCGTCAGAATATCCCAATTACAATTTATGATTGGAGAGATAAAGCTTTGAAGGATGCTAAAGATATACTGTGGAATGATATACAAGTAACTTTTTTACTCCACTTTTTTGTTACTTATAATTTTTTCCATTGAAATAATTTTACTCAAACTATATCTTTATTTGGTTTGCAGTCGGCTTTTGATGTTGATGAGGTGAGAAAAAATTACGTGCTTAGAGTTACCGGAAAAATACACAGGGGATTTAGATCTCATATGTCAAATTGCTACTTAAGAGATAGCGATGGAAATGTGAATGTTGAAGCTCCAAAAATATATAAACACTATATATCAAATGAAGACTGGAGCCCTTTTGTAGCTAAACGTGCAGACCCCGCTTTTATGGTAAGTGATTAATTTATTAGCATTTGTGTTTTATTATTCATATTCATAGCGTATTTTAAATTTTTACACGATTGTTATTTTTTTATATAGAGTATAAGTACGACAAATCGCGAGAGGGCCAAAAATCGAATCCATCCATACAAAAAATCGCGTATGGGGTATGCACGTTAAGAGCAAAAAATTGTAAGTAAACATCACTTTTATTTTGTTTATGATCTTTAACAAATAGCTTTTTTTTATGTCTTAACGAATAGCTACAAGAGACGCAATCCGATCAACCATTGGGTCGTCATATTTTGTGGAAGGAGGCTCATGTGAATAAAGATGGAATTGTTGATAATGAAAATGTTCAACAAGTGATACAACTTTGTGTAAGTATATTATCACTTTAATATTTGTTAATCTTGTATTTTAAAAATGATATTGAACTTATCTTTATAATCCTACATGTATTTTAGGAGAATCTAGAACAAAGTTCTAAAAATCAAGAGGACGTTAAACAAGTTAGTTGCAGGGACATACTTGGTGAAGTATTTAATGTTCTTGAATATTCTGGTCATGTGAGGGGTAAAGGATTTGGCGTAACTCCAAAAAGCTATTTTTCATAAGAGAAACACACAATCCATCTTATGAGGAAGTACTAAAGAAGCTGAAAATTCTAACAGAGCAAGGGCATTCTTGGTGAAGACGAATAAAGAAAAGCAACTTCCGGAGCTCCAACGTGAAATACAAATAGAGAGTGAAAACGCTAGTTGCAACATTGGTCGTAGAAGTCTTCCAAAGGTAATTAATTACTTAATAAAATAAGAAATTCATTTAACCTAATTGTTTCACATACTTATGTATTAACCATTGATTTAGGGTGTCTCTACTTGCGTGTTGTATTTATCCTCCCCTACTCATCGCATGGTTGGAAAAGGAACATTGTACAATACCTTGCGAGAAGTATTGCACAACACTCCGATCCCTGCTGGCCATGTCAAAGTATCATCCGTGATGGCTTTTGAACCAAATGCACCGTTGCCTATACTCGACAACGATGGAGATATGGAGTATTTGGGAGAAGCACTAGGTAGTTACGTGGCATGGCCCAAAAATCTTGTTGGCCTAGATAAGGTATGTTTAATTTATATGTATATTTAATTGCACGATATATGATTATGATTGATTATATTTAATTGCTGATTTTTTCTGCTTTTAACTTTAATTTCACATTTATTTAGATTCATACAAAGTCTAAAGGGAATGATAAGAAGATTCCTCGCAACGAGTTAGTCACGTCACCAGAAAAGGTTTGACATTTTTTTAGATTAACCTCATTTTTTCAGATTCAATCAAAACCACCCGCACAGCAAACCTGCCAAAATAAAGCCGCACCACAGCTGCATGTTTATGGTAAAAATAAAGCTGGCAAACTTCAAAAACTGGATTGTAATAAAGCTGCCAAAATTCAAAAATGGGATCGTGGAAAATCAGTTGCTGCTCCTAAAATAAGTCATTCACGTCTTGCTCGATTTGGGTCGTGTCTTGACATACAAGCAAAAACGAATATGGACAACAATGATTCACGTATCATAAGCATGGAGAAAGCTATTTTCATAGATGAGTATGAAGAATTACTTGATATAGAGCACATATATGAACTTCTCAATCATAAGGAGCTGAGTGCTACTGTCATTAGCATATACATTAGGTAAAATACTTTATTTAAGATAAAAATTACTTTTAATTGCATTTATTGGTAATTAAATTGATTAATTGGTAATTAATCTAATTTGACATTTTCATTGAAGGTTTTTGTATGAGAAGTTGGTGTGCATGCGCAAATTGTTAGATAGATTTTCATTTTTGTCTCCGCATAAGCTTTCCATGTTTAAACTCGATCCAATTAATGTAAAGAAATATGTTGTTGATATCCTATTGGAAATAAAGAGAAGGATAAGTTGTTTCTTGCGCCATATAATTCAGGGTAATTATATATTCTTTATTTATATCTACTTTAATTTATTATACTTAATTTATCAGTTGTGTAAACAAAATTGCCAACCAAATTTTTGTTGTTGTAGGCAACATTGGGTGCTGCTCGCAATCAATGCGACCTCTGAAATTCTATACTATTTAGATCCCTTGCACGACCATTACAACAACTCGGATATAAAGACTATCGTCGACACGTAAGTAATACTCATTTATTTCTTACATATATATATATATATAAATAATGTGTTTGTTAATATATTAATAATCACGTTTATTTGATAGTGCTTTACAATTTTTTCAAGCTCAAAGGGGTACTACAGTGTCGAAGCAAAAGTCAAACAACATCACATAGATTCCAATAAAGGTTTGAAATTTTTGTTATAGAACTTAATTTCATTTACAATAAACTATGCCTTAAAAATTTCATTTACAATCAATGCACAAATATTTATTGACTTATATGTTTTATTTTATATTGCCCTCATCAAACTAACAACATAGACTGCGGGTACTATATATTGCGATTCATGAAGGAGATTGTTGATATGAATCAAAATATAATTCCAGAAACGATATGGTATTTTCATTATATTTTGATTTTCATATATAAACTATGTATATATTTGATTCTAACTTATTTATGTTCAAATATTATATCGCACAGTACTTTGACAATTCCAGTCCAACATACTCTGAAAGTGATCTAACTGAAGTAAAGGAAGACTAGTGTCAGTATGTGATCGAACTGAAAATTATTTAATTTGCTGGGAAATTGTTATGCTGCAGGTTGTGAAATTGGCATTATTGCTGGGAAATTGTAAAAATTAGTAATGTACAGTTGTGAATATATAAAAAATATGTAATATGAAAAACAATAGTACTGAAATATATGTAATTGTTATACTGATTGTTGCTGTATATATGAAAAAATAGTATTGATTGAAATATATGTAATTGTTCTACTAATGGTTGTTGGGAATATGTACAAAATAGTACTGAAATATATGTAATTGTTGTACTGATTGTTGCTTTTGTTGGTTCAATGAAAAATATAGTAATTGTGTCAATATCATGTGCTTGATGAATATGATTTTGGAAAAAAATTAAAAGACAACGCTTTCTTAAAAAAAAAGTCATAAAAGACATGTTTTAAAAATTTCATTTATAGCGCATTTTATTAAAACTAGTATAAAAATGAACCTATTACAGCGTTCTGAAATTCAAGATGGACCTGAATTTGAAAATGAGTGGGTTATGAAGATAATGACTATGTTTGAAGTAGTGAAGATGATGTTAGTGAAGATAATGATAGTTTTGATGAAAGTGAAGAAGATATGAATTGGATTATTGTACTTCCTTCTAAACCCAATGTAGGAACTTCACTTTATGTGTATTCAAAAAAGAAAGATGATATATATGAATTGAAGCGTGTAAAGCTACATTTGCCTATACATGTAGGCCTTTAATTGGATTAGATATGTGTTTCTTGAAGGGTGAGTATGCTGGTCAACTAATGGCAACAGTGGGTAGGGATGGGAATAATTAAATGATACCAATTGAATATGCAATGGTAGAGGCAGAGACAAGAGAGTCATGGCAATGGTTTCTCGATCTATTATTGGAAGACTTACAACATACAACTAAAGTAGTGGGCATTCATCTCATATCAACATAAGGTAATTTTATTTTTTATTCATGTATTTTCAACACCATTTAGAAGTTTATTGCTAATTAATGTCTTATTTAATTGTTGTTACACTGCTTTCAGGGATTGGTACCTGCAATTTAAAATATTAGAGCTGGTATTGAGCATAGGCTATGTGTAAAACATTTTTATGGAAATTGGAAGAAGAAATACTCTAGACTAGAGATGAAAGAAGTATTGTGGTTGACAGCTAGGGCAACAACAGTTCCAGCATGGCAAAGAGCAATGAATGAGGCTGCTTCAAAAGATATAATGAAACTTCCTCCTAGAACATGAACTAGGTTTGCATTTTCCACTAATACACAATGTGACCTACAAGTCAATAATATGTGTAAGGCATTCAACAAGGAAATATTGGAGCATAGAGATAAAGCAATAATAACAGTGCTTGAGGGTTTAAACCACTATATTTCAGATAGGATTGTCACCCAACGGGAACATATGTCCAAATATAAGAGCTACATATGTCCTAAGATACAACATTTGCTGGAAAAGGAAAAGAGGGTTGCTGAAGGCTGGAGTCCACGTTGGATGGCTAATGATCCTTAGGAAATGTTTGAAGTGTCCAACGAATCTGAGACATATAAGGTCAACTTAGGCTTAAAGACATGTGCATGTAGAAAGTAGGACTTAACAAGTATACCATGTTGCCATAGCATTGCTTCCATGTTGCATAACCATGTTGCCCCAGAGGATTTTGTTTCATCATATTACAGGTAATATGATTGTTTGATGGTATTGTTTTTATCTGTTAATTAAATATGATAAACCACATTCTCACTATAGTTTAATGTTTTAGGAAAAACACTTTTATGTCTACATATGGATACACAATGAAACCAGCAAATGGTCCAACTATGTGGCGTATATCATAGAGTGAACCAATAAATCCCCCTATAATGAGGAAAGTATCGAGCAGACCCAAGAAACAAAAAAATAAGAGTAAAAGGACATTCAAAGGTAAAACTGTTGTTGATCGTGAAATTCTGAAAGGTGGAAATAAAGTAAAACCGCTACTACTCAATAATTGATGGTGATGTTCTTATAAAATATTAGCTGATGCACTACTAAACCGTTACTTGATCAGTAACTGATGTTGTTGTTTTTATGTAGAGGACAAAGAGAATAAGGACATAAGAAGATCAAGGTGCACAAGTAGGTCTACAAGCACCTCAAGAATCACAAGCATCACAAGTTGCACTAACCCAGGGATCACAAGCACCTCAAGGATCACAAGCACCAAGTCCAAATACTTAGGATCGAATGACCTTATATATGGTTTTAATGATATAATTGCTTGTTTAAGCATAATATGTAATGTGTAGTGGCACTGACTTCTAACGTGTAATTGCACTATTATTTTGCTTGGTTCTCTAATTTTAAAACGGCCCTATTATTTTGTATGACAACTAAATTGACCTCTTATTTTGTATTACTTGGTTTGTATACATTACTAGTTTAATTGTTGGTTTAATACCAAACTAGTTTAATTTGTGTTTATTCTAGTTTTATTTATTTATTTTCTGTTTTAATTTGGGACAGGTTTATATTGGTACTGATTTAATTGAGACTGATTAATGAATGTTATTTGGAATTAGTATAGAACAGTATCTTTGACATCAATTAAAACACAAAATAACAAGCAAAAGGAATAGGCAACATGCACCCAATTTGACACATTATTTGGCAGCATGCACACAACTTGACAATTTAACACACTAATTTGACACATTATTTTTATGTGTTATTGGCACTGGTTTCATTATAGTAATTAGTACAATTAAAACATTTGACACAATTACAACATTTCATTAAAAAGATAGTCATTTGATTATATGAACATAACCATTACATCTTCACACAATTACAACATCTTGACAAAAATAACAAGCTATACATGAACCTAAACAACAAGCTAAACAACAACCTATTTCAAAACATGTGTTGCAACTATTGCAAACACAAGTATTACAACAAACACCCAAGACAAACCAGAAGAGAAAAAAACCCATAATTTTAATTTTCTTCTTCATAATTTTAATCTTCTTCTTCAACTCATTTTCATTTATCTTTGATTCATTCATAAACTTCATCAAATTTTCATTCTTTTCTTTTAGAGATATTATAACCTCCTTAGCACGATTGGTAATATCTTATCAAACAAAAAAAAAAATTGCATACTTTTGTCCCCTTTATCTACAACAAACAAACCAAAATATGGATTAGTGAAAATTCCATTAAAGCCCAAAAATTAATTAAATCCCTAAATTCTATTCCAATAACAATATCAGAATTTAGGGATTAAATTCCTAAATTCCATTCCAAGAACAATCCCTAAACCCCATAAACCCAAGAACAATCCTTAAACCTATAACTGAAATTTTCCAAACCCGAAAACAACAAATTAAATAATCCCCAAACCCATAAACGAGTTTGATCAAACCCCAAATGCATAATCCATAAAACAAAGAAAGCAAGAATCATACCTTAAAAAGACCACACACATAAAACCTAGTTTCTCCCTCTTCAAATTTATCTTTTTGTCTTTTGTGATTTTGATTTTTCTAGTTGATTTTATCTTTTTAAATTATGTTTATGAAATAATATAAAATAGTAATTTTTTTTGTTTAATTTAATAATATTAATATGTGACATGGCTTTTACTTAAGAAAATAGTAATTCCACCTCATCACAAATGAAACTCCAATTGATGGCTGGGACAAAATGTCAGAATTTTAAGAAATGGATGAATCAAAATTGCAGAAAAAAAAATATAAAGGGACCAAAATTGTAGATTGAGTAAAATAGGAAGACCAAAACTATATTTAAGTTTTTTTTTTAAGTTTACCTATTTTATAAATTGTTATTGATTTCAGTATTTAAGGTTACTCTTTTGTTGGTCAAGGTTACTATATGTGTTTGGATCTTTTATTATTATTATTATTATTA
>JBBPBP010009779.1:35968317-36036414 GCA_037974735.1 Cicer chorassanicum
TATTATTATAAGAAATTCTTGCACTGGAAGGCAGTTAAGAAACCACTCTTGCAAACAACCAATTAAAACACTATAAAAATAATAATAATAATAATAATAATAATAATAATAATAATAATAATAATAATAATAATTTAAAATCAACATTAAATGATGTAGATAGAGTAAAGAGAGAAAAAAGTTCAATAATAATAAAAAAAAATATCTTATTCTAAATTATTACTATCATTAATTTAATGTGTTGTAGTATTTTTATTGATTGGTTGTAAGAATGGCTTCTTAGATGTACGATATAAAATAACTTTTGGTTTGTTCTGCAAAATTTTGTTCTATCTTCCTAGCTATTATGATTGACGTGTTTTCATATGAATGTTTTTGGCCAATTAATGCTTATTGATTAACGTATAAGACTCTAGGTGTTTGAGTTGATTTAACTTTTGACACTACGCCAAAAATGACATTTTATAGCGCGTCTTTTACAGCGCTTATTAAATACAAGCGCTGTTGTATAATTTTTTTAAAATAACGGAGAATACAATAGCGCTTTTTTGACAAGCGTTGTTAAAAAAGCGCTGTTGTAGGGTCATACAAGGTCACATAGCGCTTGCACATAATGTTTACAACCCTTTTACAACGCTTTTTTAAAAAGCGTTGTAAATTGAAGCGCTCTCACATAGCTTTTACAGCTCTTTTTGAGCGCTTTAAACACAAGCGCTGTAAAATGTAGCGCTCCCACCTTATGTTACATAGCTTTTAAAGCGCTTTTTGTAAAAACGCTGTAAAAGGCTTGCGCTTTCACATAATTAAAGGACCTATTATAGCGGTTTTTATACAAGCGCTGTAAATTCATTCACTTTAAATAAAAATAATTCACTTTAAATAAATAAAAACAAATTTAAAAAAATGTAAAACGTTTTCCTAAATTCATAAGATTTAAAAATAATTTAAAACAAATTTAAAAATTGTTGAGTGATGCAGAGAAACCATTATATAATGGTTGTACTAAATTCACAAGACTGTTGGTGATATTAAAGTTGTAAAACTTAAAAGCGAGTAATGGATGGTCTGATAAAAGTTTCACATAATTACTAACACTCTTAAAAGATATGTTGCCAGATGATAATGAACTTCCCAGTCGAACCTACGAGGCTAAACGAGTTTTGTGCTCTATTGGTATGAGTTACGAAATGATTCATGCGTGTCCTAACGATTGCATTTTATTTCGAAACGAATATGAATTACTAACGGCGTGTCCGAAATGCAATGTCTCTCGATATAAGAAGAAAGAATCTACTTCAGCAAAATTCGTGTGGTATTTTCCTATAATACCAAGATTTAGGTGCATGTATCGCAGTGAAGAAGATTCAAAACACTTGACATGGCATGCAGATGAAAGAATTAGAGATGGAAAGTTTCGACACCCTGCAGATTCTCCACAATGGGCAAAAATTGATCACGAGTATCCTAAATTCGGAATAGAGTCAAGAAATCTATGACTTGCACTTTCTACTGATGGAATGAATCCACATGGTCTTCAAAGCATCTCACACAGCACGTGCCATATTGGAAGTCATTGTATGTAAGATATTTTCTCGATGTGATGCATATGAGAAAAATGTATTTGATAGTGTTATTGGTACGTTACTCAATGTACCATGAAAGTCTAATGATGGCATCAATGCAAGATTGGACTTGGTCGATATGGGAATAAAAAATGAATTGGGTCCCGTAAAGAAAGGAAATCGCACATATCTACCTCCAGCCGCTCATACTCTATCTAGAAAGGAAAAAATTGTTTTGTGTAAATTTCAAAACGAAGTTAAAGTTCTAGAAGGATACTCTTTAAACATTAAAAGTTTAGTTTGTATGAAAGACCTCAAGTTAAATGGTTTGAAGACCCATGATTTTCATATTCTAATGGAGCATTTGCTACCAATAGGTATACATTCAATTTTACCTGAAAGAGTTCGCCGAGCCATAACTAAATTATGTTTCTTCTTCAGGGAAATTTGTAGTAAAGTGATCGATCCTTAGAAATTACCAACATTGCAGAGGGAAATTGTTGTTACTTTGTGTGAGCGTGAAATGTAAAAGTGTTACAATATCAAGAGAAGGGATAATTGGAAAGAGACTAATGACTATATCAAGGACAAAATGGGAGCAGGCACAATTGTATGTTCTGCACAATGATGATGAGGTTCAACCGTATGTTACAATACACATGGATTAGTTATCTAATTTGAACATGAATAGGAATCAAAATTGGATATCTCGAGAGCACAATCGAAGTTTTATAACATGGTTAAAAAATCACATAAAGTCAAAGTTTGATGTAGACCCCGGATTAATTTCACAGAGATTGAGGAAGCTAGCAAATGGTCCGAGTTTACATGTCTTTTCTTACACTGGTTATGTAATTAACGACTATCAAGTGTTTTATGTCACTGGTTTTGTTGATTATAAATGGTCCGTTGTCCTATCGACCAATAAAATCAGTGATGATAACAATAATGATGAAGATGTTGGTAATGATCTTTTCTTTGCAACATCACAACGACATGAAATTGATTCAACTGATGATGGTCTATATCTTAAAGATGATCATGATGAGGGAATTTGGATTAATCCATCGTTTCGTATCATTAATGGACAAACAAATGTGAATTCCACCAGGAAAAGAAGAAGGGCATCTTAATGTGTTTAATTGTTTTATAAGCCATGTAATCTGAACTGAGTTCATGTAATTTAATAGTTTGATCTACCAAAATTGAGCATTTTAGTATTTAGCTTGAACTGTATTTGATTTTCTGCTTATACTGATTTTTTGCTTATATTGAACTTGAAAAAGCTTTGTTTGAGTACTGAGAATTTTTCTTGAACTTGAACTAATCATCCCAATATGAGATGATCATGTAATTTAGCATTGACATATATATATATATATATATATATTTATAGGTATTTAACTAATTATTTGGAAGAAAAAAAATCCAAATATAGGTATTTTACTAATTATTTAGCATTTTACAGAAACTGAATTTATATTGTAATTTAACGTAATTAACTTGAACTAAACTAAACATAAACTTTGTAATTTTACAGTGCTTTTGTTAATAAGCGCTATAAAAAGCCTTTAGAAAAAATAAGGAAGTCACAAAGCCCTTGCATATAATAAAACAAAGAGGTCTTTTAAAGCGCTTTTTGGAAAAGCAGTGTAAAAGGCTTTTAATAAAATAAAATAAGGAGGTCTTTTAAAGCGCTTTTTGGAAAAGCGCTGTAAAAGGGTCACATAGCGCTTTCACATAATAAAACAAAGAAGTCTTTTAAAGCGCTTTGTGGAAAAGCGTTGTAAAAGGGTCACAAAGCGCTTTCACATAATAAAACAAAGAAGCCTTTTAAAGCGCTTTGTAGAAAAGCGCTGTAAAAGGCTTTTAAAAAAATAAAATAACGAGGTCTTTTACAACGCTTTTTCACAAGAGCTTTAAAAGGCTTCTAAAAAAGCGCTGTAATAAGCTTTTAAAAAAAAATAAAATAATGAGGTCTTTTACAGCGCTTTTTCAAAAAAACGCTGTAATAGGGTTTTATATAGAACAGTAACCGCTTCAATTTCCTCTTCATTATGTAAACTTCATACGCTTGTTTCCTCTTCATTCTCCTTCTCATTGCGAACCCTACGCTTGTTACTAACCCTCATTACATATATTTCATACGTTTGTTTCCTCCTCATCTTCATTCTCCTTCTTATTGCGAACCATCTTTGTTACTAACCCTCATTACGTATTTCTGCAAACCCTACTCTCCTACGAACCGTTCGTATCTCTGTGTTGTTCTTCTTTGTTACCAATCGAACCCTACAAACCTGTAACCCTACGTATTTCTTCGCACTTTTCAGGTATTGTATTTATTAATTTTTATTTCACTAAAATGCTTGTTGAACTTATACTACTACGTACTTAGACTACTACATGTTGAACTTGTTGAAGTTATACTGAACAACATGTTGAACTTGTTGTAGATAAATGGATACCAACAAGGAGTTAGACTATCAAAATGAAGAAGTTGACAACACCGAGACTTACGAAAATGAAGTCAAACGTGATGCAACCATCATGCAAAATGTCAAAAAAGCAAGAAATAATAGCATAAAATTTGAGGTATACTATACTTTGTTTGCTGTTTATTTTTTATCTTTTTTGAAAGCTTGTACTTACTATATGAGTTTATTAGGTGGGATGGAATGAGAGTGGTCAGCCAATTGACCCCAACAGTTCCATGTTTGTAAGTTATATTGGGACTGTTGTTCGTCAGAATATCCCCATCACAATTGACGATTGGAGAGATAAGGCGTTGAAGAATGCAAAAGATATACTGTGGACTGATACACAAGTAACTTTTTTACTCCACTTTTTTGTTACTTATAATTTTTTCCATTGAAGTACTTTACTAAAATTATATCTTTATTTGGTTTGCAGACTGCTTTTGATGTTGACAAGGTGAGAAAGACTTACGTGCTGAGAGTTGCCGGAAAAATACACCGGAGTTTTAGATCTCACCTCTCAAACTGCTATCTAAGAGATCGTGATGGAAATATGAATGTGGAAGCTCCAAAAATATATAAACATTATATATCAAATGACGAATGGAGCGCATTTGTAGCAAAACGTTCAAACCCCACGTTTGTGGTAAGTGATTAATTTATTAGCATTTGTGTTTTATTATTCATATTCATAGCGTATTTTAAATTTTTACACGATTGTTATTTTTTTATATAGGATATAAGTAAGGCAAATCGTGAGAGGGCAAAAAATCCGATACACCCATACAAAAAATCTCGTATGGGATATGCACGTCTAGAGTAAAAACTTGTAAGTAATTAAAAATCACTTTTATATAATGTGGTACATTATAAACTATAGTTTCTAACTAATTTTTTGTTTATGATCTTAACGAATAGCCACAAGACACCCAATCCGATCAACCATTGGGTCGTCATATCTTGTGGAAGGAAGCTCGTGTAAATAAAGATGGAGTTGTTGATAACGAAAATGTTCAAATAGTAATAGAACTTTGTGTAAGTATATTATCACTTAAATATTTTTTTAATATTGTATTTTAAAAATGATACTGAACTTATCTTTTTAATCCTACATGTATTTTAGGAGAATCTCAAACAAAGTTCGCAAATTCAAGAGGACAACAAAGCTAGTTGCAGGGACATACTCGGTAAAGTGTTTAATGTTCCTGAATATTCCGACCGCGTGAGGTGGAAAGGATTTGGCGTAACTCCAAAAAGCTATTTGTCACAAGAGAAGCGCCAAAATCCATCTAATGACGAAGTGTTAGAGAAGCTCAAAGTCCTAACAGAGCAAGTAGCACTCTTGGTGAAGACGAATAAAGACAAGAAACTTCTGGATCAGCTCCAACGTGAAATACAAATGGAGAGTGAAAACACGAATTGCAACATTGGTCTCAAAAGTCTTCCCAAGGTAATTAATTACTTAATAAAATAAGAAATTCATTCAACCTAATTGTTTCACATACTTATGTATTAACCATTGATTTAGGGTGTCTCTCCTTACGTGTTGTATTTATCCTCCCCTACTCGTCGCAAGGTCAGAAAAGGAACATTGTACAATACTTTGGGAGAAGTATTGCACAACATACCGATCCCTGCCAGCCATGTCAAAGTATCACCGATGATTGCTTTGGAACCAAATGCATTGTTGCCTATACCGGACAACGATGCATATATGAACTATTTGGGCGAAACAATAGATAGTTACGTGGCATGGCCCAAACATCTTTTTGCCCTTGATAAGGTATGTTTAATTTAAATGTATGTTTAATTGATATGTATATTTAGATTCAGACAAAGTCTAAAGGGAATGAGAAGAAGATTCCCAGAAACGAGTCAGTCACATCGCCAGAAAAAGTTTGTCACATTTATTCTGTAAGGTTTGTCATTTTTTCAGATTCAATAAATAACAAACCGATTAACCTCATTTTTTCAGATTCAATCCAATAAACCACCCGCACAGCAAACCAGCTGCCAGAATAAACTGAAGTAGAAATGTCAATTATAAGGAAGGGGGTTTGAATTATAATTGCCCCTTTTAAAAAATTCCTGTTTGAAACTAAAAGTTTTACACAATATTGATCTTGGTAATACGAAGAACGATCTTGGTTAGTGTAAAAACAGCAATATTAATTTTATCAATGTAAAAATTGATTGCAATGCTTGTAATAAATAGAGATAGAGATAGAGAGATTACTTAAGCATATATCTTGGTTCACCCAAACTTAGGCTACATCTAGTCCTCACAAATGTGAGATTTTCCACTAAGTGCTCAAGGCAAGATTGTTCTTGGTTGTTACACAACTTTTCGTAGATCAATCTTGATCTTTACACAATTTCCACCTTTCTACTTTAGAAAGGATTTCCACATATTTACCTTAACCTATTTCAGAAAGGATTTCACGAACTACCTTTTACAACATAAAAGGATTTTCACACACTTCTCAAGCTATGATAATACACTAACCTTGAGTTACAAAGTAATGATTATGTAGATGTTTAGAATCTGAATATTACTCAACTCTTGTTTGAGAAATAGATTATGTAATTGAAAACTCAGTTGTTACTGATTCTAACAAAACACAAAGAAAAGGATTTGCAAGCTAAAGAATGATATTTGAGAGAGCTCGAATATGAATGTATGATTGATGCTTTGCTTGGCACTTTGAGTTGTGATTTGTTCTTCATCTTGATGTTGTATTTATAAGCTTCAAGAGTGGTTAGGATAGCTCATGTATCCGTTGAGATGAAGCCAACTGTCATAAGATAGTAAGTAGACTAAAGCAGACCAAAAGCAAGAGTGAAAAGTTGAATCCAAGAGTATTCTTGCAATCCAAGATCGATCCTTAGTTTAGTTAAATGTGATCAGACTTGTACTCGATCCAGTAACTTTTCTAAAGTGACTTGCTTGCTTTGAGTCAGTGTTCAGGCTTTGATTTGAATGTACAACTGTAGTGTACTTTACAACCTGTACCTTTGTACTTGTATTTGTTCCAAATGAAGAATGATCTTGCTTTTATATTTCTCCGTGAAGCTTGTCTTGATTCTTCGAATTCTGGACTGATTCTGTGATCAGACTTGTACTCGATCCAGTAACTTTTCTAAAGTGACTTGCTTGCTTTGAGTCAGTGTTCAGGCTTTGATTTGAATGTACAACTATAGTGTACTTTACAACCTGTACCTTTGTACTTGTATTTGTTCCAAATGAAGAATGATCTTGCTTTTATATTTCTCCATGAAGCTTGTCTTGATTCTTCGAATTCTGGACTGATTCTATTTTAGACTTTTCCTTGCTTATTCTTGATAAAGATATAAGATTGATAAAGCTTCTAGGATGCAATTTTTCACACAGAACTGATCATTTTTTGTTTTGATGGAAGGGAAGATCAATCTTCGTTTTACAGACGTATGGCAGGATTGATTTTCGTTTTGCTGTTTTTGCTTTCTTTGATTTTAATGAGATCTGTTTTGAATTGCTTGGTACCTATCTTGTTTTAACACACTCAAATACACAAGTTAAATACCAAAACACTTAGAATCATAATTATAATCCTTAATTAACCTTTTGTTTAATTATCATCAAAACATTTAATTAGAGATTTTGTCTTAACATAAACCAGCTGCTGCACCACAACTGGATGTTCGTGGTAAAAATAAAGCCGGAAAACTTCAAAATTTGGAAGGTAATAAAGCTAGCAAACGTCAGCAACGATTCATGCATCATAAGCATGTATAAAGCTATTTTCGGAGATGAGTATGAAGAACTACTTGAAAAAGAGCACCTATACGAGCTTCTCAACCATAAGGAGCTGAGTGCTACTGTTATCAGCTTATACATTAAGTAAAAATTACTTTTAATTGCATTTATTGGTAATTAATTTGATTTATTGGTAATTAATCTAATTTGAAATTTTCATTGAAGGTTTTTGTATGAGAAGTTGGTGTGCACGTGCAGATTATCAAATAGATTTTCATTCTTGTCTCCACATAAGCTTTCAATGTTTAAACTTGATCCAGTGAATGTAAAGAAATACGTTGTAGATATCCTATTAGGAAATAAAGAGAAGGATAAGTTGTTCCTTGCACCATATAATTCAATGTACGTAATTATATATTCTTTATTTACATCTTTTTTAATTTATGAGATCTTAATTTATTAGTTGTGTAAACAAAATTGCCAACCAAATTTTTGTTGTTGTAGGGCACATTGGGTGCTATTTGCAATCAATGCGACCTCTGAAGTTATATACTATTTATATCCCTTGCACGGCCATTACAACAATCACTCGAATATAAAGACTATCTTCCACACGTAAGTAATATTCATTTATTTCTTACACACACACACACACACACACACACACACACACACACACACACACACACACATATATATATATATATATATATATATATATATATATATATATATATATATATATATATATAATGTGTTTGTTAATGCTATAATAATCACATTTATTCGATAGTGCTTTACAAGTTTTTCGAGCTCAAAGAGGTGCTACAGTGTCGAAACAAAAGTCAAATAACATCACATGGATTCCAATAAAGGTTTGAAATATATGCCTTTAAAATTTCATTTACAATCAATGCACAAATTTTTATTGACTTATATGTTTTATTTTATAGTGCCCTCGTCAAACTAACAACATAGACTGTGGGTACTATATATTGCGATTCATGAAGGAGATTGTTGATATGAATCAAACTAAAATCCCAGAAACGGTACGGTATTTTCATTGTTTGATTTTCATATATAAACTATGTATATATTTGATTCTAACTTATTTATGTTCAATTTTTATATCGCACAGTACTATGACAATTCCAGTCCAACATACTCTGAAAGAGATCTAACTGAAATAAAGGAAGACTGGTGTCAGTAAGTGATTGAAATGAAGATTATTTGATTTGCTAGGAAATGGCATGCTGCAAGGGATAGTTATATGAATATATGGTAGTTCTGTTATGTGTTGTAGTTCTGATAGTTATATGTATATGAATAGGGCACATTTGAAAAGTTGTGAATATGTAGTTATATGAAATGCACATTTCAATAGGGCACACTTGTATGATATAACTAGTAATTATTGTAAATGTGCAATTTGTAATTGAATTGCATAGGCCATTTTACTCCCAATGTGGATAAGAATCAATGATATTCTTTAAGTTTTAAAGGTTTTATTTTGAAATGCTTCTTATCCAATAATCCATGCTTACTTATTTAGTTGGGAGAATTATAATTATTTTTTTTTTGCCAAAAAGAAGGCCTAAGTCCAAACAAAAACAAAGAGAAAATAAGAAATAAAACTAATGGTTTTAGACATGTAAATAACAGACAAATCATCAAAAACAAATTATGGTAGTCATTAGGATGCTCCTCTACTGTATTACAACTAAAGTTCTTTAAAGAAAGACTATAATTGGTAAGTTTGTTACTCTCCCTTCAAGTATGACGAACCTAGACGTGTCAATCCGACGTTAAGAGGGCTTTTGACGTGTTTCACTAAAGATAGAGAAACCCCTCTGATGTTACAATTCTCCAACACTATGTCGATCAAGATTTTTGAATCACTCTCAATAAAAAGGTGCAAAATATGATTTCCCCATGTCGTATCCAACCTAAGGTATAAACCTCACATCTTAGCATGAAAAGTGTCAAACGTACCAATCTTCTTTGTGCATCCTTTTATCCAATACCCACCAGAGTTGCAAAAAAGATCTCTAAACTTGAGGTTCCCTTAACAATCGCCATCACTTGATGCAAATGACGGTGATTACATCAACGATATCTTTAGAGTATTTCAAGATAGCCTCACATGATCAATTGGTCTCTCAAATTCAAAATAAAAAAATTGATTTATTCCTCCACATCCAAAGGAACCAACATGTTGTCATGAAGATTGTTTGCCAATGATCATTTGGAGCTCCACTCCCATACTTACTAAGGTTTTGAAAATCCATTCCCTGCAATTAGAATAAAATAAATTAGTTATGTCATTAGAAGGAACAAGTCAGGGCCATACCTAAGTACCCTGCACACTATCACGCAAAACATGAAGGGTAGTGTCATCATCCCTCCCACAACTAGGACAGGTAGTAGAAATTCCTACTCCCCATTTGCTCCTCCGAAAGATTGTGAGAATATGCTCATGCGCTACCAACCACATAACAATTTGAATGTGGCGATGACCTGTCCAGCCCCACATAATCTTCCAATTACTACTTGCAACAATGCCACTTTCATGTTGCAAATCATAAGCACTCTAAACTATAAAATAGTGTGTGTTAATGCATCCCCACCCTAGAGTATCTGGACCTTCCTCTTCTGAAGGCGGTGGGAAGAACAATTAGAAGATGAAGAACAATTAAACAAATAAGAACAATTATCCCCTAAATTTATTTACTAAGTGTGCATATTAAGTTAGAAGATGAAGAATTCTATTAATGACGTATCTATTTTAAGGTAGCATAAATTATGAGTAAATTAGAGATAATAATCTAAGTGTGTTTAACAAAAAAAAATATTATCACCTAATAAACAATTAATTATATTTACTAATAGAGTAAGTCAAAAAAAAAAAGTATTGCAATAAGCATATGATAATCATCAATCTAAGTCAAAGCCTTAAAGGCAAAGAAAGTGCATGTCAAATATTGACCCTCTAAAGACAAAGTAAAAGAATGCTACAATGATTATCTACATCTAACTATAGACTTATGTTGATCCTCTGACTCAAAGATCAAAAGAGAAAAGTTCTAAACGAAGCCTTTGATAAAGTAATGTTCTAGTACAAGTAAGATCCTCTGATGAACAAAGAAAGAGAATCTATTAAACAAGTTCATAGTGACTCTGAAGAATCTGTTGAAGTTGTGACTCACTCTAATAAACGTACCCTTAACCTACTTTCGATGAATCGATTAATACAAGCTCATTTTGATGACTATGCGTCTAACAATTCTAGTAAACCAGTTGACCATTGGGTCAACCTTTCAAGTCAACATTTGATAAGAAGTCAACATTTCAACATCATCTATACAGTTGTTAAGCTAATTGAGTGTTTGATAAAATTAGCGGTTCAATTAGCTTAAAAATGTAAAATGAGATAAAAGAACGTTCTTAAATAAAAATAAATTTTATCAAATAATTCTTCAAACATGTTAAAAATAGTTATTAAAAATTTAGTATTTTAAATAATTTATAAATAATTTAAATTATAATAAATAAATTATTTATTAATCACATATATTTTTATTATTTACCTAGTTTATTTTTTAAAATTATAATAAATAAATGATTTACTTTAAATTATTATTCATTAAAATTATTTTAAATTATATAAACTATTTCAATTATTTATTTAAATTATTTTAAATTTCTAAAATTATTTATTTTAAATTATAATGAATAAAAAGATATTTTAATTATAATAATAGAGGTAAAACTAAAAAAAATATGAACTATATAAATTTACTTATAAAAAACACTATAAATTATAAGCTCATAAATAATTATTAGATAATAGAACATATACTTTATAGACTATAAGCTTGTTTTGGGGTGTGAGTAATAATTGGAAGCACGTTGTGCATAGGAGTTTGCCTATGATTACTAGCCCAACTCTTGGTGTCCAATTCCTGAGAAGGGGATGGAGCTTCCACGGATCCGAGAAACGACTCATGAAAAACATTCGAATATTGATTTTAATTTTCTATAATCGATATCCATATGATGGGATTCAAGCTAGTACGGAGCTGCCTCTTGATGAAGTAATAGTTGCAAACAGGTGTTCCTGATCACTCGGATTTGATATCACAACTTCATTTTATATAAAAAGCTGATAAATAATTCATATATACTATTCAATTATTTAATACTAAATACTTGGAAACATCACCTAAGAACATAGTAAATTATAAAATTCAGTAACATATTTTAAGATGTTCTCATCCGCGCTCAATGTACTAAGTATAGAAAAGTCTTCTCTTACGTACTCATAAATTCATCTATCACATAATAGAATTAAACTTGTATTTTAGTTATTAAGATGAATCATATAGTCTTATCAATTTATATGATAAGAGTAAAAAATCTTTTAGAAATCTGGATACTAAATTGCTCAAGTGTGAGTCACGTAAAATATACTAGTCCATAGTAATAGGTCAGATTTAATGACCGCAAGATGCGTCGTAGTGACTCTTCCCCTACTAATTCTCCTTTACCGAAGGAATTCAATCAACTCAATATAAAATTGTATTTCAATACGCTTATTTATCAACTTATAGGATCAATTCTTAGTCATTGAATTAAAACAGATGGCTGTGATTAAACCACTCAATTAAAACAATTATGTGGCTAGTTTAACTATATCATACATCTGTTCAATTAATCAAAAAAATTTCATCTTCACCTGCTTTTATTCCGGACTTGTTTTTCTCAAAATTTAGCGTTAACGTTATTGAGCTTGTTCATGTTGCTGTGGAATTACAATAGATAGAAAAAAGAAATATCATAATATGCTTTTGAAAAAAACAGAATCGTTGATTACAAATTCAATCGAAAATGTTACACAAATCTACACCTATTTTTCCATACATAAAAAGTTAATATCACACTTTGGAAAATTTGACCCCGTACCCTCACAATTATCTTTGTACTCCACAATTTTTAAAAAATGCCCAAAATACCTTCAAAATTTTTTTTACTTTTTTTCAAAATCCACTTTCACTTCCACTTTTTACCATTCGACCGTTTCCGGAACAGTAAAAAAAGATTTCTGGAAGGTGTAAGTTTTCCGGTAACTTCCGGAAAACTTTTTGAAGAATTCTGGTACTTAAGGTTGTTCCGAAAAACTTGTTTCTAGAATTCCGGTACACAGGATTTTACCGGAAAACTTTTTACAAGTTTTCTATTACGGAAGGATGTTTCCGGAAAAGTTAGAAAAAGATTTCCGGTATAAAAGGAAAAAATGTGTGTTCCGGAAAATTTTCTCCAACTTTTCCGTTACAGAAGGTGTGTTCCGGAAAATTTTATTGGCAAGTTTTCCGGTAGAGATCTTTAATTTTTAAAAAAAAAATTTATTCATTTTTTAAATGTTTATAGGTATGGATAAACCCCTGCTAATATTGGATAAAACATGCGTCGATACTACAGACATTTTTGACACAGATCAAGTATGAATAATTATATTTAATATTAAAATTGTAAAAATATATTATTGTGATTAATTATAATTTATTAAATATTTTATTTCAGATATTTGATACAAGGGACACTGTTGTGAAATGGGAAAAAGAAATTGGTATAAAAAATAAAGTTACTGTTATCATCAGAAGATCGAATATAGAGACAGGAGAGAGAGAGAGAGAGGGAGGAGAAATAAAATAATATTTGGTTGTGACAAAGGAGGAAAATATAAATCTGCTGATAGTTCAACTCGAAGTTCAACAAAAAAGTGTGATTGTCCTTTCAAGCTTAGATCAAAACCATTAAAAGATGGTTCAGGATGGACAATTAAAGTAATTTGTGTAGTTCACAACCATGAATTACCTAATACTTTGGAGAGGCATGCATTTGTTGGACGCTTAGATGAAGAAGAAAAAAAGCATGTTAATGAGTTAACAAAATATAATGTTGCACCGAGACACATATTACTCTCATTGCAAGACCGAGATAAGAAATATGTTACTAAGATCTCACAAGTATAAAAATATAGGAGTACGATTCGATTGCACGTGAGAGGTAATAGAACAGACATGCAATATTTATTCAAGTTAATTGAAGATGCAAAATATGTGTGTTGGAATAGAAAGCGTGAAGACTCAGATGCTATGAGAGATATTTTTTGGGCGCATCCAGATTCAGTGAAGTTGTTGAATTTGTTTCCGATTGTGTTAATTATGGACAGTACCTACAAAACCAATAAATACAGGATGTCATTACTTGAAATTGTTGGTATGACATCAACAGAGATGACATTTGTAGTTGGATTTGCTTATTTGGAATGTGAGCGGGAAGAAAACTTTTGATGGGCATTAGAGAGGCTAAAAGAACTGTTTGTCAAACATAACAAATTTCCTAAAGTAATTGTGACAGGCAAAGATCTTGTGTTGATGAATGCATTTGGTATTGTATTTCCACATGTTGTTAATTTGCTTTGTTGATTTCATATCAACAAAAATGTTGGAGCAAAATGCAATCAATATGTCTTAAAGGATAGACAATAGTTAGTATTGCATATGTGGAAAGACATTATGTATTGCAGTGATGAAAAAGAGTATATAATGCGTTTGCAAAAGTTTGAGCAATCATGTGTCATTAATGAAGTGTTTGTTAACTATGTCAAAGACACTTAGTTGACACCTCATAAGGAAAGGTTTGTTGAAGCATGGACAAATCGAGTAATGCATATGGGGAATACAACGAGTAACAAGTATGTCATGTGACTCTAAAAGTTTGATTTTGTAATTATATTATATATTGTTGGATTTCTCAATTGTGACAATTTACATGTAATGATAGGGTTGAGTCAGCTCATTGGAAACTGAAGTTAATGTTGGAACACAACATGGGTGACATGTGTAAATGTTGGGAAGCTATGAACAATATGATAAGATTGCAACATACAAAAATCAGAGGCTCATTTCAGAAAGGTTTCTATGACGAAGATCATGAACACAGAAATTCATTTTATCAGAGATTGAATACATTTGTATCAAGATAAGCTCAAAGACGTATTGCTGTAGAATACAAGAAAGTTGAGTGGGTGGGTACTGATTCATCTGTATATGGGTGCTCTCTCAGAAGGACATACGGGTTACCTTGTGCTTGTGAATTCACACAATATAAATTGATGGGTGAACCAATTCCTCTAGATTCTGTGGATATTCAATGGAGAAAATTAAGCATGGAATGTGAACTCCAAGACACAGAAGATGGATCAGAGTTAGATATGTCTACAGAGATGAATGCCTTGTGGAAACGGCTTCGATCACTTGATGTTATTGGAAAACGAGTGTTGAAGGGGAAGGTGCGTGAACTTGCTTTTCCAACTATAAGTTCAATGTGTCCACCACCTGAAAATGTTAAAACCAACGGTCGAGTGAAGAAGAGTAAGGGTAAGAAGCCGGATGGATATGATGTATATCGAGACCCTTCTTACTTTGAGCATGTTAATGCAACATATATTGAAGATCTTGGTTCACAACCATCTCAGTCATCAAAGAAGAGACAACCCTCTCAATCAAAGAAACAACCCTCTCAGTCATCTCAATCCTCAAAGTATAAGTTGTGGAAACAATTTCCCGAAGTTATTCTGCCATACATTGATGACATATTTGATATGGCAGCGGATGGAAATTGTGGTTTTCGTGCTATTGCATTATTGCTTGGATACATTGAGGAGTCTTGGTCTTTGGTCCGCAATACTTTGGACCAGGAGATTGCTTCGCATGTAACTCCGTATGATAGACTGTTCCCAGGACGCATAAAAGAAGTAAGAGATTCGTTGAAGATATCAAGCTTGGGTGTTCAACCCATAGATAAATGGTTGTCCATACCTGATATGGGTTACGTGATAGCAACAGCATATAATATTATTCTCGTCACATTTGGTCAGACATTTTCAATGACTTTTTTTTCCTATGAGGGGTTCACATTCAGGATCGACAACAAATGATCGTATGATATGTATTGGTTTTGTTAATGGAAATCATTGGGTGCCGGTAAATTTCTCTAATTTTTTTTATGTATTAATTTTATAATAATCATATGATCTTATTTTGCAGTTAAAGATGAAAGATGGATTCCCAATGCCAGATATTGTACTAGGTTGAAAGAAATATCGCACTGATGAAGCAACTTCTTGGGCCATAGCATATACATTGGGGCTATTTATTAGGTCATTTGCCACAAAATCCACCTACAGAATCCGTAGATGCAATGTCATTAGATGAAGCTTAATGCTTTAAAACTGTTACAAATTCACTTGTTATTAGTTAATTTTATATTTTAGTTTACTGTCGCTCTATTTCATCTTGTTATTATTTATTTTCGTTATAGTTCATCACAAATAATAGAAAGTAAACGACATAACAATAATTCTAAAAATAGATAGATATGAAAACAAAATAAATAACAACCCACAGATGAAAACAAACTAAATTAAACAACATAAAGTATTTACAATAGACGTTCAAAATAAATTAAACGACATAACAACCCATAGATGTTCAAAAGCACAGTGTCAACAACCCATATCTCATCCACTACTCACTAGTATGACGACGCGACAAATACAAAGCTTTGTATAAACACTTATACAACTCATCATCTGGAGTAGCTTCAACTTCATTCAACCCCTGTTGTATTAGATCAGCGACCTGTTGTAGAATAGATGGCGGCTGTGAAGTAGAACCATCTGCAGCAGTGGTCGGGACACCATAATCTGGGACCTGGGGCACACCTGATGGTCGCACTAGTAGTGGATGAGATATCCCATAGAACCACTCCAAATATCCCTCCTGACACTCTGATGGATATGTAACATCATGGAGCCTGTGAAATAGCTCAATGACAGTATGCATATATCCTAGCCATTTGCATCTGCATCAGATAATCTACAAAAAGCATGAAGTGGCAGTGATGGAATATGTTGGATATAACCAAGCTGTCTAAGACACCTCTCTGGTTGATATGTCACTGTTGTGCTGCATAGTCGGAGGTGACCAGTGTATAACATGATATGATCAAAGAGAACCACATCCCTATGATTCTCCCATGGTCTCCATATGACTTCAGCAGGTGTCAGTGCGTCAATAATACGTCTATACTCATGGGTCTTGTGCTTGCCTTGCTTATAGCTCCATCTATTCATTCGGGCATACACTGAACATTAGCACCTTGATCACCTCTTTTACAAATATCAGGAAAATATTCGCATATCTAGCACTGTTGCAAATAAAAATAAATTAATTAATTATAAACATAAAAATAAATAATTATGTAATAAATTAATTATAAACATAAATAAAAATAAATCATAATTATTTATTACCTGCATTAGAGACATGTATCCACCTAACTTTTTGGTGTCGTAACAGCTAGCATCAGAGAGGTACTCATAAAGAACTACTAGTGCAGCACTACCCCAAGCGTATCTACTGGTACTGTTTAGATCTTTGAACATAGGAAGGTATTTCGCATCGACCAGTGTATGACTCTTATCTGCCAAGATAGTACTCCATACTAGATTCAGCAAATACGCTCGGCTTGACACTGCCTTCTGAATACATCTTTCAGCCAATCCAGTCTTTAGTGTGTACCCCTGGTTTTTTTTTGTTTCCTCCCATATCTCTTCAGGAGGCACCCCTAATAAAGTAATGACAATATTACATGTCGATACTCTATCTATGTCAACTAGTAGAGTGTAGAACTCACCCCTAATAGGAACGCCTAACAAATTGGCAACATCGTCCAAAGTTATCGTTATTTCACCAAATGGCATGTGAAATGACGAAGTCTCTAGGTGTCATCTTTCCACAAAAGCATAAATCAAGCTATTGTCAATCAGTTTCAGACTCTCCCATTGTAGTCGTCCTAATCCAGATACATCCACCCACGTCTCTATACTTCGCGGGAGAACGGGTGGAGTAAATTGTTACAATTTTTTTCCATATGCAACAATTTTTAACATTGGCCGCTCCTGCATATAATATTAAAATGCACCATAAATATATAATATAAATAATAATTAACTTTAATACACCATAAATAATAATTAATTTAATACACCATAAGTAATAATTAATTTAACTTTAATTAAATATATACCACAAATAATTATTAATTTAACGTTAATTAACTATATAACATAAATAATAATTAATTTAACTTTAATTAAATATAACCATAATAAATAATTAATTTAACTTTAATTAAATATATATCATAAATAATAATTAATTTAACTTTAATTAAATATATAACATAAATAATAATTAACTTTAATATAACATAAATAATAATTAATTTAACTTACTTCGCCAAACCATAGACTCGCCGACACATGATGCCGGTATTGACTAAGGACCGACAAATCATCCGGCCTTCCAGGAAACGCTGTCACAACAGGTGCCTCCCTCCGCACAGGTGCCTCGGCTTGTACAGGTACCTCCTCCTGTACAAGTACCTCCTCATGCTCTTCCTCATCCTCCTCCTGTATAGGTACATTTTCATGCATCTGATGCTCCCGAGGTACCGCATCATATACCGCCTGTTCCTCCTCAGCAATAGAGATATCAGTCTGCTCCTCCATATTATCATCTTCCATCATAAATCGTCGTCTTCTACGAGAGGCAGTAGGAAGAACTCTTTCAGGAGCAGCGTACATAGATGATGAACCTTCTAAATCATGTGGTCTTGCAATAACTTTTCCATCTTTACCTCTAGCCCTACCCACTGAAGAAAAAAAAACATTGTTAAAATCGGAAGAATTAAATAAATACTAATATAACAAAAAAAAATTAAAAAAACAAATTTTAAAAAAAATCACAAATTACATAAAAACTTGTTTATGAAGTTTTTCGAAAACTTCCGAAAAAGTCTCAAACAAGGTTTCCAGTAGTACATTATTTCCGGAGAACTTGAAAAAAGATTTCCAGACACTACCGAAAAACTTTTTTCAACATTTTCGGTATTGTGCTCTGTACTGGAATTCTTTTTTCAAGTTTTCCGGAGTGTTGTTCTATACCAGAAATCTTGAAAAAAGTTTTCTGGTACCGTAAATGTCAAAGTGATGAAATGCAAAAAATTACTGTAGCTTTTAATATATACGAAAGTATTATGGTTTTTCACAGGCTTTTTGGTGTATAGAGATAATTGTGGGGTACGGGGTCAAATATTCCACACTTTGGGAAGATCAAGGGATGCTCACATCTAAATCCAATAAAAGATGTAAACAGGACTATGGATCGACTTTGGTGTTTGAAGGTGGACCATAACGTTGTCCTTCTTCAATGGATATCTTCCCACGATTCCACTTTAGTAGGGTAAAGTGACGGCAAATGGGCAACATCCGTGGAAGGTATTTGTTTCTTGGAAAAACAAGTTTGGAAAAGAAAATTTTGGAATGAACGCAGGCAAAAATGAAAGGATTTTTGACTAATTAAACATATGTCCGATAGAGTCAAACAAGTCTCATAATTGTTTTAATCTCATCCATCCATTTTAATTCAATTGACTAATAATGAATCATCTCACTCTCGTATAAAATACCTTTTCTCACTGAATATGTCCTTTATATATATATATATATATATATATATATATATATACACATGTGTGTAAATACAAAAATAAAATATTTCATTCAATTCACATATATCACAAGTTTTTAAAAAATGCAATATATCTTTCACGAAAAAGTTAGAAGTAATTTATAATTGTAAAGTATCTGATTGAAGTGTTAGACATAATGAAGTTGAAACCAAAACAAAACAGTCAAAAAAAACACTTAAAATATAGTTTCAGATTGTATAAAATTTGCTTAATGAAAATCAAATTTACTCAGTGAATCTGAAACAGAAATAGAACCATTTTTACACAGGCAAATTCGCGTAGCCAATTTAAATCAGTAAGCAAATATGACAAGATATAGAATTTTGTTCTATGATTTTTAGCATAATCTTTTTCCATTCTAATTTTCAAAACCACATTTTATCATAATTTAAACCAAGAAAAAGTTACATGCAAAACACATCATTGCAAATTGGATACTTAAGGTTTCTAGTATAATTATTTAATTCACTATCAACTAATAGTTTAAATTCATAATTATTCTTTTAAAATGAAAACCTTATTTTCTAATCATAAAATAAATCAAATTCTAATGAGTTAATAAAATATATTTATTTTTAAAAGATGATGGTAAAATACTAAATTTGATTATAAAGATAGTAAATTAAATTCTATAAGAACTTTGGGTGTTACAGGGTTATGGGTAATGTTTGAATCTTAATTTGCCAATCCAACAAAAACCCACTTAGGCATATCTTAGCCCAATTTTTGATCGATTATGTCATCAATTTGAGGATAATTAGTTTTTATACCCCCACAATTGTGGTTGTACCCCCCAAATAGTTAAAAACCCAAAATTTCCTACACAATTCACCATTCAGTAAAAGGTTAAAAAAAATTACTCTCAAAATTTCACCCACTCCCAAAATTTCCGGTACATTATTTGAACTACCAGAAATTTGGGAGCTGCGAAATTTCCGGTAGTTGTGTTTCCCGGAAATTTCAAAAATCCAGTAGTTATATTTTTTTTTTGTTAATTTTTTTTTGTTTGACATAGGTATGGAAAAAAGACAACCAATGTGTATAGATTTGACTGAAGCATTCACAACCGATCAAATTTTCGAATCACGGGAAGCTGTCATATCATAGGCAAGAGAGGTTGGCCGTCAAAATCGAGTAGCTGTTATCATAACTCGATCCGACGTAGAGACCGGTAAGAGAGGAAGGAAATCTAAATTAATTCTTGGTTGTGATAGAGGTGGAAAATATCAGTCAAATAAAAGTGACTCAGGTACTTCAACAAAAAGGTGTGGTTGTCCGTTTAAAATTCAATCGAGACCATTGAAAAATGCTGAGGGATGGATTATTAGTTTAGTGTGTGGACTTCACAACCATGAGTTAGTGGCTACTTTTGAGAATAATGCATTTATGGGGTGCTTAAACGATGAAGATAAGAATCACGTTGACGAGCTGACAAAGTATCACGTTGCACCAAGGCATATCCTGTCATCTTTGAGGGATCGAGATAACGAGAATGTGACTAGTATCTCTCAAATTTATAACCGACGAAGCACATACAGGAAGAATTTGAAAGGACCTAGAACTGATATGCAACATCTGTTGAAGTTACTTGAAGCTGAGAAGTATGCATGTTGGAGTAGGACTCATGGAGACTCCAACGTTGTGAGGGACATGTTTTGGACGCACCCAGATTCCATAACTTTGTTGAACATGTTCCATTTTGTATTGATCATGGATAGCACCTACAAAACCAACAAGTATAGGTTACCATTGTTTGAAATTGTTGGTGTAACTTCAACTAGGTTGACATTCAATGTTGCAATTACTTATATGGATAGTGAGCGTCAAGAAAACTTCTGTTGGGCATTGGAGAAGTTAAAAGAGTTGTTTCTTGCAAACACTCCATTTCCTCAGGTGATCGTCACTGATAGAGAACTTGCTTTAATGAATGAGCAGCATGACTAGGACCAGCAGCATCAATATGACCTCCAGCATGACTATGAGTAGCATCTGCAGCAACGTGAGGGGTCATCCTAGGATGAGATATCCTATAGTACCACTGGATGTACCCCTCGACAGTCTCGTGTGGATATGTAGCCTGATGCAACACTGCACGAAGGGCTCGAACAGAATTCCGGTACATACTCCATTCAACATCCACATCACGTACTACAAGCATCGGTGGTGTAGGAGGGATATGCTGAGTATATCCGAACTGTCAGATGCACCTCTCTGGTAAATAAGGTACCATAGTGGAACACCAACGACTATGACTAGTAAACAACGAAACAGACTGAAACCGTCTGTGTAAGACCCTTAGTTTTAAATTCTAATTTATGCAATTTTAGTATATTTTTGGTGTTGAATTATGAGGCTTTTTAGCCAATTTTAATGGTATTTTGTGTGTTAAATGCCAAAGATATTTTTATGAGACCCGTTTAAAATTATTTGGCGAGAAATAATTTAATTACGTTGCTGAAAATTTATTACAGGACTATTTTGTTAAAAATATCTATAATTGCTAAAAAATTTACTTGTAAATTGAGTTGCAATGAGAATAAATATTTTTATAAAAATAGTTGAGGTGTGTGTAAGAATATTTAGATATTTATTGATTTGGTTTAATTATATATATATATATATATATATTTGTATAAGTTATATATATATATATATATATATATATATATATATATTATTAAGTTAATAGAATATATTAGTTAGCAGGTAAGTTAGTACATTATATATACTATTTGATAGCTTTATATACATATATATGTCAGAGAAAGCAAGACCGCGGCACGTTTACTTCCTCGCCAGTTTCAGTTCCTTTCTTCCTCCTTCAGCTTTCTTAAGTTTTCAAAAAACAAAAGAAATTCAAAACCCATAAATACAAAACCTCCATTTTCTTCTAGATCTAAGCTTCCATTCGAGAAGTGACAGAAGGGAAAGTTGCTCACCTCCACGCTGCGGTGCTAGTGAGCTAGTTTTCAAAGTGACGTGCGAACAAAATATTTTACCGGAATTTATCGCGGTACCGTAATCGGCTGTTAAAGCTGTCATTAAGGTAAGGGCTCCTTCCAAACTTTTAGTTTGCATTTAGGATATTATATGTGATTTTTTGGAAAAGAAATTTGGTGTGTTTGATGTGTAAAATGGTGAAAATGAATTTAATTCGTTTATGCGTGAATTAGCGGAATTTAAAATTGACGCAGTTGAGATGTAGTTTGATGTGAATTGTGTGCGATTTGCTGAGATTGAATTAATGTGATTAATGTGGTCGATTTTGTTAGTAATGGTTAACAAAAAAAAATGATTTTGACGTGTTTGAGTTACGAAATGAGTTATTTTCAAATAAATGAGTTTGAACTAAAGTTGAAATTTTAAAAAGAAAAAGTTTAGAGTACTTTATTAACTCAAAATTTTGGTGCTTTAATAGTCGAGTGTGCGTACGTGTGATTTGGACAATATTTGTTTTATTTAATTTTAACTAAATAATGTAGATTATTTGGTTGTAAAAGTATGGTGTGTGAAAAAGATATAATTTTAGAATTTTGTTGTGGTTGGATAAACTTTAGTTATGAACAAATTGTTATAAATATTTATGTTTATGTAATTAGCTCCTTGAGTCTCGAAAAGGAATCGAGACTGTTGGCACCGAGTTAGCGGTGGAGAGAACTCTGATATATTAATGTTGTTGTGGTTGATGTGTTCATAATTAATATTATGAATTTTGAGATTTATTTTATGTGTAGATTGGAGGAAAATGAATTTAATGTGTTTATGGGTGAAATTGTGGAAGTTGAATTTAATGTGTTTGAGATGTGGGTTGTGGTGATTCATGTTTGGTGTGGTGATTCATGTTTGGTGTGGTTGATGTGTTCATAATTAATATTATGAATTTTTGAGATGTGATTTATGTGTGGATTTATGGTTGAAAGTTTTGGAGATTAAATTTGGTGTGGTTTATGTATTCATAATTAATATTATGAATTTTTGAGATGTGATTTATGTGTGGATTATGGTTGAAAATTTTGGAGATTAAATTTGGTGGTTTATGTTCAAAAATGTGGAGTTGTGAACACGGATGATTCACAATTAAATTTGGTGTGAAATTTTGGAATTCGAATTGATTTAATTTGTCGTGTTTGATGTGTGGATTTGCAGAAAATGAATTTAGGGTGTTTTATGTGAAATTGTTTTGATGTGTTTGAGGAGTGATTTGAGGAAATAAATTTGGTGTAAATGCATGTTTGCAATTATGGAAATTAATGGGTGTATTGTGGTTGAAATATGACGAGTCTTAAAAATGAGTAATTTGTAGTGATTTGGTGTGGATTTGTGGAATTTGGATTGTTGTATTTAATGTGGTTTGTAGATTGAATTTGATGTGAATTTGTTGGATTATGAATTAATATGTCTGAGTATGCTCTGCGAAAAGATTGAAAATTCATTATTGTTAAATGAGTATTAAAAAAGGGGAATCTTTTAATAGCTGCATTTACTTAATGGTTGTGGTGAAAAAAGTTAGAGTATGCTCATGCATTTCATAGTACATGGTGACCGCAATGGGCCATAGTGATAGTGGTAACCGTGATGGGCCACGAGATAATGCCCTGTGAATAGTTGGTTCATCTTATCCTTGCGGGGATTTTCGTGTCGTGTTGATCTGTGAGAGATTGCACTCTTGTAAGTCGTGCTGATCTGTGAGCGATTGTACGCATAGAAAATTAGTACTGGTCTAGGAGAGGTTGTACGATAGTAAATTGTGTTGATCCGTGAGAGATTGCACCCTGATAATTAGTACTGGTCTGTGAGAGACTGTACAATTATGATTTACGCCCTTTCGAGGAGGGTTTTGGTTTGGAATTCTGAAATCATGTGCATTGGCATATGCGCATTTCATTAGGGTGCTTGGCACGCGAGTCATGTTTGATATACTGTGATGGTTGTATATACATACTCGATTGTGGTTTGTAATTGTGCCGTATTTGATGAGTGTTATTGATTGACTTTATGTGGTAAGCGTTGAATGATATCAAAATATTTTCAAAACTGAAAATTATGCCATTTTCACAGTTGTATTTGGATACAAGGATGGTTTATTCGAATATGACAGTGCAGTTTGTTAAAAACTTCATTTTTCAACTTTGATTATGCATGTGTGGCATATGAAAACCCTTTCTAGATGTATGCTAAGTTGAAAGGTTATTTTGTGCATTTAAAATTTAAATGTGATGTGATGTTTGTTAATTTCGGTTGGTGACCTTTACAATTATTGTGGAAATCTGGGTTTTGCACTCAGATGAGAATCAGGATCGTCCTACCAGTTAGTACTCTAGAGATGGGAACGGAGTTAGACTTACCTGACCACTGCTGTGTCAGAAGGATTTTTGTGGGGCGCGTGGAGACCACTTGGGTTATAGTTTTTTTTTTTTTGTAGCATGATCAGATTAGATGGTTGTATATGAGCTAGATGTCTATCTGTTGTGGTTGTATTTATTTCATTCTGGAAGACTGTACCTATACCATATATTGTCAGCCTAACTTTTATTTTGATGGGTCCTTGTACCACTTTTTGACGTGACGTGGGGAAGTTAAAATTCTTGGGGCAGTGCTTTTGTACAGGTGTCGGCCGAGAATACCCCAAAGGTATGAGCTACGTTGGATAGGTCTCATAGCCCCGGTGTATTTTTCTGTTTTAAATATTTTGGATTTTCATTTCAAAACCGTTTCCGCTGTTTGTAATTATTGTTGACTTTTGTCGTTGTGATACGACTTAAATATTTTATCCAAAGGTATTTATCTCTTTATTATGAATTTGAATTTGTTTAAAAAAAAAATCGGGCTGTTACAGTCTGGTAGAGTCCTCGTCGTAATTTACTGCCCATATAACCTCAATCTCCCTCAAAGCATCCAATTTTGCTCTGTAGTACGACACGCTCCCGGATGTTTGTTTAGCAGTCCACCGATACATCCGTGGCATAGAAGAAATCGACTCATTCAGATCCCTTTTACAGATATCAAGGAAGTGCTCATATATCCAGGTCTGTAAATAATAAAAAACATACAAATAATTAATTAACCATATTATCAAATAACAATATAGTAAGTATGAAAAATAATATAATAGTACCTGAAAGAGCGATAAATATCCACTGATCTGCTTCGTTGCCGGCAGAGTAGTACTATATCTAAGTTAGTCATATAACACAACAAGTGATGCTGGTCCCCAAGCCCATCTGCCACATGTATCAAGATCTTCAAACAGAAATAAATATTTAGCAGATACTAGTGTAAAACTTTTATCTGCTAATATCGTACACCCTACTAAATGTAGTAGGTATGCCCTGGCTGCACAATCGTACCGTCCCTTGCACAACTGTGTAAAAAATACCAATTTCAACCACTCGAAACTGTACGATGCGCCTCTGCTAGTCCTGGTCTCGGCCACTGCTTCATCAATAGTAACTCCTAGTAATTCAACTGCAGTAGTAATCGCCAAGTCTTCAGTGACATTAGCTGGAGGAGTGAAGAACTCACCACAACATGGGATACTGAGAAGACCCCTGACATCGTCCAGAGTGATTGTCATCTCACCAAATGGCAGGTGTAATGAGCTCGTCTCAGCGTGCCATCTCTCGGCAAAAGCTGATATTAGATTACCGTCAATCATATTCAGACTACATTGCTGCAGATGACGTAGTCCAGATACGGTAATCCAATGATCAATCTCCGCAGGTAATACAGCTCTAATGTCAATAAATTTGGCCTACTTCTTGCCATTTGAGACCACTTTAAGGGCGCGCATATCCTGTTTAATTACAATAAATAACAAACACACAATAAATTAAAATTTAAATAATGAATATAAAATTATAATAATAAATAATTAAAATAATAAACATACTACAAATATATTAAAATAAATAAATAAAATAATAAATAATTATAATAATAAATAATTAAAATAATAAATATTATTAACTAACTTCCCCATTCCATATTTTAACAGCTATGTGGTCCTCATAATTCTTCAGGACAGATAAATCATACAGACCACCAGGAAATAATGGAGCATCAGGCAGCTCCTGCTCCTCATACTGCTGCTGATCATCAATATAATCCTGATGTTGATCATCAATATAATCTTACTGATGATGATCCTGCTACTGCTGATCCTCGTGCTGATCCTGCTTATGAACATCTATTTCTTCATTCCTCCTTCTACGTTTCTCAACTGCCGCTCTCCTATTTGACTGCGTAGGAGGCCGAACTCTTGAATATTCACCGCTGGTTTTAGCTCCTTTGGTCCTCACTGTAAACAATAGAATGAAAAAAATTAATCAAAGAATAAATAAAAAATATCAAAATTAAAAATAAAATAAAATAAAATATAACACTCCCGGAAATTTCAGTGAAATTTGACATTTCCGGTGAGAAACCCAGAAATTTCAAATTTCCGGTACACAAAATACGTACCGAAATTTTGAAATTTCCGGTATTGAAATTAAACTACCGGATTTTTTAAATTTCCGGTACATATTTTGTGTACCGGAAATTTCAATGAATTTGAAATTTCCGGAAAAAAACTTGAAATCTCCGAACTCACTTTTTCCGGAAATTTCAGAATGAGGGGTACGAGGAATTTTTGTGAATTTTACTAGATTTTTAGGGTTATTTAGGTAATTTCACACAAAAAATTTTAAAATGTGGGGGTACAGTACTAAATGGGGGGTACGAAAACCAATTTTCCAATTTGAGCGGGCTACAGGTAAAGCGGTTTAGCGGACCAGACAGACGGGTTAGATCCGATACCGACCTTTGATTGAACTGTTTTCATGGAAATTTTTTGTTGATTTCAATTATTTTTTAAAATAAAAAAATTGTCATTCATAATTTTTTAAAAATTTGATCATGTACCCCCACTTTTATCCTTATACCCCCACAATTTTTTGAAAATGCAAAAATTATCCTCAATTTTTTTTTTTTTGTTTTTACAAAATCCACTTTCACTTCCGGAAAACTATTTTCAAAAATTCCGGTACACAGAGTTTTACTAGAAAACTTGTAAAAAGTTTTCCGGTACAGAAGGATGTTTCCGGAAAACTAAAATAAAGATTTTCGGTACAGAAGGGAAAAATGTGTGTACCGGAAAACTTTCTCCAACTTTTCCGATACAGAACATGTTTCTGGAAAACTTTATCGACAAGTTTTTCGGTACACACCCTTATTTTTTTAAAAAAAATTAAATTTTATTAATTTTTTTTATAACACTTAAAAAGTTATTGAAAATTTTGTGTGGCTATGGCCATTCTATGTCGTAATGAAGATTCGTCCGTGACTATAACTTTGCCGTCTTTACCTCTATCCCTACCACCTAAAACAAATATAGTTAAAATCAAATAAATTAATTAAATACTAATATAATAAAAAAAATTAAAATAAAAATAAATCTGAAACTACCAAAAACTTGTGGGTGAAGTTTTCCGGTAACTTCCGGAAAAGTCACAAAGAAGTTTTCCGGTAGTTCATTATTTCTAGAAAACTTGAAAAAAGTTTTCGGAACTATCAGAAAACTTTTTTCAAGTTTTCTACAGTGGTGTTTTGTACCGGCAAATTTGAAAAAAAAAAATTTCGATAAAAATAAAAATTTTGACATAATATATACGAAGGTATTATAATATTTTTCCTGACTTTTTGGGGTATAGGGTTAATTGTAGGGGTACGGGTCAAATTTTCTTATTTTTTTAGTTTCATGTAAGTTTTTTTTTTCAAAATGGTCCAACTTATTGCCATTGAGAGACATTGACTAATTTGAGTGATTCTATACAAAATATAAAAAGAAAAGGTACCAATTGTGGGTTGGATTTTTAGAATCCTCAACAATCATATCAATCCACGCAAAATCATTTCCCATCACCTTTTCAAACCTGACTCATGGGAACCCAACCACTTTGATAAACAAATTCGCGAATTTAATCAAGTTTAGTCTGGTAAGCCCAACCTTCTCACCCCCTGCATGTTGATGTGTTGTTTGTTGTCACTAGAATCACTATCATATGAATAACAAGCATGTAGATTTCCTTTTTCATCTGGGTTATCTTTTTTCTGCTCAATTTTTCAAATTTCGTTTCTGGATTTTTCTAAGAATGATATATGATTGTATACAATTGTGGATGCTTTGAATTCTCTATTTATCTTCTATGGGTGATGTTTTCCATGGTTTAATATTAAAACTAAGGCAGTTTAAATTATAAATAGCATGTTTTACTCTTTGTATTGTATTTGCTGTGTAGCTAAGATCAATTAGGGAAATACAAATATAATAGCATTTTCCAGTTCTAATGATGGTAGGAAAATCATTTGGGCTAATAATGAATGGTGGACCACTAACAGTAAGGTATGGTTATATACTGGTGTACTATAGAAGTATTTTATGACTTGAATATTTTTGTGATGATTTATTATTTATATGTTTGTTTTTTCAGCAAGATTCAATTATTATGAAATGGAAGAATGAAAGACTTAAATTCATTGATTTGCTTGAGAATGTTTTAATTAAGGACCTACAAAATATTTCGTTAGCAAAGTGTTGTAGGTATTTAAATAGGTAAAAAAAGTAGAATTGTGCATCTCTTATGAGGTTCGATTTTGTTGTTGGTATTAATTTTAAATTTTTGTAACATAATAACATCAGACAAATATATAAAAGTGTATTAATTTAAAAACTTATCATATAAATGCTTTATATATTTAAAAGGTGTATTTAGAAGAAACATAAAAAGTGTTTTTTCAAACAAACATATTTTCTTGAAAATCATCTTTTTATATACTTTATAGTAATTTATAGTTTTAAAAATCCCTTCTACATAATTATATACAAATAGGATAAAAATCAATTTTTTTTTTCAAAAATCATTTTTATGATAGTAAGCAAACAGAAGTTAAAAAATAATTTCTATAAAAATCTCCAATATTATTTTTAAAAAAAAAATAATTTTTTTAAGGATGTATTCCATAAATTTCATAAGGATGAATTCATAAATTTCATTAGTCAAAGAATGGATCAATGGTTACCTATTCCTTGAACCCCAAAGCCTTGCATTCGGACTTTGGAGTACATGAGCTATCTATCACATAATATACAACAAAAATAAAAATGAACAGTTCTCATTACCTCACAAGAACTACGTGGTTTCACTTAAAAAGGACCTACTAACACAAATAATATTATATACAGTTAGCTACCTAAATTCAAGGATAGCATGTTTACTCAATTGTACTAGTTTGGTAATCCTTAATATGTAGTTCAATTTGGGCTGCGAAGCTGCTTAAACTTCTATTTTCTTCTCTCAAGATGTTTAGCTCTTGCTTCAACTCATCATTTTGCTTTTTGAATTGGGTATTTTCTACATTTTGTCTATGGAGAACTTCAAATTCTTCCATTAGTTGGCTTATTTTCATCTTCAATTCAGTATTTTCCTCTTGTAACATGATATTTTTCTTCCTTAAATCGTCCTGTTAATCAAAAAAAGTAATTTTTTTTACGTGATGATCCATTGTGCACATACTATAGGCGTGATGTGTGTGACAAGACCAAAATATAAAGCAAAAAAAATCTCACATCATCAAATCTCAACTTAGGGGGAGTTTCAACCACTATGAGTTTTTTAGCTTTCAACACATCCTCTCTACCACCTTCCTCCGATATGCTCAAATTTGTGAAGTAATCCTCCACCATGAGTTTTTCAGCTTGGAATTGTTCCTCTTTACCTTCATCACATGTGCTCAACCTTGTGGGAGTGTCTTCTATTACCAGATTCTCAAAATTAACCTCGTCCTCTCTATATATTCCACAAGAGATGTTAAGCTGCAAGTCTACCTCAACACCTGAAACCTGCCCATGTCAAACTTTCAGTCAATCAAAAGTGAAATGAGAACTAACAGCCACATTCCAATAGAAGCATTGAAATAGAAGAACCAAAACGGTAGAAGAATGATATATTTAAACTTCAAAAAAAAGATACTTGTCTAAATAAGTAATACATTGAACAAATGAATAGAATTTATAACCAACATAAAATGCCCTGACCTTAGAATGAAGCCTAAAGTTTTATATACCAGACATAGGTAAAACAAAAACATAAACAAATAGAAAGCAAGAAATTGTAACTCACTTTACTTATTGTGCTTGTGGAATAGTTTTCCATTGCTTCTTTTATTATATTAATTTGTAACTCTTCAGAAGTAGGTTGGAGTTTCCAAATTATCTGCAAAATATATACATAAGACATAATAAAATACAAATCGACTTTTCTTTCCCCTGATATTAGGGAATAGAAGTTTTAGTATGCCATATATAATACCAACGCGAGTTAGGAAACCATTATTTCAAAGACCAAATACATTAGCTGCAGATTTAGACTAAATCCTAAAGGGCTTGGGAAGTGAAAGGATTTTGCAACTTTAAATCATTGGATCATCTATTAAGGACAGAATATAGCATTAAAGAGTCTTTTCTCTACTTTTCATGTTATACAGGGAGTCAATGAATCTTTAAATTCAGCATTCAACAATTTGTAAGCAAGTTTTAAAGTTACCTGGTCTTCATGAAGATCTTTAAACCTTGAAGTACTCCGTTGCCTTGGGTGAGATTTACTATGATCCCATCGACACACACGAGGAAAGGTTATATCGTGATTTTGCAAATGTGGTCGTGCCATATCAAAATGCTCATAGGACCATGTCTGTCCCCAATAACGTGGGAAAAAAAACATTTGATCAACAAAAGCATTGACAAATTACATACTTTACAAACATTGCTGCTATACTTTTTACTTTTGAAAACTAATTAACACTAAGTCTTCTAGGCAGCGAATAAATTCTTTCCACACACACATTTTAGTTACAAGACAACACCATATAGCCTTTTATAATCATTCTAATTACTGAAAAATAAAGTAACTTCAGAGACTGAAGTATTGAATTGACATAGATTTAGTTGTTGATAATTTATTTACCTCAATTGATCACAAACACATCATTCTTAATTCAGTTAAGATATTTTCTGAACTAAATCAATACCAAATAAAAAATTGGAGAACTACATTACCATTTCGAGAATTAAATAAAATTTGACTTCTCAGAAATAAAAAGTGACAATATACAGTGTTGAACTTTTAATTCTTGAATGGTTAACATTTTCATTATGTTAAAGTTTACATAAACAGATAAGACATACTATGCTTAGAAGGATTGATTAGCATTGGAAAAAGATTTTCCATTCTTATACTGTTATTAACATCATACAGAATATCGTTTTGGTCAATCCAACTACAAAACTAATTTTTTTTCATTATCTCAATTACCATACCAAATGTTGTAAACATTAAACAAATATAGCTGAATCTTGTAAACATTAAACAAATATAAGAATACAGCTAAATGATTCTTATTTTTATGCATTTCTAAGGTGTGTGTAATGTATAGAGTTTAACAGATATGCACTACCAGCGTAAACAAATTACGCGATTATGGATGATTGTGTAGTGCATATCTATTCAAGTTGGATATATAAGACTTCTATTTTAACATATGACTTCAATTCTAACATATATAGCTTCATTTAAAGATATATGATAATAATATAAATGACATATGAAACTTACTTGGAGCAATATAAGACAACCACCCACATACTGAACACTGTTTTCTTTTCTCTTATCGAGCCACTGACACAAATCTTCAACTACAGCAGCACCCCAAGCAAAAGAAGAAACCCCATCCAAATTACCAAGAAAGGACAAGTACCTTGAATCTACTTTCCCATCATTGGAAGAAAGGAAAGTCCCAATAGTGAAAAGCAAGAAGCTCCTCACAAAATCGTCACTCACAACATCCCCAATGGTATCAAGCCTTGCTTCAAGAGTAGCCATAGCCACCTTTCTCTTCCCAGGTAAAGCCCCATATTGCCCTTCAAAATCAGAAAACAATTCCTCTTCCTTCAACTCCACACGGTGTCCAACCACCGGAAGCCCCAAAATCAGAGCAACATCCAACAAACTAATGGCAATTTCGCCAGAACCAACCTCAAAAACTTGCCGATCGGAATTCCAAGCCTCCATCACCTCCGTAAGGAAAACCTTGTTCAGAGTATGGTTTGGAATCGATAGCAAGTTACCAAATCCCGTTCGCGATATGGCCGATCTTTGCTCCGCCGTTAGAAGCTGAACTCGCTTCGCGAACGGAGTGAGAGAAAATCTAGTGCTGAAATTCTTCACCACCTGGAAAAGGAAAAACGAAAAATCAAAATTGAAAGCGTAATTCAGTCATTTTCTTTTTAATGTATTCCCTTTCACCATGTAGACACAAAATTTTAAATTTCCTCATGACGTCACTCTACAGGCGGTTACCTGCCGCCTCGCCATTCAGTAAGGTCCGCTTACTCCAACTCCAACCGCCGAGTCTGCCGCGATTTTCTGAATCCGTTACCTCTATTCACCTGAGCTGCCGGCAATCGCTCTACTGGGGCGGAAGCGGTCTCCATGGCGTGAATGAAACCGCGAAGGTGAAAACGAAACAGGTAATTAAGGGAGGATAAAAAAGGGGAAAAGAGATGTACCGGTTCTGAAGCTTGGCCGAGGCCAATAGAAGATATTCTGATTGATTTTCTCATCCGGAATTAGGTTTTCCGGCGCCAGCGATGAAGAGAAGAAGCTCCGATGGGAAATAATGAACGTTACTAGCGAATGCGACCAATGAGCTTAAACACTAGTACTGTGGCTCTGGCTATTTTGTTTAGTAATTTCAAAACTTCTCGCAGAAGTTTTGAAATAGATGAGCTGAGGTGTACCTTATGCTTTTTTTTTTACTCATCCTTATATATTCAAAATTAAAATAAATAAAAAACCGCGAAAATATAAATTATTTTTTTCAAGACAAACATTTACTGTAATCTTTTCTTTTGTCCCAAAAGGAAATAGGAATTTTAGTCATTAAATTAGAAGAATAGATTAATTAAGTCTCTCAAATTTACAAAATAATAATTTAATCTTTTGAAATAATAAATATCTGTCATTAAGTTTTTTAAATTTATACCACAATTTAAAAGATATTTATCTATGATGTATATGTACAAGTATGGTATCGAATATTGATACTGATATGAGATATGACATTTTATAAAAAATTCAAAAAGTCACAAATTATTTTCGTTTACAATAATAAATTTACTCAAATACATAAATAATAATATATTAATATATAAAAATATCAATTTCATCCGTAATATAATGTGGAATAAGAGAATATTCACGGATAGGGTACGAAACTGCGAAATCTTAAGTTTGAACTTAGAACAATACGTTCACCATAACATTATTAGCACATGACTTAAAGATCGATTAAATATTTTTTTATGTAGCAAATAAATTAGGCAAAATTACATTTTTGGTCATTTATCTTATTTAATTGTAAGAGTTTTGTCAAAAAAATACTTTTTTTGTCCCAAATCTTTTATGTTTTGAAACATACATGAAATAGTTTTTTATTTTTTATTTTTTAAATGTTGATGTGTCCAACTACATTCATAGTTTTAAAACCAGATCAACGGGTCGCATCAAGAATCGAAACTATGACCTATCTGACCAATTTATCAAACCACTCGTATTAATGAACCGATCAAATTTCGGTTGAACTAACTAAAACTATGATACCCGAAACAAATTGGTCGGATTCAAGAAAATTAGTTTTTTATTTTGTAAAAAAATCTTTTCTAAGGTGCACAAGTCACTTAAGTGGTGCATGGTGCAAGACATATATTCACCATTAGATTTATTAGGTTCCATCAAGTGTAATACACCCTCCACACTAGATCTACTCCCTATCCACCTTCCTCTTCCCTTTCACTTCTCACTTCCATTTCCCCTTCACCTTCACGAGAATCTGATGGGGAATAAACACAGAAACACAATAACAAGTAATATGCAGCGGATATAAAATTCCCCAAACTTGCAAGAACCCGTGAGGAGCAACAACAAATATATGGCAGCAAATTAATCAAAATAAAAGAGCGTAAAGAACACCGATATTTTAACGTGGAAAATCCCTCAATGCAAGGGTCAAAACCACGGGTCGCCCAGACCAAAGAAATAGTTCCACTATAATCAAACAAGGGTACAAGAGAGTCTAAAAAAGATGCACAAAGTGTGCCTACAACCAGTCAAAATAACAAAGCACTACAGCTTACAAATGAAAAGCAAGAAGAAGAAAAACACTCAAAAACCTGTGGCTCTTCGAGCACGATTTCTCCCTCTCCAAAATCGTTTCGCCGATCTGACCGTTGAAAACGAAGCACTAAATGTTGCGAACCTACTATCCAAAAATCAGCCTGATTCAACGGTTAACGAATGCGCAATTGATGTTTTTCTGAGACTGATTTAATAAAATCGAGAATAGGGTTTACTTTTCTCTTTTGGTGATTGTCTTTTCTCTCAAAATAGTCTCTCTCTTTCAACCCTAATTAAACCACTCTCCACTTAAATAAGTGAGACACATGGACTACAATATTTGGGTCTTTTCTCTACAATATTTCTGCCTTTCCATAGCTCATATGGAGTTTTGTTTAAAATTTTTCTGATGGATACACAATTTGAAACATAACATGTAGTGTTGATAGCTTTGGCCCAAAAATATTTTTCAATGTTGGCTTCATTTAAGATAGTTCTAGTCATTTCTTGCAAAGTTCTATTTTTCCTTTCAACAACTCCATTTTGTTGAGGAGTTCTTGAGGAAGAAAATTATGAGAAATTCCATTTTCATCAAAAAGATTTTTAAATGATTCATTTTCAAATTCACCTCCATGGTCACTTCTCACGGAGACAATTCTTGATCCCTTTTCATTTTGGATCATTTTACAAAAATGATGAAAAGCCTCAAAGGCTTCATTTTTATGTTTTAAAAATAAGACCCATGTAAAACGTGAGAAGTCATCAACAATTACAAATCCGTATCGTTTTCCACTAAGGCTTGGAGTTTTGATAGGACCAAAGAGGTCAATATGAAGTAGCTCAAGAAGATGATTTGTTGAAACAATATTTTTAAAGTGAAAGCTACTTTTAACTTGTTTTCCTTCGACACAAGCTTCACATACTTTGTCTTTCTCAAAATTAATTTTTGGAAGACCTTTAACTAATTCTAATTTAGACAATTTAGAAATAGTGTTCAAACTTGTATGACCAGCTCGTTTGTGCTATATCCATTTATCCTTTTCAATGGATACAAAACACGATTCAGTAGGCAAATCATCTAGATATAACTCATATAAATTCTTTTTTCTAAAACCAAAAAAGAAAACTCTTCCCGAGGATGAGTGTTTAACCTCGCATAGATTAGGCTTAAAAATAACTTCAAATCCACTATCACATAGTTGACTAATACTGAGCAAGTTATGTTTTAAACCATCCATATACTGTACATTTTTTATTTTGGCAGAATTATTTTTACCAATGATATCGGTACCTTTTATTTGAGCTTTATCATTGTTTCCAAACGTGACCGATCCTCCATCCTTTATTTCCAAGGAAATAAAGCAATGCCTATCCCTTGTCATATGCCTTGAGCAGCCACTGTTCAAGAACCAAGGCTTTCTTTTGTTGATCAGAGGATGTACCTGTGTTAGAGTTTAATAGTGACTTAGGTACCCATATAGAATTGGGTCCTTGTTGGTTAGTTTTTCCTCTTGTGAGGAATTTTCTTTTATGATAACAAACGGAATCATGATGCCCACGTTTTCCACAGAATGAACATTATTTCTTTATGTTGTCTACCTTTTTCTTTGCATGACATCTTTTGAAAGTATGTCCAAGTTTTTTGCAAAAGGTGCATCTTGGCCTATTCTCTTGTTTCTTTGGAATGAAAAAGTTTTCATATAATTTTTGTTTTTGGGAACTTTTAAATCCAATACCAGCTTTGTCAAAGATTCCAGATTGGGATCCCATTATCTTTTGAAAAGTATTAGTGGATTTAACAAAGTTGGTAATATCATTTTTTAGTTCTTCAACTTCTATTTTAAAAATTTCCTTTTCTGTATCCTCTTCTGGAGGATGAATTTTGACATTCCTTTTGTTTAAAATAGATTGTTTCTCAGACAACTTCTCATGAGATAACTGCAAGTCTCGAATGATTTGTTCATATTTCTTATTCTTGGCTTGGAGTTCCTCATTGAGTTTCTTTATTTCATAAAGTTTATTTTTAAGAAAACCACATTTATGAGATAAAGTGTTTGAGTCATTTAAAAGATTGTCAAATTCTATTTCTAATTTTTCACAAGTAGGACAGAGTTCTGTGATGGTTACCTTTTCAGTTTCTATCTTTGTCATGAGACAGAGGTTGGCCTCTTCTTCCTTTTCTTGCTCAGAGGATGAATCGTCACTATCATCCCACGTGATCATCATAGATTTGTTTTTGTAGGGAAAACTTTTTGAGTTTCTTTTGTTTAGAGGACACTCAGTTTTGTAGTGACCCATTTTGTTGCATCCAAAACAAGTAATCTGACTTTTGTCAATTTTTTCTTTTTGAGGAGATCTTTTGTCATGTCCTCTACAATTTATCATCCTCTGGATTCTTCTAGAAATCAGAGCGAGTTCATCCTCTTCCTCAAATAGAGGATACTCTGGGCTTTCCTTCTTTGTGGTATCTTCAGTCCTCTTGGAGGATGAGCTTTCCGTTTGACTTGATTTTAGAGCAATCATTTTTCCCTTTTTGCTTGGTTTGTCAGTCAGCAACAATGGTTCATGAGCTCTTAGAGTTCAAACCAGATCCTCTAACTTTATGTTGGCCAAGTCTCATGCTTCTATGATGGCAGTCACCATAGGTCTCCATTCTTTTGTTAAACTACTTAGGATTTTTCTTATCCTCTCTTGAACGGAGTATACCTTTCCAAGAGATCTCAAGTTGTTTAGTATGATTGTCAGCCTTGAGAACATTTCATCAATCGTTTCTTCCTCCTTCATTTCGAATAATTCGAAGTCTCTTACTCCCATGTCAATCTTGGCTTCTTTTACGTATCTTGATCCTTCATGATGAATCTTTAGAGTGTCCCATAGTTCTTTGGTGTTTTTGCATTCTTCAACTCTATCATATTCTTCCCTGCTCAAAGCACACGTTAGAAATAAATGAGCTTTAGAGTTTAAGAGTACCTTAGCATTTTCATCAGTCATCCATTGTGCTTGAGGTTTCTCGTCGGAGGTTGCATCTGTGTTGTTGATTCTTATGAATAGAATAAACGCAAGGAAAGTATAAAGAGAGAGAGAGACACACAACTTTTATACTAGTTCACCCAAAGATGGCTACGTCCAGTCCTCTCACACTTGTGAGATTTCACTAATGATCAACCTGATCAACCTCTCTCAGAGGTTGATTACACTTTGTGTATTCTTTAGCTTCACCAAGCTTACAACCTTGTTTCTTACAAGTTTCAAATATTTTCAATTACAACTTACTTGAAAATTACAGAGTGATATGAGTATGATTTCTTTCTCTTTACTTAACACTTTCTAAAAAGATTTTTTCAAAGATCTAGTGTAGGAACATAGAAAGTATAAAGAGAGGATACATATTGCTTTTGATAGATTTAAGATTCTTGATCTTTTTAGCAATATTGTTGTGTGTTTGATGTTGAAGAGCTTCCTGCCTTTTATAGAGTCCTTGTGGTGCTCTTCCATGTGTAAAACAACTTTATGACCGTTGGGGACTTGATCAAAAAGTCCAAGGTCTTTGTGCTTAATTACCGAACTGTCATTCAGCTGTCTTTGGACAGAAGCAGTCCATCCTCGACCATGAGGTTCAAACCTCCTTGGGACTTGGTCATTGGTAGTCCTTTTCACTTTTTCATTCTCCAAGACATGTAAGGCTATTTCTTTGACTGTGTGAGCTACAGCCGCCTGAAAGTTGTAATACCAGGTTGATTTCAACTTTTGAGAATGATGTAACAATTGATCCAACCTCTTACCTAGTACTGGGCGTCCTTGTACCTAGTACTACCCATCCTCGTATTGGTTCAATTTGCTTTCTGACCTATTTGAATAATGTGCTTTATTTGGTCATTCTTGGGTACTGTTTTGACTTCTCAACATGATTAAAAATCATGGTTATTGTGCTAGATGAATATTATACATTTAGGAGGTTATCCTCTCACAGATTCATTAAGTCAGATATTTCTCCTTTTAGTCTTCATGATGAATAACCTGTTTTCTAATATAAATACACTCAAGAGCACATATTAGTCATTAATTCACAATCATAATCCTTTAAGTAATTTTGTTATCATTAAAATCATTTGAGAGAGATTTTGTCTCAACAATGTATTCCTATAATTTGGTTTTGTGGATGAACTCCTACGATTTTCCAGCTTCTTGGAGGAGTTTGAAATGGAGATTGTTTATCGATCTCATATATTTTTAGGAATAATTTGTTGTTGTTGCCTAGCTTGTTCTTCGTCTTCATCATCTATCTTATGTATATCAAGATCATCAAATAATACATGCATATTTACCTCAAAAGTTTTTGTTCAGAGATTAAATATGCGATATCCTTTGGAATTAGTTGAATATCCTAAGAAAATAGCTTTGTCTAATTTTGCATCAAACTTTCCTAGATTGTCTTTGTTATTTAAAATGTAGCAGTAACAGCCAACAATGTGAAAGTATGAGATATTTGACTTTCTATTTTTCCATATTTCGTAAGGTGTTTTATTGATGATTTTCCTTATTGATACACGATTTAAAATGTAGCAGGAAGTGTTGATAGCTTCAGGCCAAAAGTGTTTTTATTTCTACATTTGATTCTTCTAAGAATGTTCTTTCCAGTTCTTGTAATGTTCGATTCTTTTGTTCAACAACTCCATTTTGTTGGGGAGTTCTTGCACAAAAAAAATAATGAGAAATGTCAAGTTCATCAAAAAAAATTTTACAGGAAGTGTTTATGAATTCTTCTCCACGATCACTTCTCATAGATATTATGTTAGAGTTTTTTCATTTTGAACTTTTTTGCAACAAGTTTTAAAAGCATCAAGCGAATCATATTTTTGTTTTAAGAAGAGTACTCATGTGTAACATGAAAAATCATCAACAATAATAAAGCCATATCTCATTCCTCATAAGCTTGTTGTTTTGATAGGACCAAAGAGATCAATGTGAAACAGTACAAGAGGTTTTTTAGTTGAAATGAAATCTTTTGAATGCAAACTAGCTTTTGCACTAGCTTCACATAATCTTTTGATGCAAAATCATCAACAATAACAAAGCCATATCTCATTCCTTTTGCACTTGCTTCACATAATCTATCTTTATCAAAATTTATTTTTGGCAAAGCTCTAACAAGATCTAGTAAGGATAATTTTGAAATTTTTTTCATGCTAACATGCCCAATTCGTTTATGCCATATCCACATCTTTGTTGATGGACATAAAGCATGATTTAGTAGGTAATTCTTCAAGATATAATACATAGAGATTTTTCTTCCTGGATCCAGATAATAGAATTTCACCAGAAGTTGCCTGCTTGACTTCACATATGTTTGGTTTAAATATAACCTCAAAACCATTGTCACACAGTTGACTAATGCTTAAAATATTATGTTTTAGATCTTCAACGTATTGAACATCAGTAATATTTGCAGAATTTTCCTTACCTATAGTACCTTTACCTTTGATTTTTGCTTGATCATTATTCCCAGAGGTTACAAATCCTCCATCCCTTTCGAAAAAGGAAAGAAAACATTATTTATCTCTTGTCATATGTCTCAAGCAGCCACTGTCCAAGTAACATGGCTTTTTCTTGACATTTTGAGAACCAACCTGCATTTGATGTTACAAGATTTTTAGGTACCCATTTGTATTCGGTCTTTGAGAGTTAGTTTTTTCTTTAATACTGGATTTTTTTATTCTTAAAATAGGAGTTTGATTCACTATGACCAATCTTTGAACAATAACAACATATCCTTGTTTCTCTTGGATAAGGTTTTGTCCTAATCCCAGAACGCACTTCCTTTTGGAGAGGTCTTCTTAATTTATATTTTTCATCCTGTTTTTTAAAATAACATGCATACTCGAGATGTCCAATTTTACTGCAGTAGGAACACTTCGTTTTGCACTTGTCTTCTTTTCTTTCAGGAACAAAAAAAAAATCTCATAAAGCTTTTAAAAGTTTTGGGTTTTGTCAAAACCAAGTCCAGCTTTATCAAATATTCCTACTTGAGATCCCATAATTCTTTGCAAGGTTTCAATAGATTTAATAAAATTCGATAGATCATTTTTTAGATATTCAATTTCTATTTTGAGAAGAATGTTCTCCTTTTAAGTTGTAGAACGTTCTTGACATTCATATTCTTCAATTATTTTCAAATGAGATTCCTACAAGCTTCGAATGATCTTTTTTAGTTCATCATTCATATCATGAGCTTCCTTTTTTTTTCTTCTTATTTTTCTTTGTAAACTTGTTCTTTTAAATAACTACATTTTTTAGCAAGAAAATTTGAGTCGTTTAACAAGTTATCAAATTATTTTTCCATTTGTTCACATAAAGGGCATAGTTCAAAAATAATTAGTTCATCGTCTTCTGAGTTTGCCATTAGACACATGTTGGCTTCTTCATGATCTTCTATGTCTAATTCATCATAATCATCCTAGGTAACCATCATGGATTTTTTCTTCAATGGAAATCTTTTTGGTGCCTTTTTGTTTAAAAGACATTCAGTTTTGTAATGTACCTCTATTTTAGAATTTTTTCTTTTGTTTGGAATACTTCTTTTGATTTGATCTCTTCTCATCATTCTTTGAATTTTTTTTGTAAGAAGAACTATTTCTTCATCAGCTTCTTTTTAAGGCTATTATTTTTCCTTTCTTTGTTGGTTTGTCCTCTTGCAGTAGTACTTCATGTGCTCTGAAGGTTCCAATGTGTTATTCTAATCCAAGTATCTCAAAAATCTTAACATGACCTATGGTTGTAACCATTGGTCTCCATATGATTGGAAGACATATGGTTGTAACCATTTTTAACTGAGTATGCCTTGCCAAGACAACACATTTCATTTGAGCCAGTAGCTCAATTGGTAGTGGGAATGGAATGAGTCGGTACTTATCCTATAGGTACCGAGCTCGAATCCCACGGAAGGCAAAAACTTGCTAATTTCCAACGGTGGGAAAAGGGGGCGAGAAGGTCGTGATTAACATCGCCGATAACGGTAAGGGTCGGGATGTTACACATTTCATCAATGGTTTCTCCTTCATTCATTTCAAAAATTTCAAACTTTCGTACACCAATATCAATTCTTGTTTCTTTGACATGGATTGTTCCTTCATGATGGGTTTGTAGTGTATCCCATACTTTTTTTGCCGTATCACATTCATCAATTCTTTCATTTTCTTCCGTGCTTAAGGAACAAGACAAAAATAATTGAGCTTTAGAGTTTAGAAGTAGCTTAGCTTTGCCTTCTGTTGTCCAATCTCCTTTTTTTCTCAGTAGGTGTTGAATCATTCTAATCAATTCTTGGTATAAAGTTTCCAGTTGTTATGATGCGTCACATTCCTTTATGTTGTCATTTAAGGAACAATTGCATCTTACTTTTCCAAAAGTAATAGTCTGTACCATCAAAGTAATGTGGTTTATTCGATGATCCTCCTTCAACGATGTATTTAGCTTTTGACATTGCTTCCTATATCTTTCCTCTAACACATTTTGATTATTAATCCTTAGAGGCAAGCTCTGATACCAATTGAAGTAACAACGTCAATCACAAGGAAGGGGAGCTTGAATTGCGATTCCCATAAAAAATTAATTCCTGCTTTTAATTTAAAACTATCTCAAGATTTATCTTAGTTTCAAAAACAATAGAAGCAGGACATTCTTGGTTAGTGAAATTAAAAGAAATTATTTCTACGTGACCTGTGCTAGTGAGTGAGAAATAATTAATGCAAAGGAGAAGAGTATCATAAAATAATGTATTCTGGTTCACCTAAGGTGAGCTACGTCAAGTCCTCACAATTCATGAGTTTTCCACTAATGTGCTTGAACAAGAATGTTCTTGCTTTTCACACAAACTTTCTTGATCACTCTTGATTAGTTACAATCTTCACCTTTCAACCTTGAAAAGATTTCTTACAATTACTTTTCAGTCTAGAAAGGGTTTTCACAAGTCACATTTTAATTACAAAAATGATTTTTACAAACCACTCAAACTATCTTTAAGAATACAGTCTTGAGTTTCAAAATGAAATATTTAAAGAAGGTTGATGGATCAAAATCTGCTCAACACTTGTTTGAGTTTGATTTTCAGCAAAAAACTCAGTAAAAATATCATTGAATCTAGTCAAAAAAGAACTGAAGCTTTTGTTTGATTGAAGAGCTTTGATTTCTCAAATATGATTATTTAAGTGATAGATTGCATACACTTGAGACTCTTGCTGTTATCTTGCCCTTGAGGTTCCTTTTATAGGCGTGATAAAGGTTGATGACAGCTCATGTAGCCATTAATAATCCAATTGTTCATATTGATCTTTTAATAGACACGTGTTCTATTTTATCAAGAACGTTCTTGCTTTAAAACTAGAACGTTCTTCATTTCTGTTTTAAGTGAGTGCTGGACTGAGATCTTTTGACAGCTGTTTGGTGTTAATTTTTTATGTTTTGTACGCAAGTTGTATTACATTAATTTGGAATTTTGCTTCAACAGAGTTTTCAAACAAACTCCATTATTGATATGATACCAACGTTCGAAAAGATCCAGTTTGGAAACAAAAGATTGCCTAACGGTCACATTATCAAAACATATATTTCATTTCTAAAATTGAAGGAAATCATTGTTGACCAATGTGAATTTGAGATACGATTCAGAAACTCAACAATAAATTCACAAACCCTAATTTCATCTATATATAGTGGATCAAGGTTGAAGAAGAAAAACACAACAAAACTCAGAAATCTTAAAAACCAAAGTTATTTAGAAAAACCTCAAGGGCTCAATTTTCTAAGAATTCAGAGTTTAAACGTTTTATGTTATAGAAAAGAACTCGTTTAACTTTATATTATTTAGTGTTCATGCTTCATTTTAAATATGTAATCATTGTAATAACACAACTTAGAACAAGCAAAATAGAAACAGTTTCACCTCTTTGTAACCTAACACGATAGTGGCTTTAGTTTGCCTTTTACAATCTGTAGGTTTCAAATTGTTTATAGAATACTTGATTTGTAGGGTCAATGTGTGATTTTCTTCAATAGGTTCAAGTTGTTTTATAGAAGACAGACTTGTAGGGTTAGGTGCTGTTGTAATTCATGGTTTGAATTAGTGGAGCAATCCTTCTGTGTGAATGGACTAGATGTAGCAACCAATTTAGTCGTGAACCAAGATAAAATCTAGTGTGCTACTTTTGCTTCTGCTCTATCTATTTATTATTGCATCTGATTAGTCCAAACAGTTAAGTCACCAAACCCGAATCGGATTTAGAATTAAGAAAATAATTTTAAAATTAGACAAACACATTGAACCCCTTCTCGTGTTTGCGCATTTTAAATTGGTATCAGAGCTCGGTCTCAAGGTTGAGCATTTTATAGTGTTTGAGGAAAGATCCAAGGATTCAAATGTCTGGATTTGGTGAAGAAGCCTTAGGAGAAAACATCAACATACCACCTCTATTTGATGGAGAATGATTTGAGTACTGGAAGGATAGGCTGAGGAGTTTCTTTAGATCATAACCTGAAGTTTGGGAGTTTGTGGAAGATGGTTATATTGCCCCAACTAATACTGATGGTATTGAAATTCCAAGCAAAAAGATGGATGTTGAATAGAAGAAAATGTACAAGATGCATCACAAGTCTAGAACCTTCATGATAAACACAATCACATTCAAGGAGTTTGACATATGTAGTATGCACTATCAAAGAAACATCAAAGAGCATTTATGACAATCTTATTCTGACCTATGAAGGAAACAAACTAGTTCAAGAAAATAAGGAAAATCTTCTGGTGGAAAAGTATGAGCTCTTCAAAATGGAGGAAGATGAAGACATTGAAGCTATGTTTTCCAGGTTTCAAACTCTAGTCTAAGGATTAAAGGTACTTGAAAAAAGCTACACGTTGATCATGCCAACAAGATCCTAAGGAGTTTTCCCAATAAGTGGAGACTCAAGATCACAACTATCCAAGAAGCAAAGGATCTGAATGCTCTTAAATTGGAAGAATTAATTAGCTCTTTTGGATCACATGAAATTGAGCTTGAAGAAGATTAGCCCAAGAAGAAGAACAAAACTATGGCTTTGAAATCTAAGCAGAAGAAAACCTTGCAAGCAAAATTAGAGGATAATGATTTAGAAAATCAGAATGAAGATTCAGAGGAAAAGAAACTTACCTTCACATCTAGAAGAATTCAGAGGATGTGGTAGATTAAGAGGAAATCTTTCCCTCATAAAGGTTCCAAGCATTCTAGTAGAGGAAAGGATGAACAATATGATAAGAAAAGCATCATCTGCTTTGGATGCAATGAACCCAGACATGTCAAGTTAGAAGTTCCAAATCTAGAGAAAGGAATGTTGCAGAGGAAATATTCAAAGTCCAAGAAGAAACTTCTGATGGCCACATAGGATAACTCTAATGAATCTGTTAAGACAAACTCTCAAATTAAGTTTTGATGAAAATAAACAAGTTTTAATTAAGAATATTAATTATGATTCTAAATGTTATGTTAATTTAATCTGTGCTCTTGAGTGTTTTTATTAAAGATAGGAACCAAGCAAAGCAAAAGAAATCAGATCAAAAACAAATAAAACAATCATGATCATAAACTGTACAAAACAGAGAAAGATCAGCAGAATCAAGAATGATTGTCACAGCCACTTCACCAATCTTTCTCCAACGCTTTTACATTGATTCTACCTTAATTCTTTATATCAATTTCATCAGTACATGGCAAGGAACAGATAGGAATCATATTACGGACTACAACTTTCTCCAGTCAGGAACTGTCAAGAAAGTTGAACAAAACTGAACGTCAAGATTGATTATAAGTCCTCAGCTTGTCCAGAAGATTATCAGATCAGATTGATCATCTTTCTCCACCTTTAATCAACGTTCTCCGTTTCAGAAGAAGAACAATCTCTGTTTCTGCAGAAGAAGACTTCTCAGTTCTGCAGAAAATTATTCACTCCTTTCCAAACAGTTTTGGATCAAATCAAGTGTCCAAACCAAAGCCCAATTATCATCAAGTATTATCAAAGCTTAATGGGTCATTAAGCGCGCAAGAAGCTTGTGCAAAATTAAGTAAAACAGCCCAAACAGCAAAGCCCAAAACTGTCACATGAATGGTGCATTTTGTCAACAGATTCGTTGCTTCTGTCAGAAGAAAAGCAGAGCACTTCCAACGGCTCTTTCTGACCAAAATTAATTGCTCAAATCATCTATAAAAGGAAGGCAAATTCGCAAGCATCATTTAGATCTTCAAGTGCCAAGTATTCTCATTAAATCATATTCACTTGCATTCTTGAAGCTATCTCATTCACAAAAGAAATCAGGCTGAAACCATTATATACTTCCAGTCTATTCTACTGAGTTCTTTACGTTCTGAATCTATTCTCAAACAAGAGTTGAGCATAATCAGATTCAAGCAAACCCTTTAAATCATTATTGTATAAACTCATAACTATAAGGATTGTTTATAGTTTGAGATTGATTAAAAGAGTTAACTGTAAAATCCTAGCAGATTAGTTAGGTAACTTGATTGAATCCTTTCTGGGTGGAAAGGAAGTGTAGTTACAGATCAAGGTTGATCTCTAACTGTGATTGTTCTCCGTTCGTTGAACACTTAGTGAAAATCTCACAGTTGTGAGGACTGGACGTAGCCCACGTTGGGTGAACCAGGATATATCTTTGTGTGGTATCTCTTCCTTATCTCTATTTACATTCAGTTATTGTTATTGTCAAAATTAAATAGAGAAACTAAAAACTGTGATTTTAACTAATCAAGAACATTCTGCGTTTTCTGTTTCAAAACCAAGAACGTTCTTCGTTTCTATTTTCATAACCAATATCATTCTTGAGTTGTTTTCTTAAGTGTTTAACAGGAAATTTTAAATAGGAAAAATTACAATTCAAACAGGCCATCAAAATGATTCAAACTCTGCCAAAAAGGAAGAAATCGACTGGACATCTGAAGACAAAACTAAGGTACTCTTAAACTCTAAAGCTCAATTATTCTTATCGTGTGCTTTGAGCAGGGAAGAAAGTGAAAGAGTCAATGAATGCACAACTGCTAAAGAAATTTGGGATACATTGCAAATTCATCATGAATGAACAAACCATGTCAAAGAAACAAGAATAGACATCTTCATAAGAAAATTTGAGCTGTTCGAAATGAATGAAGGAGAAACCATTGATGAAATGTATTCAAGGTTCACAACTATAGTGAATGAAATGCGATCCTTGGGAAAGGCTTACTTAGTACAAGATAAAGTAAGAAAGATCATGAGATGTCTTCCAGTCATATGGAGACCAATGGTAACAGCTATAAGCCAAGCCAATAATCTTGAAGTATTGGCACTAGAAGAGCTAATTGGAACCTTAAAAGTACATGAGGTATTACTGGAAAAAGATAAACCTGTCAAGAAAGAAAAAGCAATAGCCTTAAAAGCATCTCAAGAAAGCATGCCTAACCAAACAGAGGAAGAGCCAGAAGAAAAATGTCAAGAAGATGCTGATGAAGAAATAGCTTTTCTCACTAAAAGAATTCAAAGAATAATGAGAATGAGAGATCAAATGAAGAAGGGATTCCCAAACAGAAAAGAAAATCCTAAAGCAGAACTAGACAAAAGCCAAATTACATGTTTTGATTGTAATAAGTTGGGACATTACAAATCAGAGTGTCCTCTGAACAAAAGAACACCAAACAGATTTCCTTTCAAAAAGAAATCAATGATGGCCACATGGGATAACTCAGATGAATCTGATTAAGAAGAAGATGAAGAAGCTAACATATGCTTAATGGCAAACACTGAAGAAAATGAGGTAACAAATTCTGAATCCTGTATTTTATATGAACAAATGGAAAAAGAATTTGACAACTTATTAAATGATTCAAACTTACTCATTCAAAAGTGTAGTTCTTTAAAAGAAAAAATTTATAAAGAAAAGGAAGAAAAAGAAAAAACTTAGGTTCTGAATGATAAGCTAAAGGAAATCATTCAAAATCTGAAAGAATCTCAGACGAAAAACTTTCACACTGAAAATCAAGAAAGTCAAGAACATTCTGCATTTCAAAATGAGAACGTTCTCCTTAAATCTGAAGTTCAACTTTTTAAAAATGATCTGTTAAACTTTATTAAAACTACTGGAACATTTCAAAATATCATGGGATCTCAAGTTGGAATATTTGATAAAGCTGGTATTGGTTTTAATCAAACTCAGAAAACCAAAATGTATGAAAACTTTTTTATTCCAGAAAGAAGAGAAAATAAATGCAAGATCAAATCTTCATATTGCAGCAAAATTGGACATCTTGAATTTGCATGTTATTTTAAGAAAAGAGATGAGAAAATCAAGAGCAAACAGAGAAAAGAACAATCTGAAACAAAAACATGTTTTTCTCAGAAAAAACAAGAACGTTCTCCAGATAAAACAGAAAACGGAGAAAGTTCTGAAAATCTGTCAAAACCAGTTAAAAAATCTTTTCAAAAACAAATAATCAAATGTTCTTCATGTTCTAAGATTGGACATTCTGAATCTACATGTCATAATAACAGAAAATCAAAATTTAGAACTAATCCACAAGGACCCAAGACAGAATGGGTACCAAAAGTTAATAAAACCAAAACTGCAGGTTGGTTCTCAAGGTGTCAAGAAAAAGCCATGGTTCTTGGACAGTGGCTGTTCAAGACACGTGACAGGTGATAAATATTGCTTCATGTCCTTCGTCAAGAAAGATGGAGGGTCTGTCACCTTTGGAAATGACAATCAAGCTCGAATCAAAGGTAAAGGGACAATTGGTAAGAAAAACTCTGCTCAAATAACTGATGTTCAATATGTTGAAGGTCTGAAACATAATCTCTTAAGCATAAGTCAACTTTGTGACAATGGCTGTGAAGTTATTTTCAAACCCAACCTATGTGAAATCATAAAAACAAAATTTGGTGAAAAACTATTTTCTGGAACCAGAAAGAAAAACCTTTATATATTATATCTTGAAGAACTGCCTGATGAATCCTGCTTCATATCTATTGATAAAGATAAATGGATCTGGCATAAAAAGGCAGGGCATGTCAGCATGAAAACCATTTCCAAAACTTCAAAATTAGAACTTGTCAGAGGATTACCAAAACTGAATTTTGAAAAAGACAGAATATGTGAAGCTTGTGTCAAAGGAAAGCAAGTTAAAAGCAGCTTTCACTCAAAAGATTTTATTTCCACAAACAAAATTCTTGAATTACTTCACATAGACTTATTTGGTCCTGTCAAAACAACCAGTTTAGGAGGAATGAAATATGGTTTTGTTATTGTTGATGACTTCTCTCGATACACTTGGGTACTATTTTTAAAACAAAAAGATGATGCTTTTGAAGCTTTTAAAATCTTTTGTAAAAAGGTACAAAATGAAAAAGAATCCACCATCATCTCTATAAGAAGTTATCATGGAGGAGAATTCATAAATGCTCCTTTCATAAACTTTCTTGATGAACTTGGCATTTCTCACAATTTGTCTTGTGCAAGAACTCCTCAACAAAAAGGAGTTGTTAAAAGAAAAAATAGAACCTTACAAGAAATGGCAAGAACAATCTTGGAAGAATCTAATGTTGAAAAATATTTTTGGGTTGAAGCCGTCAATACATCATGCTATATTTTAAATCGTGTATCCATTAGAAAAATCATAAACAAAACTCCATATGAAATCTGGAAAAACAGAAAACCAAACATTTCATACTTCCATATTTTTGGGTGTTACTGTTATATTCTAAACAACAAAGATGTTCTTGGAATATTTGATTCAAAATCCGATAAAGCTATCTTTTTGGGTTATTCAACCGACTCTAAAGGTTACAGAGTTTTTAATCTAAGAACTAAAATTGTTGAAATTAGCATGCATATTTTATTTGATGAATTTGATGACTTAATACTTGAAAAGTCAAATGAGGATGAAGAATTGCCAGACACACAACAGAGAACTGATGTGCAGGAAACGGAGATTGATAAACAATCTCCATATCATTCTCCACCTAAAAGCTGGAGAACGATAGGAGATCACCCTCAAACTCAAATCATTGGGGATACAACAGATGGAATCCGAACCAGAAAGTCATTCAAGAATGATGAGAACAACATGGCAATGATTTCTCAAGTTGATCAATCTTGGATTGAAGCCACGAAGGAAGAACTGCAGCAGTTCGATAAGAATGAAGTCTGGACCTTGGTACCAAATCCCCAAGATCAAACAATTATTGGTACACGCTGGGTTTTCAGAAACAAATTAGATGAAGAAGGTAAGGTTGTAAGAAACAAAGCAAGATTGGTTGCTCAAGGTTACAACCAACAAGAAGGTATAGACTATGATGAAACTTTTGCTCCTGTTGCAAGAGTAGAAGCTATTCGTATACTTCTTGCATATGCATCTCACAAACTTGTTAAATTATTTCAAATGGATGTTAAAAGTGCATTTTTAAAAGGCTTTTTAAATGAACAAGTTTATGTGAAACAACCTCCCGGTTTTGAAGATCAATCAAAGCCAAATCATGTTTTCAAACTTACAAAGCTTTGTACGGCTTAAAACAAGCACCAAGAGCTTGGTATGATAGGTTAAGTTCCTTCTTAATCAATAATGGATTTTCCAGAGGAAAAATCGACACTACACTTTTTAAGAAAATTGATAAAAATGATTTACTCATTGTACAAGTGTATTTTGATGATATTATCTTTGAATCAACTAATGAAAAAATGTGTGATGGCTTCTCAAAACTCATGCAAAGTGAATTGGAAATGAGCATGATAGGAGAATTAAGATATTTTCTTGGATTACAAATTAAACAACATGAAAATGGTATTTTTATTTGTCAAGAAAAATACATTAAGGATTTGTTAACCAAGTACAAAATGAATGAAGCAAAAATCATGTCTACTCCTATGCATCCATCATCTTCATTAGACAAAGATGAACATGGAAAATCTGTTTCTGAAAAAGAATATATAGGCATGATTGGTTCCTTGCTATATTTAACTGCTAGCAGGCCAGATATTGTATTTGCAGTATGATTATGTGCTAGATTTCAATCTGCGCCAAAAGAATCCCATTTAACAGCTGTAAAACGAATCTTTAGATATCTTGTTGGAACTACTGATCTTGGCCTTTGGTATAGAAAAGGTTCTCATTTTGATCTTGTAGCATATTGTGACGCTGATTATGCTGGAGATAAAACTGAAAGAAAAAGCACCAGTGGAGCATGTCAATTTTTGGGTGATGCTTTGATAAGCTGGTCTTGCAGGAAACAAAATACTATAGCCTTATCAACCACCGAAGTTGAATACGTATCAGCTGCAAGTTGTTGCTCACAAGTTCTCTGGATTAAAAATCAACTTGAAGACTTTTCTGTAAGTTACTCTAGTATTCCAATTTACTGTGATAATACTAGTGCAATCAATCTGTCAAAAAATCCAATTCAACATTCTCGTTCAAAACATATCGAAATAAAACATCACTTTATTCGCGATCATGTTAATAAAAAGGATATTGAATTAATTTTTGTTGATACTCAAAATCAGTTTGCTGATATTTTTACAAAGCCCTTGGTCGAGGAAAGTTTTAATTCAATCGAAGAAAAACTGAAAGTTTTGAAAACTCCTGAAAATTGTAGTTAAAACTGCTTCTGTAGAAAAGGGAGAACGTTTATCAATCTCTATTTTTTAAACATCTTTCTGCGTTTTTCAAATCCTCTTCCCAGACATCATCTTCCTCATACACAGGAAAGGCATGTCCTAGCATTAAATGCGCGTGCATCAAGGCTCTCAAAAGTCATTGCTAACCTGTCAAATTTGTTCCTTTCCCCAACACTTGTCACTTCCCTAGATTTTAATCATCATTACTCTCTCTCTTGAAAAAACTGCAAAACCAAGTTGCAGTTATCACAACCGTTCATCTTTCTGAAACAGTTTCCATCCTCTCAAACTGTTGTCTTCCTCCAAATTCTTCTTTCATCTCTCTCTCTGTATCAACAATGGCTCGAACAAAGCAATCTGCTCGCAAAAATGCAAGCACTGACATTCCATCACCATCATCATCTTTTTCACCAGTCTACGAAAGTTCACCTTCACCTCCACCCAGGCCAACTCCTCCAAAACAATCATCTGACTCCTCTTTTTCTGACTACCTTTCTTCGTCCCCCGAGTCCAACCCTAACACCTCCATTCCTAAACCTATATCTTCTGTTCTTCCTCCTCTTCATTCCTGTCAAACTCCAAATGTTACTCAAGTTCCTCCTCATTTAAGAACATCCTTTTCTAAACCCGCACCACCACCACAAAAATTTGTCAATCCTGCAGCACCTAAAAGGCGCTCAATGAGAATTCTGGCAGGAATTGGGATCTCAAGGACCCCAATCACTAAACCTGCCTACTTCATCATCTGATACTCCTCCTCCTTCAACAAAACCTGTCACTCCACCAAAATCCTCTTTTTCATCTCAGACTCCTAAATCAAAAACCTCAATACCAACCCCATCAAAATCATCCTTTTCTGAAGCTTCTCAATCTACTCCTCCAAACCAGAAACAGAGACTAATGATTGAATTTTTCTCCTCCTCAACACCCACTCAACCTAAAACTCGTACCCTAAAATCAAAAACCACCATTCCAACCTCAAAATTTCTGGCAAGAACAAACTTACCCATTCGTCAGAGATTCAAAACAACTGTACCTAAGCACAAATTCCGTTTTTCTCCTTCCTCATCTCAAGAACGTTCCCCAACCCAGACACCTTCTCCCACCCAAATGACATAACGTTCTCCCATTCCTTCCACTACGACTGTTCAAAAAAGTCTTACCCCTACTCCCGAACGTTCTCCACCTCAAGAACGTTCTCCTATCCCACAAAATTCTCCATCTCTTACTCCAGAACATTCTTCAATTCAAGAACGTTCTCCTACCCACAACCAATCTTCCTCTCCAGCTCAAGAACGTTCATCCACAGAAGAACGTTCTCCGTCCCATACTACCTCTCCCTCACAAACCACCAAAAAACCTCTTTCACCTCAACCTCCTTCCTCTGAACCTTCCTCTGACTCTGACTCCACTATGCCACCATCTCCACCTTCCAAAAAGGCCAAGCCTAATACCACTCCTCTGATTCCTTCCACTGCCACCAAACTATTTAAGGACAAATGGGCTCAGAGGCCCATTGTTGTTGGCAGAGTTTTCATCTTCGACAAACTCATAGTCGATGGCAACGCTGTCAAACATTTTACTGATACCCTAGGTTGGACTGCCTTTTTGCAAATTTCTGAACCACACTATCCAGATGTTGTTCGAGCCTTCTATTGTCAGGCCAAAACATTCCCTGAAAAATCTCTGTTCATTTCCACTATCAAGGGAATTGAGATCAGATTGACTCCTGACATTTTGGCCTCAATCTTGGATCTTCCTATTGAAGGTCCTGCTGTTTTTGGAAAATCCTGGTATGCAGCTCTCAATCTTAAAGAGGCTGCAGTTCTCTCTGAACTATTTCAAGAGAATTCCACTAGGTACCTTTCAACATTCCTTCGCCCTCTCCCTAAAATTTTCAACAACATGAGTCAACACACTCTTCTTCCTCACTGTGGAAGCCATGAGTATGTCTCTGAAAATGACGCACTAATCATCTATCACCTGCTCAACTGCAAGCGTCTCAACCTTCCTCATCTGATACTTCATCACATGATCGCTGCTGCCAACAAAGACTACAAGAAGAATATTGTTCCTTATGGTATGATTCTTACAAAAGTCTTTAATCATTTTCATATCCCTTTGTCCAATGAAAAATCCCTTATCAAAATCTCCAAATTTTCCACAAAAAACATGGCCCATATGAAAATCACCGTCACCAGACAACCTTCTCCCCCATCTAAAACACAGCCACGATATCAACCAACTAACCGACCCAGAACCAGACTATCTGCGCCACTCATTCATTCATTTCCATCCACACTAAAAAGAAAATGTTCTACCAGACAGGAAGCTCCTATTACAGTCCCCACATCACCTTCTCCTTCACCAGATTGAGCTCCTGATAATGCTCTAGAACGTTCTCCTCATACCCCAGAATGTTCACCAGAAAATCCAGAACGTTCTCCTCAGAACCCAGAACGTTCACCAGAAAACCCAGAACGTTCTCCTGAACATCCCCCAGAACGTTCCCCTCAAAATAGAGAACGTTCTCTCAGCCCTCCTCCTACCAATCCTACTTTCTCCGTTTTTCCCCAACAATCCACCATTTCCTCCACATACTTCATCTCTGTCTCGCAACTTCTTCGTTCTCCCCTTAACCCCATGACAACACTACTTCCACACCAAAATGTCTCCGCCATGTCACCTGCGTACATTTCTCCACAAACCACCACTTCATCTATTTTTAGAATTAATCAATTCTTGGCTTCTTTAGAACATTCCAACAACGCTACTTCATCCAATCAATCGAATCCTCAGCCACTACCTGCCTCTCTCCCAGCTGTCTCTGCTCCATCAAGCAGCACTGCTCCCATTCCTCCACTTATCATGACTCCTCCAAAAGAACCCACCAACTTCGAAATAATGACAACTTTGCAACTTCTCTTGGCTCAACAGACTCATCTACAGTCTTGGCTCACGGATACACTTGCACCCAAGCTCAGTGTGCCTCCTCCTCCTCCTTTTCAACCTGCTTCGTCTCCCGCCCCTGAGCCTGTTCCTGTTCCGTCCAAATCTCAATCATTAGAAGGCTCTTCTCCTTCTTTAGAAAAGAAGGGATCTTTTTCTCCTTCCTTTTTGTATGACAAAGGCGGAGAATTAAGTTTAGTTTTTATTCTGATTTTAATATTATCTTTTGTAATTCAGGATCATAATTTATGTAATTCAGCGATTGCATTATCAATGAAATATCTTTTTTCGCAAATAAATTGATTGCATTAGTTATATTATTGTAAATCTATTGCATCAATTGAGGGGGAGCTTTTACGCTCTTGAAAATTAAAATTAGAATCAAAATTAAAATCTAAATTAACATGTTTGTCATTATCAAAAAGGCGGAGATTGTTAAGACAAACTCTCAAATTAAGTTTTGATGAAAATAAACAAGTTTTAATTAAGAATATTAATTATGATTCTAAATGTTATGTTAATTTAATCTGTGCTCTTGAGTGTTTTTATTAAAGATAGGACCCAAGCAAAGCAAAAGAAATCAGATCAAAAACAAATAAAACAGTCATGATCATAAACTGTACAAAACAGAGAAAGATCAGCAGAATCAAGAATGATTGTCACAACCACTTCACCAATCTTTCTCCAACGCTTTTACATTGATTCTACCTTAATTCTTTATATCCATTTCATCAGTACATGGCAAGGAACAGATAGGAATCATATTTACTCAAAACGGTTCTCGAATCACTAAGATAAATCATCATGAATCTAAACATATCAAAAACGAACTGCAACTTTCTCCAGTCTGGAACTGTCAAGAAAGTTGAACAAAACTGAACGTCAAGATTGATTATAAGTCCTCAGCTTGTCCAGAAGATTATCAAATCAGATTGATCATCTTTCTCCATCTTTAATCAACGTTCTCCGTTTCAGAAGAAGAAGAATCTCTGTTTCTGCAGAAGAAGACTTCTCAATTCTGCATAAAATTATTCACTCCTTTCCAAACAGTTTTGGATCAAATCAAGTGTCCAAACCAAAGCCCAATTATCATCAAGTATTATCAAAGCTTAATGGGTCATTAAGCCCGCAAGAAGGCTCTTTCTGACCAAAATTAATTGCTCAAATCATCTATAAAAGGAAGGCAAATTCGCAAGCATCATTTAGATCTTCAAGTGCCAAGTATTCTCATTAAATCATATTCACTTGCATTCTTGAAGCCATCTCATTCACAAAAGAAATCAAGCTGAAACCATTATATACTTCCAGTCTATTCTATTGAGTTCTTTACGTTCTGAATCTATTCTCAAACAAGAGTTGAGCATAATCAGATTCAAGCAAACCTTTTAAATCATTATTGTATAAACTCATAACTATAACGATTGTTGATAGTTTGAGATTGATTAAAAGAGTTAACTATAAAATCCTAGCAGATTAGTTAGATAACTTGATTGAATCCTTTGTGGCTGGAAAGGAAGTGTAGTTACAGATCAAGGTTGATCTCTAACTGTGATTGTTCTCCGTTCGTTGAACACTTAGTGAAAATCTCACAGTTGTGAGGACTGGACGTAGCCCACGTTGGGTGAACCAGGATATATCTTTGTGTGGTATCTCTTCCTTATCTCTATTTACATTCAGTTATTGTTATTGTCAAAATTAAATAGATAAACTAAAAACTGTGATTTTAACTAATCAAGAACGTTCTGCGTTTTCTGTTTCAAAACCAAGAACGTTCTTCGTTTCTATTTTCATAACCAAGATCATTCTTGAGTTGTTTTCTTAAGTGTTTAACATGAAATTTTAAATAGGCAAGATTACAATTCAAACCCCCTTCCTTGTAACTTGACATAGGTACTTCAGAATCCTCTAATGATGAAGAACAATCCAATATGGGTCTGATGAATGATGCTGACTCTAATTCTAACTTTGGAAGTGAATCTATAGATGAAGAAATTGAGATGTTCTCAACAGCCAAGTTGAAATATTAATCATGGTACCTGGATTGTGGATTCTCTTTACATATGATGGGAAAATGGTATATGTTCCAAGACCTAATCTTGAACAACGGAGGCTCAATTACTTTTCGAGGAAATTAGAAAGGCTAGATCATTGGACACGACACATTTGGTAAAACTCCGTTAACTTCTATAAATAATGTACTATTAGTAAAGGGACTTAGTATAAGTCAATTAAGTGATAGTGGTTATGACATAGTCTTTAATCAAAAATCCTATAGAGCTATAAGTTTAAATGACAGTTCTTTTCTATTTACTTGCTAGAGGCAAGGGAACCTTTATAAACCAACCTTTTTAACTTAGCAGAGCAAAAGGTCAAATGCTTTATGTCTGTGAGCAATGAGCAACTGATTTGGCACAGGAGATTAGGCCATGCCAATTTTTGGTTAATCTCAAAATTAAACAAATTCCAACTTGTTAAAGGCTTGCAAAATCTCAAGTTCAAGTCAGAAGTCCTTTGTGAGGTGTGTCAAGCAGGGAAACAAACTAGGAGTTATTTTGCATCAAAGAATATTGTTTCCACAAGTAGACCTTTGGAGCTTTTGCATTTTGACCTATTTGGTCCAATTAAAATTGCCTCATTGAATGGTAAAAAGTATGGACTGGTCATTGTTGATGATTACTCTAGATGGACATGGGTTAAGTTCCTTAAACACAAGAATGAGTCTCATAAGGTGTTCACTACCTTTTGCAAACAAGTGAAAAATGAGAAGCAATTCTCTATAGTAATTTTTCGTAGTGATCATGGTGGAGAGTGTGAGAACAAACTCTTTGAGCAATCATGTGAAGAGAATGGTATATTACACGATTTCTCATCCCCAGAACACCTCAACAGAATGGTGTTGTGGAAAGAAAGAATCGTACTCTTCAAGAAATGGCTCGCACTATGATGTACGAAACGAATGTTGCAAAGCATTTTTGGGCAAATGCAATCAATACCTCATGTTACATTTAGAACAGAGTTTGTATAGACCTATTCTAAAAAAGACTCCATATGAACTGTGGACAGGTGAAAGCCCAACATTTATTACTTTCATCAGTTTGGATGTGTATGATATGTTTTAAATACTAAAGATAATCTTGGTAAGATTGATCCTGGTTCACAAAAGTGTACCTTCCTTGGATACTCAGAAGAATCCAAAGCTTATAGAGTGATCAACAAGGAAACTCACATAGTGGAGGAATCATTGCATGTTAAGTTTGATGACAAATAGTTTGATCTTGAAAAGTAAAAGCAAGTTGAGGATATTGTAGGTTTATAGGAACCAAAGAAACTGATAAATCAGAAGATAAAGACAAACCATAAGAACTAGACAAATTAGAGGATACAAGAAAATCAAAGAAACTTGACAAAACATTACAAGATGAATCTGATCAAGTAAGAACCAATCAAGTTAATTCAAAAGCTAAAATTTGATTGAAGTACAAGTTAACTCATCCAAAGACTATGATTATTGGAGATGCAAATGATCCTCTAAAGACTAGATCATCACTGAAAGATACATCTATATTTGGTTTGCTCTGCTCAATTGAACCTACCTCTGTTGATGAAGCACTTATAGATAATGGTTGGATACTTGCAATGCAAGAAGAGCTTAATGAATTTAAAAGAAATGATGTTTGGGTTCTAGTACCCATACCAGAGGTTAAGTCACCCAGAGGTTAAGATATGATATTTTAAATGGATGTTAAAAGTGCATTCTTAAATGGTTACCGTAATGAAGAGGTATATGTAAAACAACCCTTAGGATTTGAAAACCTAGAGTTTCCTAATCAAATCTTTAAGCTTAAGAAATCGTTATATGGTCTAAAACAAGCACCTAGATCTTGGTATGATAGATTAAGTAACTTCTTACATGAAAACGATTTTGATAGAGGTCAGGTTGACACTACTTAGTTTCGAATATCAATAGAGAAAGACATTCTTGTTATTCAAATTTATGTTGATGATATTATATTTGGCTCTACTGATGGCATTATTTGTCAAGATTTTGCTAAGTTAATGCAACAGGAATTTCAAATGAGTATGACGGGAGAACTAAAGTTCTTCTTAGGAATTCAAATTCAACAAAGTGAAAATGGCATTTACATTCATCAGAGAAAGTATACATATACAAAAGAGCTTCTAAAAAAGTTTAAGATGATTAATTGTAAACCTATGGCTATACCAATGCCTCCCACCTGCTCACTTGATAATGATGAATCAGGAAAGAAAGTTGACTAGAAAACATATAGAGGAATGATAGGGTCACTTATATATCTTACTGCTTCCTAACCTGATATTTTATTTAGTGTGTGTGTGTGCCAGATTTCAGGCTGATCCAAGGGAATCCCAGTTAACTACTATTAAGAGGATCTTTAGTACACGTTAGTAGGATATTGTATGCCGATTATGCTAGAGAAAAACTTGAAAGAAAAAGCACCATTGGGAATTGCACTTTTCTAGATGAAAATCTCCTGTTCAAGCAAAAGACAAAGCACAATTGCAATGTCAACAGCAGAAGCTGAGTACCTTTCAGCAGCAAGATAAAACATCACTTTATTATGACTACAAAATAATTGAGAGTAACATTCTCATATTATGTGATAATAAATCTGCTATTTGTCTAACTAAGAATCTAATTCTCAGTTCTAGAGCTAAACACATATAAATAAAACATCACTTTATTAAGGACTATGTTCAAAAACATGTGTTAAATATCTAGTTTGTAGACACTGTGTTGGTGGAAAATACACAAGAAAGGGAGATTTGAATTGTGTATTCGGTTTTAAAGAAATTTATGGGCTAACAAATGGTAAAAATAAAGCAAGAAAAATTAGAGGCTATAAACAAAGGGAAGAGGGATAACACGGTAATTTATCCTGGTTCACTACAAACCCGACAGCTACGTCCAGTCCCTTCACCTAGAAGGATTTACAACCACTTAACTTTCACCAGTTAAGTTTTCTCAACATCCAACTTGAAAACCACAATTCCTTGAGGATTTACAGCCACAGTCAGGCCAGGTTACACAAGTGTTTAGTTTATGTTTCTAGGTTTACTCTCACTAGAGGATGGGTGCAATATTTCTCACAGACTTAGCACAACTAGAATGATATTACAATTGAGTGCTAAATAAAATCTAAGTAAATTATGATTGATAATTTATTGATGTTCAGCTCATATAATTTTTTTGTTCTTCTTGCTCCGTATATGGTTGTGTCAGGTTCCTCAATTAGAGAGAACCATTTATAGATGCCAAATGTTTGAGCATTTCAAATTTCTTCTTCTGCTTCTTCCAATGTTCTGATTTCAACATTAAGATTTTTTAATTTTGGTTACTTCAATTTTCTAATCTTCCAATTGCATTCAAGTTCTAATGATTGTTGCTTTGATTTGTGTTCAGAGGTTTAGTCAACCGTTGCTTTAAATTTATTCTTTTTTCTTGAGCTTTGAATTTTCTTATCGTTGTTTGACAGTTGCTAAAATTCATTTCTTGTTAGTTATTGAAATTCAATTCTTCATCGTTGTTTGCCAGTTACTAAAACTCAATTATTGATCGTTGCTTTGGTTCTAGGATGTTCTATCTTTGATTGCATAGACCCGTTGTCATGAATTTGAATTGGACTATTTCTATTTGATGAGATATTCAATTCAGTGCAATTAAGAACGTAATTGATTTAGCATTTTAATCCATTCAAGTGTGGTCAAAAATAATTGCTACGTCATTTGAATCTTTAATATCAGAACTAGAGGTGGTGAGTTTTCATCTAATTTTGTTTTAGAATCGTGTGTAGAATGTATCTTCAGAGTGAGCTTCCAAAGTCATGACTTTTATCAAAATCAGAGTTGTTGACTTTTTCATGTTGAGTTGACTTTTCAAGTTTGCTTTGACTTTTACGTTGACTCTTTTTAAATTCAAACGTTTTCTTTTGTTGGAGGTAGAGTCTAAATATGAGAGTCAGAAGTAGTGTGAAGTTCAGAGTCAGACCTAATCATCTTTTGGTGTTGAATTATTGGCCAGAAGCAACTTAGTAGAGACAGAGTCAATATTGTATATTAGAGTCAGATGCTTGCCTTTGAGTTGCTTTGTTGGAGGCAACTTATTGGAGCATGTTGTAATTGACTTTAGAGTCTTATCTTCAAATGTAAAACCTTGGTGGCCGATTATTGGAGTCAGATCCTTAGACTTAGATACTTAAAAGCAGAGTCACATCCTTAGAGGCATCTCCTTTAGAGGCAGCGAAGGAAGCGTGTTGTTCCTTTCCTCTAATATGTCCTTTTATTTTGTTTCCTTTTAATCTATTAGCTTACTCTGGTTCGTCCTTTTATTCTGTTTCCTCCTATGAAGAACTTCAGTTCTCCCATCATGCTCATTTGGAATTCGCGTTTCATTAACTCAACAAAGTCCCGGTAAAGCTTTCCATTAGTTGATCCATAGATTATTTAATCAACATAAATCTGAGTTATAAGAAGATCATTTTTTTAACTGATTTTCTAAACAAGGTTGTGTCAACTTGCCCTATTTCAAAACCATTTTCTAGCATATAATTGCTTAGTCTATCATATCAAGCTTTATGTACTTGTTTCAGACCATACAAAGATTTTCTAAGTCTAAAGACATAATCTAGAAACTCACAATTTTCAAATCCATGTGATCAAACCTTTCTTCCTATTCTTGGATTCTTTCCTCTAGTTCCTTTTCTCAAGCTTTGGACAATATGCTTTGAAATGTCCAAGTTCCTTGCATTCAAAACGTGTGGGTTTTTTCTTGTCAGTACCTTTGTCTTTACTCTAGTACTTCTTGAAATCCTTTTGGGGAAATGATCTCTTTTTGTGCCACATGCGTTAAATTCTCCTTGAAATGAAGGATGGTTCCTCTACTTCTGAATCATCATTCTGATTTTCTAAATCATCCTCTGGTTCTAAGAGTCAAATAATTTAGCTTCTTCTTAGGCTCATCCTTTTGATAGTTCAATTTCATTAGACCGAATGGAACTTATTTTTTGCACACTCAATTAAATTATTAGTGCATTAAATTGTTCCCACAAAATACATTTTGTTATCATCAAAACAAGGTAAGGAATTTTTCTCCAAACCATCCTAGTTCTAATACACTAAACATCAATGGGCTAACATATTCACCAAACCACTAGCTGAAGAAAAATTTGAATTTATTAAGAAAAATCTGAACCTAGTATTTATATATGATTAATGTTTTGATCTATATTTGTTCGATGCTCTAAGTTTTATATGCTCATAGGAGTTTAAACTTAAGTAGATGTGTGTTTCAGGGTTTAACTCTAATCTAATGAATGGTGTTAACTCATTAGTCAATTGTCATTCAAATTTCTATTCTTTTTGTCTGATGGCATCAGTGGGAAAATGAGATTTGAGAACAATTTAAAATGTTTAATGTTTACATATTTGGGGAAGATATAATATGCATGTGGGGATAAAGAGTTTAAGTATAACTACTCAAAGTTAGGGGAGCCCTGTGTAAAGGGGAGCCATGTCTGTTTGTTTATTTGCATGCTTGTGTATTTGCATCGTAATTTATTTGCATGTCTGTGATGTTTGCATGTTTGTTTGTTATTTTACTTTATTTTTGTTTTTAAATAAATTGTTATTAAAATTATTGTTTTGTCATCATCAAAAAGAGGAAGTTTGTTGGAACCAAGTTGGTCCCTCGAATAATTCCTTATGTGTTTTGTTAACAAAGGTATTTTGTGAGAACAATTTATTGCATTAATGATTATTAATTATGCAAAAATTAGAACAAGAAAATTAGAGGAAACGACTAGAGGAAGTAAAAAGGTCAAAGGAAACGAAATCAAATCAGTCAACAAAATCCTCATAATCAGACAAATGCACGCTCTAGAAAAGTACACACATGTGCATCCAATAGCGTGCTTCTTGTAGTTCAGCGCATTTCTGGTAATTCAATGTGTTTCTGATAAATCAGCGTGCCTCTGGAGAATTATGTGCGTATGAAGATTCAACGTGTCTCTAGAGTTTCCATCCATATGATGAACAATAAGTTTAGCATGCCTCTGATGAACAATAACTTTAGCACACCTTTGATGAACAATAATTTTAGCATGCCTTTGATGAACAATATTTTTAGCATGCCTCTAAAGTCTACTTTAAGCATGCCTCTGAAGTCTGAAGCCACTGTTCAAGTCTGCATCTAAAGCATATACTCCACTAACTCTGAAGACTATAAGTCGTTCCAGCAAAAAATGTGATTTGTCGAAGCCACTAATTCTAAGTCACGCAGTCTGCCTATGACTATCAAGAAAGCAAAGTATACTACATCTGAATCCAACAATCAAGCCATGCCTTGATGAAGAAAAGTCAATGCCTCTGATGGAAAGCAACGATTCTAACAAAAGCAAAAAACTTACAAACCCGAATAAGAGTTTTCCAACAAAATCTAGAATTGATATGATAGCTACGGTCACGTTATCAAAACATATCTTTCATAATTAAAATTGAAGGAAATCTTTGTTGGCCAAGGTGAATTTGAGATACGATTCAGAAACTCAACAATAAATTCACAAACCCTATTTTCATCAATAAATAGTGGATCAAGGCTGAAGAAGAAAAACACAAAAATAAAACTCAACAATCCTAAAAACAAAAATCATTCAGAAAAACCTCAAGAGCTCAATTTTCTAAGTATTCAGAGTTTAAAGGTTTTAAGTTCTTGAAAAACACTCGCTCAACATTATATTATTTAGTGCTTAGTGCTTCATTGTAAGTGTGTTATCATTGTAATAATGCAGCTTGGAATAAGCCAAATAGAAACCGTTTCACCCCTTTTATAACCTAACCCGATAATGGCTTTAATTTGCCTCTAACAATTTGTAGGTTTCAGGTTGTGTAGAGAAGACTTGACTTGTAGGATCAATGTGTGATTCGCCTTAAAAAGTCTGTAGGTTCATGTTGTTTTGAGAAGACTACTTTGTAGGGTTAGGTGCTGTTGTAATTCAAGGTTTGAATTAGTGGAGCAATCATTCTATGTGAATGGACTATATGTAGTTACCAAATTGGTGGTGAACCAGAATAAAATCTGTTGTGTTATTTTTACTTTTGTTCTGTCAATTTATTGTTGCGTCTGATTAGTCCAAACAGTTAAGTCATCAAACAAAAATCATAATTAGAATTAAGAAAAGATTTTTAAAATTAGACAAACACAATTCAACCCCCTTTTCTTGTGTTTGCACACCTTCATTGGTGATCAAAGTTAAAGCACGATTCAAGAGAGATGCTCTGTGATGGTGATTTTTATCTTCCTCGATACTTCAAGAGGTAAATATATGAACCCTTGTGAAATTTTGTGCATACGTGACCCTTGGCTAAGGCAATTTATCTCTCTTGGGACTGATTTGAAAAGGAGTTTCAAAAGTCTATCTCTTAATTCTCCAACAAAAACTAGAGAGAGAAAAAAGGCATAAGAGAAGGTGGAGGCACAAGGAAGGACATCTGAGGCAACCTAGGAGAAAAGATCCGTAGTAGCAGCTGATTTAAGAGTGGAAGATAGGAACCAAAAAAAGAAATGTAACTCCAAATTCCTCAAAGTTTATCTTTCCCAAATTCTCTAAATATGACCCAAACTCCAACTCACCATTTCCATTTCCTTACATGTATGAAATTGAGAACTCTAAGCAAAAGAGAAGAAGGAACGGAAGAATAGAGAAGAAATAAACTTAGTGGGATGAAAGTTAAGGCTCACCATTCCATTCCTTCAAACGTTTACGGTAACATAGAACTCCAACTAACAACCACTAAGGTATGTGTGCAGTTTTATATTTATTTTAAAAGTTATATCTTAAATAAATTTCTATTTTCATTTATAAATATCAGTTTTGAGTCTTGCCTGCGATGTTTTTGTTGAATGTGTTACGTTAAAGTATATTTAATTGAATGCTTGTTACAATGATTTTGAGTGGTGTCTTGTATATTTTGTGTATTGAATTTGAGTTTTGTGCTTTGGATATATGTTGATGTGGGTTTCTTATTACCTTTCCTTAATTGAAATGGTGATTAAATAGGATTTTGAGAGATATAATGAAAAGGGATTATGCTGAAATTCGTAAAAAAAAATTATCTATTCAAAATTGTTGAGCAAGTTTAAGTTAGTTGAGCGAATTTGCCAGTCTAAGAATAAGTTCGTTTTTGTTTCAGATTCACTGAGTGAATATTACCCTGTTTGGGATTATGATTATAAGTGTTTTCTTGACTGTTTTAGTTTTGTTTTAGTTAACTAATGTTTAACTCTTTTATAAATGATCTCAAAATTCAATGTTGCATTTTGTAGGAACTTGATGTGAAATATGTGAAGTGAATGATTATTTTGGTTGTTATAGTTTTATTTTGGTTACGAACACACACACAAGGAATTATTTGACTACCATTCTTGATAGTGACAAAAGAAGTAATAATAGATAAAGTTGTTACGGGTGTCAACTTATTTTCCATATTGTAACACCAAATATGTGAGCACAAACTTTTTTATCTTCTTCTTAGTCTTGTTCACAATTTTGCTGTTACTTTTAAAGTTTCGCTTGTGCTATATTTTTCCATATTTAACTTTTGGTCTTTTATCATGACTAAAACTAGTATTTGTAATAACCAAATTTGAGATGAAATATTTTCTTCTATTCTTTTATCACTATCAATTTCGCTTGTTTTGAGTACTAAAGAAAGTCTTGTTTTAGTATCCAAATTTTCATAATGTACGCAGTCCTTTGTTGCATTTAATAAATTCTCTATCTTGATCTAGGGTCTAGAAAGGGAATTGGACTGTGGATCATAATAAATTATTGCTGGATAACCTATCCTTACATTTAAAGTTGTACTTCTTGAAGTTTAACATGATGATTAGTAATTCCATAATAACTTACTAATTATATGTGAAATTTAATAACCAAACTTCTATATTTTGATTTTCCTACATGTAATCAAGTTAATCTTGAAATTCTTTGATAAGTTAAAACTATGGTCAGATTGGTTATATATCAGACCTTGCAACAATGCATCTTGAATATCTAATTGACGAAAATTTTACATGAAAAAAAAAAAAAAATTTACAAGTTGGATCTCCCAAAATTTGAAACTTTTTCCTTAGGAGTAATAGTTGTACTTAATTTTTGTTTTATCTATTAGTAGATCTAGATATACTACTCTAGTAAAGAAAAAATCAACCTTGTTGTTACCATTTTTGTCCCTTAATTTTGCCAACCTCCCTTATTTCTCTTTAAAAAGCAACATAGTGACCTAATGACTTAAGTCGTAATCTATTTAATTGACTTTCACTTCTAAAAACTTTGCATTCCAATTTATCTTGATTTAATTGACCTTCACTTCCAAAAGTTTTGCATAGTGCCATTGGATGGATAAATGCAACGAAGGACCAAAAATAGGAATATGAAAGGACAGGTTAAAAATAGTTATAGGGACTAAATCTCGATTAGCCCTATATTACCAGAATCAAAAGTACTATTAATATTTAAAATAATAAGAAATTACAGATGAATAAACTATTTTTTTTTTTTGTTCAATTCAAGTTTTAAACTATTTATATATTTAAGATTATAGAGTTAGAAAAATCTCTTGAACGACCATAATGTACATTAACATTCACATCAACGAATTTTGAAATAAATCTTTGTTTATCTTAAAAAAACACCCACATCAATGATAGGCTTCTACTATTTTTGTACTCTATAATATCGATGTTCATATTTATATTATTCATAATATAAATGATATGTCTCATTAAATCTTACTAAAAAAATCAATGAAAAAAATTCAATGAAAGGAAAAAGCGTACTATATCTTTTATGTTGAAAATTATTCTTATAATGGTATGGTCCCAAAAGGTCCAACCAAATTTTCTCTCACAAAGAACACCACAAAGGTCCATGTTAGAAATATAAGATATGCACAACAACTTATCCCAATAAATAACAAATACAATGTGTGTACCTCAAATGGATAAATGTATACATGAATAGGAATTCTAGAAGGGAAAACATGTGTCGGCCATTACACAGCGGCGGCGGATCTTCTCGGGAGCGGTCAGGGCCACGACATCCCTTGTATTTTGAAAAAAAAAATATAAATAATAACGATAGATTATTAAAATAATAATGATAAATTACTAAAATATTTTCAAACCTTTATGGTTTTGAGAAATTGACATCGTCTCTCTCTCCCCTCCACCTCTCTCTTTACTCTTGATCCCTAGACTATCTAGCTTCTTATATTTTCATATTTTTACTCTTGTTCTCTTTTACTTAAATAATTTTTCTCTATAAATACAGTAAAAAACAAATGTCAATAGTTCTTGTCATCAATAATATCTTCTTATATTTACCTCAATGTAAAGAGATTACTCAATTGTTCTTAAATCACAACAACCTAAGTCGCTAATCATATTAGAAATTATGTGATTGAAGAGATAAACAAAAACGAGGTAGACATTTATTAGAATTTATACCAATAAAATATAATAAAATTAATACAACAAGTTTTGTATATAGATAAATTACCTAATATCGAATGATAAACTAACTAATATCGAATAGACAAACTCTAACACCCTTGTTAGCAACTCAACTACTACCTATTAACAAACTTTTATATGTTAACCGTTGATATATGATATAGTGTGATACTATTTGTTAATTGTAAATTATTTTAATTAAATTGTGCATTTTTTTAGGATTGACACGATGTTTAAACATATGAAATTTATGCATTTTTGAAGAAGAAAGTTTTCGACGATGAAAATCGTAAAGTGGATATATTTTATTTGATTGAATTGTGTGAAGTTCTAAAAACTTGTGTGAATTGTGTGACTTGTAAAAATTGTAAAACTTGTGAGAATTGAAATTCTAGCTTTTTCAACTTGTCGACTAAGTATTAATTGTGTGAAACTCTAAGAAAAACTATATGACTTTTATGAATTTCAATTATAATATTTTAGTTAATACTCGTCGCACTCCGACTTCCCCCAATATTTTGTGCAAGATCCGCCACTATCATTACGCATATCAGAGAGCTCATTTAAATTTAGTACCCAGTCCCATCTATCTCAACCTTCTGATACGTGCATGCGTAAACTAACAACTTGAGATTCCCTCAACAATCATACGAGGAGAAATAGCAACAAACATAAGCATATGGAAGTTAAAAGGCGCTATAAATTGGGGGTTTTCCCTTAGGTATAAACACTCATAAAAATCACACACACTTTACTCATTACCTACTTGCACCTTGCCTTACTTTAGCAACATAGTGTTTTTGCAGGTAAACCCTATTCGAAGAAAAAGCACATCTGGTGGAAATAAGGAGTATTCATCCTGTGGGGAAATATTAGAATTTCAGACATAATTTTTACAATTTATGGTATTTGTTAAATTCCAATCAAATTTGGTATGTTGAATAATTTTGCATTATTTCGATTTCATATAATTTATATATTTTTAAGATATTCTAAAATTTGTAATTTTTTATTTAAATTATTTTGAAATTTGAAATTAAATTTTTTTTTAAGTTGGTGTTACTGTTCGAATGAATTTATAAAAATGGGTAACAGTATTAAAATTCTGAAATATCTATTTTTTAATTGTATACCAAATTTCAAAAAAATATATAATATGGTAATAAATTTTTTAAACTTTAAAATCATCATTTTTAATTGAAATTAATCCAAAGTTATAGAAATGTTATACTGTATATTTTAAAATGATCATTTTATCGAGAATACAATATCCTTTTAAAAAAA
>JBBPBP010009779.1:36036760-36067932 GCA_037974735.1 Cicer chorassanicum
TAAGCTCAACATAACTATGATAACTATTGTATTTAAATAAAAATTTATTCTTGTAAAAAAATAATTTTTTTTTTAAAATTTAAATTAATATTCAAAATTTTATAATTTTGAAAATAATTTATTAGATTATATAAAATGAAAAAATTACTCTTGTCATAAATCATGCATATTTTTTAAAATTAATTATCAATATTAATTTTAAATTTAATATAAAATTCTATTTTATTTAGATTTTGATTTTGTATATTTTAAATTATATTTAATTAAAGCAATTATGTAAATTATTATTCTTATTATGTCTTGCTAATTTCTAACTCAATTCATATTCATGAAAAGAGTATATAATGACGAGGGTGAACCCAATTTCCCTTTCTATTTGAATCCTAACCTCGTGGGCATAAAGTTGTTGATGAAAGTGTAATCCTACCAATTGAGTACAATATATATAATTGACCAAATGTGAGGTTTTACGGTGAAACTTGGACGAAATAACTAAGTTAGGTTGTTGGAAATTCCTACTCGAATAGTTGAGTTTTCCATCGATTTACTGTTGTAAAGAGTCATCCTATTTTACCTTAATTCTACCTTGATGTATATCAGAAGGTCCTAAGACTATAAGTATTATTTATGTTTGATGTGTATCATCCTCCTCCCATGTGATAGGCATTGTAATGTGCTACTTCTATAGTTTTAATTTTACTATATTATTTAATTTGACTACTTTGAATAGTAATTTTATCGAAATGAATAGAAGAGGGAACTAAAAATGGATTGTTATTAATTTTTGATGATGCAGTAGTCTCATCAACTTATATTTGTTATTAATTTTATTTATATATTAATAATAAAATATCAATTTATTTTATTTATATATGTTAAAAATTTTAAAATTAAAATTTATTTAAAACTATTTAAAATTTGTTTCATTTATAATATTATTTAATATTTATCTTAGTAAATTACATCACTTTACATTCAAAATCAATATATAAAAGGAAGATGAAGATGGATTCAAGTGAAAAAAGACTTATAGCATAAAAGAAATATAGTTTTTAAGCACGAGAGTATATGCAACAAAGTTTTTAACTTCAGTTTCATTTATCAAAATAAAATACGACCCCTTATTCTTTCTTCAACCCAGTCCTATCTGGAACTGTGGTACCAAAATAAAATTAAAAATAACTGACAATGAGTTAACACAAATCAAATGTTTGTATCAAAACCAAACGCTAAATCAAAAGTGAACAAAAAAAAAAGGTTAAGGTTACACTTACATTGAGAATGGACTAGAGACGAGAGTGAGACGGCGACATTGAGAGTGAGGGAAACGGTGAAGCCGTGAGAGTGAGTGAGGTGAGGAAAACAGTGATGCGGCGGCAAGAGGCTGACCTTGACGGCGAGGACAAAGTGGGTGACAGGTTCGAGAGGGTTCAGAGTGGGTGACAGTTTCGAGGGTTAGGGTTCAGAGTGGGAGACGATGATGCGCGAGAGTCACTGAGATGAAGGGTTACTGATGAAGTGAGAAGAAGGGTTAATGAAGTGGGAGACGGTGATGTGATGAAGTTTTGAGAAAACATAATATTAATTTTTCAAATAATATTAAAAAATTTAATTTTAAAAAATCCTAAACGTAGCGTCGGTTACCCCGACGCTAATTATTAAAATATAAAATAAAAAAACAAAAAAAAAATAAACTAGCGTATGCCTTATTTTATTTAACGTTAGCTCAGCTGACACTAATTATTAATAAAGTAAAAAATAAAATTTGGCACGCTAGCGTCCGTGTGACCGGCACTACACCGACGCTAACTAGCGTCGGAGTCAGGGGTCAACACTAAATATGACAACTAAAATGTGTTTTTTTAGTAGTGATGGTTCATCTATAGTCCTCAACGATCAGACTTATTTTGTTGTACTTCCCTGAAATCACTGAGCTTGTTAGACCCTACCTATATGATAACAAAATAATTTTCACTTCAAATACTCCAAACATATAGTTCATACTTATTCGATGATCACAATTTGACAAATCTTAGTATGAATTCCATCATATTCATCATAATTATTTACGTCTATGTATATATTAGTCAATGTCAATCAAGTCTCAATACCTCATTGCACACATAATCATATTAAACAGGCAATTTCTATCAATTATAAAGCAGGAAATCTAGCAAGTAGTGCATTTAAGGAAAATCATATCTTCATTCGAGTAAACAATAATTCTTAAGTGCTCATTATCCATACAATATTAATTATCCCCGAATTTCACAAAAGTCAAATATCATGCAATCTTGACAAAAATGCTATAGGTTTCTAAATCATATTTTAGTCATCATTGTTGCTATTCATATGTTCTTAATTAATTATTACTCAATAGTGTTCGACCGTAAGTGGTAAATCCAAAATCAATCTCTAGGAATATCATCATTCTTATTCATCTCACATTATATTCTACTCATAAAATCAAACATTCTTTCACATCTTACCTCAATTGAAGATTTTGTCCATTGAATCCAATCTGCTTATTTAATGTGTTGTGTCTTCGTCAATTGTCGCCTCTAATAATCTACGATAGTAATAAAACAACATAACAATCAAATAAATTATTTACTATTAGTAATATAAACAAAAAGAAAATATTTAAAAATACAATTAATAATACATGTCCATACACTACAAAAAAAAGGATCTATTGTGACACTCAAATTTTGTGATGTGTTTTTATCTGTCATTAAAATTACTTTTAGCTACAGTTAAGGTGTCACTATTTCTAAAAATATTATACTCTTTTTATAAAAAAATTAAATGAACAAAAATCTTTAAAAATAGAAAATGTTTTCCCTTTCTTTCCATTTATCTCGTGTTTCATTAAACTCATTTCCCTTACTTCCCTCTCAGAAATTTTTTCACAATTGTAGTTAGGTTGAAATCGTTGTTCCATTTTCCCTCTAAGAAATCGCTTTACTTCTATGGTAACAATTCGATTTCCTTCGTCCGCAAAGCTTTCGCTTCCGGCAAACCAGAGAGCCTCCAACACCACCTCAAGCACTTCGCCCGCTCCAAAGAATCCCTCGTCAAATCAGTGCTGATAATGATCGAAGAAGTCTGCAAAGCACACTACCAAGACTTCATCCTCGACGACCTAAAATCCCTCGTCTCCAACGTCGAACCCCTCAAGTCATCACTCTCGTATTCCAACTCCAATCCGTCGCTCGTCCTCTCCTTTCCTCCCTCGACTCCTTCGTCGAAACGTGAAACGTTTGGAAGAACGTTAACCTTGCAATCGAATCAGTCGAAGCGTGTGTTCACCTTATGGAAGTTTGCTCCCGCGCTAACTGTCACCTTTCCGGTGACAACTTCTACATGGCGCTCAAGTGCGTTGATACAATCGAGAGAAATTTCTTGGATAAAATGGCGTCGTCGACTCTAAAGAAGATGCTTGAGAAGAAGATTCCAGAGATTCGTTCTTACATAGAGAGAGAAGTGAACAAAGAGTTTGGTGACTGGCTAGTTGAGATCCGTGTTGTGAGTCGCAATTTAGGTCAATTGGCAATTGGTCAAGCTTCATCGGCAAGACAGAGAGAAGAGGATCTCAGAATCAAACAGCACCAAGCGGAGGAACAGAGTAGGCTCAGTGTTAGGGATTTCATTTATGCTTTGGAGGAAGAGGATGAAGATGCAATCTCTGCGGGAACCGGAGATGACGGTTACGGAAACGGTAACGGCGGTGGAGTTTTAGGATTTGATTTGACTCCGTTGTATAAAGCATATCATATTCATCAGACATTAGGGTTAGAGGATCGGTTTAAGCAATATTATTTTGAGAATCGGAAGCTTCAGATTTTCAGGTATCGTCGATGACGCCTTTTCTTGAATCGCAACAAACGTGAATAGTAGTTCACGTTTAAAAGAAATTCATCCAAATTTTATTAAATAAATTTATCCAAATTTAGTTCACTTTATTGCAAAGTTCCGTGATGGGCGAGTAAGATTTATTTCATGTTATCTTGACTCCACAGGAAGATTCTGGGGGGGGGGGGATTAATCCCTTGTATTCTCCTGATCTCATTTTACTCATATGTAGGTCACATTGTTAGTCGCCACAAGTGTTGCTGAGGAAGGACTTGATATCTGACAATGTAATGTTGTGATTCGCTTTGATCTTGCAAAGACTGTTCTGGCATACATTCAGTCTAGGGGACGTGCTAGAAAGCCTGGTTCTGATTACATCCTAATGGTTGAGAGGTACTTGATATGGCTGTGTCATCTGTTGGCATTTTATTTTTATTTTTTGTGTGTTTGTTGAAGTATTGTTTTTTAGAGCTATGGTAAGCCCAAGAAAATCAGAACCTCTTTGTGAGGGAATTAATTATGTTTGGCCTATGGGTGACCTGTTTTCTTACTTATGGTTTGCATAAAATCAAGTCAATGACCTGCTATAATAACATTGATTCTGTCATACTGAGTGTGTGGTGAAAGGTTCAGATTGCCCATTCAACCAGTGTAGAAAATGTTTATTCTTTTTTAGGTGCTTCTTCTTTTTATTAAATAACAAAATTATATGTGTTTGTTGCATGAGAGGTCCAATAATCAGTGCGGGATCAAGTAGTCTAAACTATGTGCCACTTGAGCTAATTGGTTTTCCATATGAAATAAAGATTAAACTTGTTTTTTTATTTAGTGTCAGAATGATTTAATCGCAAATGTGTTTGAGTTTTCAATCAATGATTAATTATGCTGTCAAATGTTACTGTTTTTTCTTCTCCAATAGACGGGCAGAAACTGACGCTGGGAATTTTTTATGGATCTGGTGTTTGTTTCATATGACAATAAGTGCTGAATAACTGAAAACTTGGATTGATTTGTATTGTATGTAGGGGAAATTTATCTCATGAAGCATTCCTAAGGAATGCCAGGAATAGTGAGGAAACTTTGCGGAGAGAAGCAATAGAAAGAACTGACCTTAGTCATCTGAAAGACACTTCAAGGTTGATTTCTGTAGATACCCATCTAGAAACAATTTATCAGGTGAAACCTACTGGTGCAGTAGTTAGCTTAAACTCTGCTGCAGGTCTTGTCCACTTCTACTGCTCTCAGCTACCTAGTGACAGGTGCTGCATTTCTATCTGAGATTGGTGGTTTCCTTTACTAGCTTTTGTATTTTGAGCTATAAATTATGATTTGGGTGTCTTCTGTTCATTTTCCAGATATTCGATTCTTCGTCCGGAGTTTATTATGGAGAGGCATGAAAAACCTAGAGTTTCCACTGAATATTCATGCAAGCTTCAACTGTCGTGTAATGCACCATTTGAAAACCTGGAGGGTCCTATCTGCAGTTCAATGCGCTTGGCACAACAGGCATGCCATAATTTATTATGAACTTCCTTGTTTCTGCCTGTCTTTATATGCAAGCATTGATTATTGTTTTTGTGTTTTGCAGGCCATTTGTCTAGCTGCTTGCAAAAAATTGCACGAGATGGAAGCATTCATTGATATGCTATTGCCTGATAAAGGAAGTGGGGGGAAAGAGAAAAGGCTGAACAAAATGATGAAGGGGATGCAGTTCCAGGGACTACTAGACATAGGGAGTTCTATCCTGAAGGTGTGGCCGACATACTGAAGGTTGGTTCAACCATTCTGCAAGTTATGTGGTCTAAGTTGTTTTTGTGATGTTAGGGTTTTGGTATATAGTTGACCAAAACATACAAGAACAACCAATGCCTTTTAGTACTAGGCAAAGGTGGGGTTGGCTTGATGATTCAAATGACACCATAATCTCCTATTAATAACAATATCTAATGACAAATAATTTAAATCTTTCTTTTAATGACCAGAGCACATTGTCATTTATTATTTGTATACAAAGCTTGTGTTATAATATCTCCAATCAAGTGCTTTGACCTTGTAGGCTTTGGAGATGATTATGAATTGTCAACGAAACTCTTGAAATTTAGGTTAGACATGACTCAACCCCACAAAACTAGCTTGTAAGCTAGACATGCCCATCTCTTATAACTACTACTCAGGCCATATTACTATCCAACGAGGTATCGTCAATAAATTTAGTTCACTTTATTAAATAATAATTTTCCTCTTTTCAATTTTTTAAAAGAAATTCATCCAAATTTTATTCTTTAGTTTACTTATGATTAATATGCCTTGACCACCTGAATGTGAAACCATGTGCAATATTGTTGCACAGGATGTTTACTAGTTCTTCACATTCTAATTTGTTCTGCAGATATAAATCATCTCTTGAGGAAGTAGCAGCATCTTGCGATGTCACATTTTCCATGCTTGCTGATCCTCAAAGTGCGGTGTGTGTATATTTCTGTATGGTTTTTTTATTTTAACTCATCTAGAAGTTATGAGCTAGTTGTATTTGTTCTATTCCATATCAGGTGGATGTTGCTTGTGGGAAGCATGGAGCTGCAAATGGAATGGGTCCAGGAAAAAGGTGCTATATTTAAATTCAAAGATATAAAGTATTTTCATTTGATTGCTACAATTTGACATTTAATAGCATTTGAAATGCATATTGTGACTAGTTGTAGTTGGTTGGTGATAGAAATAAAAGCCATATATATTTGGACTGTCTAATTCAGCAGTAGTAAGTTTAGAAAGAGGATTTTGATTCTGAAGCTTGAAGGTGTGGTGCGGTGAGAATGCATGTATGGGACCTGTTGTTGTTGTTTTTGGTCCAAAAGGAGACTAACTAGTGCTTTGCACATTTCTGACTCTCTCAGTCACAGACATAAAAGAACAAGGACTACTTCATATATCACTATAACACTGTTCAGTAATATATATATGTGTGTATGTACGAGTTATTCAATTCAACGTTCCCTCAGTTACTCTTTCACTACCAGACATTCAAATTATATTATTTTAGTTATGATGTTGATGCTTTTTTGTATAGTCAATTTTATGAATTTGATTTCAACTATTAGTTTATAACTCATACTGTATTCTTTAAATAGTAGTATAGCAGTAATTTAACTCTTCTATGTATTTTTTTTTATAGTAGTATACATTATCAGCACTGATTTGACTAATGTATTTTTTTATTTATAATTTTTAGTACAAAAATATTTTCAAATAGTGGCTATAACATCGTTATAGCACTGCAATGTAGGGTGATTTGAACAAATAGTTATTTTCTGCTATTTGCGATTGACAACACTGGTTATAAGATTTTGGCTCTTCTAAATTGAGTTGTTAAAAAGTGAGGAAGTCATGAATTGATATTGAAATATAAGAATGATCAATTATGTACGTATAATATGTATGGTTGATTTTTTCATTGATGAGTGATATTACTTACTTTACACTATAAAGTGAACAACATTGTTTATTTTAGATGAATTAGTATAATATCTTTGGTATGTGATTGAATAATAAGATAGCATGCATATTATGTAATTGTTATCTTGGTTGTGTTACTAGTGGTTTTTCCTTCTTCTCTCCATATGGATAGAGATCATTCGTCTTATTCTATTATAAAGTGCATAAAGGTCTAGAGAAGAAACATTTGAGAAAATCTTGCAACTACACCTTAGATATTCATGTTGGACAATCTTATTCTTTTCTTGTAACCATGGATCAGAATGCAAGTTCAGATTACTACATTGTAGGAAGTGCTAGGATGGTGAATGAATCGCGTTGGAAAAGGGTTACCGGTGTTGGTATCTTGCACTATACGAATTCCAAGGGGAAAGCAAGAGGTCCATTACCACCGGGTCCGGATGATCAATTTGACAAAACTTACTCAATGAACCAAGCAAGATCCATCAGGTCTCATTATGCTACAATTCTATAACATTATATTTCATTGTGTTTTGATATAGTTGAAAAAAATTCAAGACTCATTTTGCAATTCTGTGGTTAATTGTGTAGATGGAATGTATCGGCAAGTGGTGCTCGTCCAAACCCACAAGGATCTTTCAGATATGGTTCAATCAATGTGACAGAGATTTATGTATTAAAAAATAAGGCACCAGTGAAAATTGTTGGCAAGCGGCGAGCAACACTTAGTGGAATCTCTTATAAAAATCCTGCCACTCCGATCAGGCTTGCTGACCAATTCAAATTAAAGGGAGTGTACAAGCTCGATTTTCCCTCGAATCCTCTAACCGGACCTCCTCGGGCAGAAGCGTCGGTAATCAATGGAAGTTATAGAGGATTTATGGAAATCATACTGCAGAACAATGACACCAAGATGCATACCTATCACTTGAATGGATATGCATTTTTTGTAGTAGGGTAATGACAAGTTCCTTCTCTTTTTAAATTTAATTCCTTACACGATGTAACACTTTTACTTGGTTCAGCAGCCACCAATGCTTACAAATTGATTCTTCGTCTGCAGGATGGACTTTGGTGATTGGTCTGAGAATAGCAGAGGTACATATAACAAGTGGGACGGAATAGCTCGTACTACAGCACATGTATATTTTCTGTCTTAAAATATATGTAGCTCCTCGCAAACACTGACGTGTTTTTGTAGTTAAACTTTTACGTTTTCGTGAACCATCAAATGCCTCATTAAAACCTGTTATGTTCATATCACTTGATTAATTTTATGATCATAACAAACCCCATTTTAAACTACCAGTGAACTGTGACATTGATATGTGAATAGTTATGTGTTTGATATGGAATCATATGATACACACTTTAAGGTACTGGGGCTTTCATTCAATATTGAACAAGCGCTAAGCTTTACTCAATTTTTAATAATTATTCCTTCATGCCTCAAGCATGTTCCATAATCCTTCCTTCTCTATCAATTACCCTAAGTTAAAAAAAAGCGCGAATGTTGTTAAATATTGATGTTGATTTTCTTGTTTCAGGCCTCAAACAATTTCTTCAGCTGCTTCAATCAATGGATATGAGCTGAAGTTATTATTCACTTGGGTGATGTTTGTATGCACCATATTCCACATTTTTCAGTAGAAACACGTTTTGGTTCATCATCATCTCTTAATTAGTTGCTTGCAAAAAGGGTTTGGTTTGTTGGTGAAGTGTTTGTGGTTGAATTCTTATTTCTTAATTTTGTTTATATCTTTCAGTCATTTTGACACGTATTCTTCCTATTTTAGCTTAATGTTCCAAGTTTAACATGAAAATCTTGCATTTAATAGAATTAGTAAAATTAAATTATATTTTATTGTATGTTTCAATGACATTAGTTAATAAAAATAAATTACAAATTTAAATTTAATTTACTGGTATTAATAATTTAGAATTACAATTAGTAGGGAGATAAAATAAATTTAGTTTAATTTAATAAATAATAATAAGTTTTAGTGACAGACAATACCGTAGGCATAGATCAATTCTTTATTTATATTTTTCTAGGTTTTAGTGACAGACTATACCGTAGGAATAGATCAATTCTTTACTTATATTTATCTAGTTTCTAGTGACAGCCATTGGTGTAGGTAAAAATAAAAAACATGTAGTTACAATAGTCAGAACATGGAGTGACACTCCTCAAAGTGTAGCATAACGCCCCCTTAAAATTGACACTAGATTTGGGTGTCACTCAAAGTAATACTGACTTTTACCTACAGTTTTTGACATTTAGTGACAAACTTTGTGTGTCACGATAAGTCAATTTTTTTGTAGTGATATATCTTTTTTTATTATTAAAAAACAAAGCATAAAAACTGTGTTATTGGCTGACATAAGACACGCTTAAGTTGGTGCGACAGTACTAAGAAGCAATGCAACTATATTCCTCTGACCACATCCTCAGTGAGACAAGCAACGACAATATAGATTTTTTTTTCTTAACCATCAAAAAATGCTATCTCACAAGGCAACTACCAGAAAATTATACATTACATATGACATGCTTTTCTAAAATTAATCAAAGAATAAAATGCCTTCATCAAACCACCACAACAAAATGTTTTAAAATCTAAACAGAACCTTAAAATATCGAGTGATTGAGATATGTATGATTTTATCTCAAAACAAACAAACAGTATAGCCAATACAAATATAATATGATTAGCTCTATTTATCTTCAACCTAATGATCTTGACTTTAAATAGAAAAAGATATGCCATGATTATTAAGATGGATTGATATATCATTGATCATTATTAATTTACTTAGTACTCATTTAGGTTCAATTCTTTCAAATTCGAGTATTGATAAAAAATAGTACAATAATAATTCAAGTTAATAAGTTATACATAAAAAATTGTGAGTTTGTAGATAAAAGAATAAAAGAAAATATGAGAATAAAAATCGTATGACAAAAACTAGTATGAGAGATGACAGTCTCAAAATAACTTTTACCATGTTAATTTCATAAGCAACTCATCAATTTAATTAATATAAAATTCTGATGAGATGAAAATTTAGCTTCAAAACTACCATGGAAAATTGTAAAAGTATTGAAATACACTGACCTTTTTATTGAACGAAATAGTAGTGCTGACGGGTTACTCCTCTTACTTTTATGACCGAAACCTATTAGTTCTATAGGAAGGTGTTTTTAATTTTGCAAGCAGCGCTGTTCTGATTATGCTAAGGAAGATTGGTAGTTTATAGTGGTAACCTAACTTATGTATATGCTATATATACTAGTAGATGTTAGTAGAGCTTTAAAAAAAAACCCCTAAAGTTTCAAATTTTCTCTCAAAAATTTCATATTAAACCCCTAATATTAAGCTCTATTGAATAAATTTTTTAAGGCCCCGACTTATTATTTTATTATTTTTTTTGTAGGCTTGAGTGAGGGGGCTCAGTGTGCTTATAGGCCAAATGTTTTGAAAAATTTTTAAATTATTTTTTTTTTCGAAAAATTGTGAGCAAAATAAAAAAATTATTTTTCTTGAAAAAATTGACTTTTTTTTTCTTGAATCAAAAAAATTTCGAGAAAAAAAAAACAAATTGTAAATCTTTTTTATCAGAAAAAAATCGAATGTTTTTGGTCGAAAAATTTATTTCTTAGAAAAAAATCGAAAAAAAGTTTCGAAATTTTTTTTCAAAAAAATATCAATTTTTTTTTGAAAGTGGGTCCATAGGCCTACCTAAGCCTACAAAATTTTAGAAATTTTTTGGTTTTGGGGGCTTTCTTTTTTGGGACTTTTAAACTATGAAATTTTTGTCCCCTCCAACATGTGGGCTGAGGCCAATAAATAGTGGATTTGTGAAATTGACAGCTCTAGATGTTAGTAGGCTAATTTATATATATAAAATCATAAAATTTTAAGCACAAGACGCGCGAATAATAAGAATATACAAAGTAAAAGAGCTAACAAAACACAATCAAACAACAAAACAAACAAAAGTTCGGAGAATAAAATCTCATCTACACACCAAAAACAACCAAAAAACTACATCAAACAATGAATCGAGTTAGACAACCATTGATTAAAGTCATACCTTAAAACATTTCCTTTATAATGAAGCCAACACCACATAATAGTTTAACACATTCTGTTGCCTCAATAGTGTTGCACTCTTCCTGTTTGAATATAATATGATTTCTCATTTTCCATATAGCCCAGATGCACGCTAACCACAAAAGATTGAAAAAATATCGATCCTTTCTAACAAACACACCTAACCCACCAAATTGTTGAGCGTGGTGTAAAACAACATTAGACAAAGGACCCTCAAAGTTTAACCAAGTAAGAATGTTTTGCCAAATCGAGCCAAAAAAAGGACATTAAGAAAAAGATGTTGAGCAGTTTCTTCAAGTCCACACCTACTCACACATAAGTTGGAAGAGCTAACCAAAATGCCTCTTTTTAGTAAATTGTCTTTCGTATGCAGCCAATTGTGTATCAACCTCCAAGCTCATAGAGACACCTTTAGTGGTATCATTTCAAGCAATATTACCAAAGGTAGGACTATTTGTTGAGGTAAAAATCTTTTTGATGTAAATTTTAATGACAACAAACCTTATGAAATAAATTATTAAGTTTTATGAATACTGATCTATTGATGATTGCACTTGAGTTTTATTTAAGGAACATGAATTGCATAAGTGAACAAGCAAGAAGCCATCCACATCATCAAAGTGCATAACTATCTACTCAATAATGAAAGAATCTAAAAATAATATATCATATATCAATCATTCAAGAGAATGATTATTACATCTTCAAGATAGCATCTTCATGAAGAATGTGATCAAATGCATTCATACATTGATCACACTATGTTATAAATCAAAGCAAATCAAGTCTTAACTAAATTGGAAATTGATGACAAGATCATTCTGGTTTATAACGAGATCATTCTGGTTTATCAAAATGTTCATTCTGAAAAAATGAAGATCATTTTGGTTTATTAAAAACAGAATTCTAGAAAAAAGAAGATCATTCTGGTTTATTAAAAATAGAAGTCTGGAAAAATGAAGATCATTCTGGTTTATTAAAAACAGAAGTTTGGAAAAACGAAGATCATTCTGGTTTATTAAAAACTGAAGTATGGAAAAACGAAGATCATTCTGGTTATTTTATTTATGGACAGAAGTAAAATGGATCATTTTCCATAGTCCAGATCTTAAGATAAACACATGTCAAGACTACTCAAAACAATACTCAAGCCCAAAAAGTCTAGCAAAAGGCCCAAAGAGGCAAACAACATCAACATCAATCTCTAGATAGCTACCTTTTAACAGAAAGTACATCATGCTTATTTGACAAAGGACTGGCACTAGATAGCTACTAAATCACTCATCCACGTTTTCCATACAACACAAAACTAAGAACGTTCTGGTTTTACAAAAGAACATTTTGGTTATTCTCTTTTAAAGACAGAATTAAAATAGATCATTTTCCACAGTCCGAATCACAATTTTAAGATTATCAAGATTGCTCAAATCAATGGTGAAGCCCAGAACTTAAGCTGAATGCCCAAAGGAGGAAAACATCCTCAAGATTGATCTCTAAATTGATGAGTTGTGAGCAAGGATGCAAGTACATTGTACTTACAATATTATGCAGAAAGCTCTGCATAATTCTAATTTGAAACAGTACCAACTGACATGTCACAACTCATTCACTCACTCATTCACGTTTTCCATCAGATTCAAAAGCAATAACGTTCTTCGTTTGTCAAGAACGTTCTGGACAACAATATAAACATGTGTTTAATTGCTTTAAAATATATCTGACACTTGGGAAGTATGTCCAAAGACTATATTCAGTTTAAACTGAATATTTAAAGCCTTTTATTATCTATAAATTGAAGATCAATTGGAAGATTAAGGCATGAGTTCAATTTACAAATCTACCAACACTTGTTCAAGTAGTAACAAGTCAAAAGCTCTTCAAGCAAACTCTAGCTCTCTACACTATATTTATGGATCATCGTTTACTGAGTTTGCCTTTATTTATCTCAAACAACTATTGAGAAGTTTCAAGATCCCAAACACTTTTATCATACACATCATTTTTAACTCAAGTCTATCTTTTATGTTAGATTGAATGTGTTTGCAAAAATCCTTTCAAGGTTGAAAGCTGATTGTAAAAATCATTTCTAGGTTGAAAGTTGAAGATTGTAATTTATCAAGGTGTGATCAAGAGAAAAGGTATGAAGGAGAACTTTTGGTTCTGAAGGACATAGTGAAAATCTAACGGTTCTGATGACTAGACTAGCCTAAGTTGGGTGAACCAGTATACTTTTTGTGTGTGGTCTTTCTATCCCTTATCTTTAATTATTTGCACACACAAATCACACTTCATTATAAACTAATTTGTTTTATTTACTTCTAACATATCCATAACATTTTGGACATTCTATTTCAACCAAGATTGATCTTGAGTTAATTTAAATTATGCACAGGAATCAAAATTTTAAAAGGATCACAATTCAAACTCCCCCATTCTTGTGATTGACACTTCTACTTCACTATTTACATAAGAGTTTTTCATCAATCGTTAATAAGCATCTTTTATAGAGTAAACCCTACACGTAGTACTTTTCCATTGTCACAAATCCTCAACTCGATCCTGAAATGAACATTAAAAAGCAACGAAACACATTCTTCCACCAAGTACTCTTCCCACTGAAATAGACTGCGACGCCACCTATAACACCCTGATTTTTAACAGCGCGAGTGCATTTTATTTTCAAAAACAAATTAATAAAAACCATGCGTAACACAAACGACAAAATCATAAATAAATACATCATAAATACCCACAAACTAAAATAGTTTTTGAGACGATAATCCAAAATATACAAGTAAAAAATACACTGGGGTTATGTGACCTATCAAGCATCGCTCATACCCCTAGGGTATTCTCGGCAGACACTTGTACAAAGTACTGCTCCAAGAAATACTAATCCCCCCATGGTCACGTCAAAAAATTGGAACATGGACCCACCAAAACAAAAGTCAACTACCAAAGAAAGACAACCACCAAAGAAAGACATCAAGTCCTTATACACCAAAGAAAAATAAGTACAACCAAACTAAAATAAAATAAGTACAACCACCAAAATTAGTTACAGTCATCCCAAAATAAAATAAGTACAACCACCAAAGAAAGACATCAAGTCCTTATACAACAAAACTAATCTGGTCATACTCTAGCAACTACAATAACCTGGGTGACATCCACACACTCCGCAAGTCCCTTCTGACGCAATATCCATCTTTGAGGTAACCTTCTCCTCATCAACATCCATAGAAGGACCGGTCTCCTCAGAAGTCAGATCCACCCACGAGATAGGTGGCTACTTCAGTGACAGTCGGTAAGAGATCATTCACCGGAAATGGAAGCTCTGACTCGGCCCGCCTAGATGGTCCTAAAATCTCTCGCTCCACTGGCATCGGCTCCTTATCCTTTCCGCTAGTCCCCGGTCCAACCACTGTATCCCCACCTCCTACGGTGGCCTCCGCATCAACTCTAACTGAGGAATACTGCCCCAGCTTTCCTACTCATCCTCACTACCCTCCCCGTATAAGTAGCCCTGCTTGAGATGGGGTCATATACCCAAGCAGTTGGCGAGTCTCGGTCAGGGAAGTCTAACGACGTTTCCGTCATTAAGGTAACAATCGGTGCAACGAACTCGGGTATCATCTGAGGACAAAACCCAATTTCCACAATAATGTAAATGATCACCAACCGAAATTAACAAATAACATTTAACACTCACGTCATAAAGACAAGCAATAACACTTAGCAATTACGGCATGATAACAAACAATAACAGAGTCTGTATATACAATTATCATATTATAACAAATATGACTCGTGTGCCAAGCACCCTAATGCAATGCTTATATGCCAATGCACGTGATTCTGGAATTTCCAAAACAAAACCCTCTTCGAGGGGCGTAAATCATAAACGTACCGCCTATCACAGGCCAATACTAATTACCAAGGTGCAATCTCTCACAGACTAGCACGATTTACTAGAGTGTAACCTATCACACGCCTTACACATCAGTTAAATCCTCGTAAGGATAAGATGGACCAACTATCACATGGAACCATCATATGGCCCATCACGGTCACCACTTAACATCGTGGCCCATCGTGGTCACCACCGACACTGTGGCCCATCACGGTCACCACAAGCTATGGAATACATGAGCATACTCTGAGTCTTCCACATCAATCATTATGTAAATGTTGCTATTAAAATATTCCCCTTTTTTAATACTCATTTAACACTAATAATTTTTCAAACTTACCATAGAGCATACCCAAAACATATTATCCTCCATACAATTCATCACACACATATTATCATGTATGAATACATAATCACATCAATTCAATTTCCACAAAATCCGCACATAATTCACATCAATTCAATTTTCACAAAATCCACACATAAATCATATCAATTCAATTTCCACAAAATCCACATATATAGGGTCCTATATGCAAACTAAAAATTTGGAAGGAGCCCTTACATTAGTTATAGCTTTTCCAACAGTTATCACTACCACAATCAAACACAACGAAAAATCTTGTTTGTGCCGACACCTTTAATCAAATAGTGTTTAACTTAGTCAAATCATTTCTTACTCCTAACCTCCTTAGAGTATAATTTACTAAACGAGTTTACAATGAGTAAGGGCTACTAGTATCATTAATCACAACACACTTTCAACATATAAAGTATATTTTTTAGAAATTAACATTCTTTAATTTTTCAGTGAATTCACTAACAATTTTTTTTTCAAAACGTTTTAAATTATTTTTCTCAAAATTTTTCACACAACCACCAATTTTTCTCAAATTTGACATAACTCATTTTATTTTTAAAATTGGAAGTATACATATAAAAACTTGAAATAAAAATTCACTAACTTTCCTTAAAACATCAGTTCAAAGATTTGATAACCACATGTATACATTCCTGATCATCAATCATAACAACTATTTTTGGAAATGCATAAACTAAGAAAAGTCATTTTTCTTTAATCACCACACAACATTAATATATCAGAGTTCTCCCCACAGCTAACTCGGTGTCAACAATCTCGATTCCTTTTGGAGACTCAAGGAGCTAACTACATAAACATAAATATTTATAACAATTCGTTCACAACTAAAATTTATCCAATCACAATAAAGTTCCCAAAATTATATCTTTTCACACACCAAACTTTTAAAACCAAATAATCTACATTATTTAGTTAAAATTAAATAAAACGAATATTTTCCAAATCAAACATACTCACGCTCGATTATTAAAGCACAAAAAATTTGAGTTAATAAAATACTCTAAACTTTCTCTTTTTAAATTCAGTCCAAGAGTAATTAAAAGAGTAACACTTTTAACTCTAAACATTTTAATTTCAATCTAACTTTTTTGCTCAAACTCTTTAACTTAGTTAAAATTTGAACATTTTCAACAACTTTAACCACTCTAATTTTTTGTAAAATTTCAACTTCAGTTCAAACTCAATTATTTGAAAATCTCATTACGTAACTCAAACGCATCTAAAATCAATTTCTTTGTTTTTAACCATTATTAACAAAATCAACAACAACAACAACAACAACAACCACAACAACAACGACAACACAACAACAAGGATTTGTCAAGAACTCAAAATTATCACTCATACCCCCCCCCTATCGTATAAAGTTTACGAATTTAGGAAAAATGAGGATGAAGTAATTGTCTCACCTTAAATAAATTAGCTAACAAGTACCGTACTGTAGAGAGGAGCAACTTTTCCTCCTGACACTTCTCGAATGGAAGCTTAGATCTAATAGATAAATAAGGGTTTGTGTTTTGTTTTCGTTTTCAAACCACCAACATTTTTTGCAAAGCAGAAGGAAGAAGAAAGAAGGGATGGGCGAGAAACAGGGAAGCTGTTTACGTTTTCTCTCCCTTTCTCGGTTTCCCACACACACACACACACTTACACTCATCACATCACTAAATTCTCATTACTCATCTAATCACTCTTACAGATCATCATATATTAATAAAAGAATAGGTATACTACTAAAATAATCATTACTCATCTAATCACTCTTACACTCATCACATCACTCAATTCTCAATCTACTTTACTAAAAATATCTACTATCGCTGCAACTCAATTGACCGATGAATTTTTTCAGCAACAAGTGACATTTTTTAAAAAAAGCTGCCCGGTATTAAATTCTTCGCAACATACTTAAATTATTTTCCGACAAATAATTTTAATTTTAATCAGGTCTCAAAACTTATATATATATATATATATATATATATATATATATATATATATATATATATTAAACATATTAATAATCTCTAATAAAATATATTTTTAGTATTTAATAAAATAAAATTGGCTAAATGCCTCAACAATTCAACACAAAACACATTAAAATTGCATAAATTAGAATTTAAAATTAAGGGCCTTACACCACCCCCATCCATCTCCCCCCACTTTTACTCTAATCTAAATATTTCTGCTATTGTTATAAATTTATCATGCACCACTCCAAACAAGCGATTAGACCTATTATGTAACGGTCCACATTCCAACCACGGATCATACCAAAACAAAGTATTCACGTCATTACCTTATCTTCTTACTAAGTTGTCCAAAAACCATTGTTCCCGACTACCCCCACCTCAAACCTCTAGACACGTAATATCCTTCCACCACGAAAAATCTCGAGAAGTACTATCTCCCACTATCTCATTTAAACAACTATACTTACAGGAAATTAGTTTCCTAAAATTGAGCATGTGCACATTCCACCTTATAATATTATTAATATATTATTATTATTATTTAAAAAAAACTAAATATATATAATATTAATAATTTAAAGAAATAGGCAAACACACAAAGGCAACAAACAATTTTTTTTATCAAACACATATTCTTAACAGTTAATCCGTATATTACTAAAATATAATAAAAAGAAATTTTGAATATTAAAAAGGGATTGAATTGTTATAAAAAAAGACGTCTTTTTGTAATAGTTCGACCCTTTTGACCGGTACTGTTATTGACGATCTTTTTGACCTTTTTTCTTCTCTTGGAAAATTAGGAGTTTTTGTCTTTCCTGAGATCGAAACCAGAGCTAAGGTTAAGTAAACAGTTCATTCATTCTTGCTACCAATTATTATTTTTGAGCAAGAATCGATTATGAGGTTGAGATTAGGTTTAAATATAAAATGTTTAAATATACTTTTGATCATTTATGTTTTATTAAATATTTATTTTGATCCTTTATCTTTTATAATGATTAATGCTGTTCTAATCTTAAGTCTAATCTTTTGTAGTGTATTTTTCATCATATCCTTTATCTTTCATCATATCCTTTTCAAACAATGGGTATCATTATTGCCATGAATTATTGAGGTCTAATCTTAAGTCTAATCTTTTGTAGTGTATTTTTCATTTTTGCTAAGTTCTTGAAAATGTTTATCAATTGTCATATTTTCTTAAATCGGATTGGTAAATCAACTCATTTACTCATAAAAGTCATGTGTGCAGCACGTGATTCATGTTTTTTGAACCTTCAAGAAATATGCCTCCAAAGATTAAAACTTTCATTTACTAAGTCATTAATTTTATCACATGTACCAAATAACATAGAACAAAAACAAAAACAAAAACAAACTTTATCCAATTCTTTAAAATAAACAAGTCAATATTTGTATCTTGCTTTTCTCCATTAAAACACTAACAAATGTAATATGATGATCTGGTGTATCTTCCAAAGCTATCATTAGGACCATTAGCAAATCTATATCTCTTTTATGACCATTTATTATTAATTCATCTAAAAAGACACTTATAAGGTTTTTTATGTTATTGAATCATAAATTTCTAATTGAATAGATTGACTAGGTTTTTCATCAACAAAAATAGGGATAAGTTCATTTTCATTAAGACCTACAATATTAAAATGTTATGTTTTGACATGAATATAATTTTCATTATTATTGTTTCGAACCAAAATATCATTTGTTCCATTTCCCTATTTACTTTTTCATTCTCTAAATTTTCAATTTCAGAGTTTAAATTATGTCGATTTGTTAGTATAGTGGCGCACCTAAGAAGGGGGTGAAGTAGGTGTTCAGAAAATTTCTGGTTTTTAGAGACTTAGTGGATTATCTTTCTGACTATGATTAGACTATAGTAAAATGTAAATGGCAGAAAAATAAAGAACACAGAGAATTTATCCTGGTTCCCTTTTGAACCAAGGGTACATCCAGTCCTCTTGCACACTAGAAGAGATTTTCCACTATTGTTAGAATAAGTACAAGTCTAACTCTAAGACTTCTTACAAACTTCTAACAATTTGCCTAAGATAGCATACCACTATCCTAGTTTACAACAATTGAAGACAGAATACCACTTTCCTCAATTTACACAATAACTTGAATGAATTTACAGTAGTGATTTTGACTGAAATCAAGAGAATATAACAGTTGATGCTTTCTTGTATAATGATAACAGTCTAATATAACTTCAAGTACAACAGAGAACTATTCTCAATGATATGACAATGTAAAACATGTACTTGAAATATGAAAGTTTGACTTTGAATAATTGACAAAATATTTCAGAAAGTTGTTCAAAGTTGTTCTAAGATTATTGTTTTTGGTGCTTCAGTTAAATATGAAATTAAGAAGTATTTATACTCCTTATACATCACTTCAGATCAATGGAAATCGTTCCTAGAAGTTTGATGAACATATGCAATGATCTTGATTCAATAAGAACTAAAAAATCACATTGTTTCACTGTAGTATTCGGCTACATCTTGAGTGTAGTCGAATACACTTCTATAACGTTCAGATTTATTTCAAAATTTCAAGCTTGTATTCGAATACAAATCCTTGTAGTCGAATATTGATGACTAAATTTTGCCACTAACATGATTTTGTATTCGACTACAACATGTTGTAGTCGAATACAAATGTGTTGTTTTTGCTTCTGACTTGGTGTTGTATTCGGCTACAACATCATGTAGTCGAATACAAATGTGATGTTTTTTGCTTCTGACTTTATCTGTATTCGGCTACACTTATATGTAGTCGAATTCAAACTTGACTTTGTTAAAATTTGATTTTCCAAACATTTGTTCATTTATTTTGACATTTTTTGAAAAATCTTTTTAATGCATATTTTAAAGTAGAAGATTCTCATGTGCATTTGAAATATAAAAATATTAGATTGCATCATGTACCTTAAACTATACGTCTTCTAACATATTGACAATAGTTGACTTGATTGTTGACTTTACTTTGAACTTGTAACTTGATCACTTTACTTGGTCTTTGTCTTCATCAAAAACATAAGTATTCTTGCATATTTATAGGATTTACATCATTCTCAATAGAGTGTTAGGGTCGGCCATTTTCCCATGCACCAAGACCAATAACACATGGCCCCCATCTTGGTGAGGAGCCCCAATTGTGTTTCTGATGTGAATCTAAAGGGAAAGTTCAAGATGAAAGGATCTTTCCATTAAAATTAAAATTCTGCTCAAAAAATTCTTGTATGAATCATCATATATTATTTTGGAGTTTAGGGTGTCACATATTCTATTATAGAGCAAATGATCAAAATGATCTTTTTGGTAGAACAATATGTAGTGACTCAGTTGTCATTTCGCACATGGGCATCCCAATACTTAATGAGCAATTAAAAGTCCAATTTTTTTGGAAGAATCTTTAAAAGGAATGATAAAATGATTGGAGAATGTTCAAAGTAATATTATAGTAGTCTTTATTAAAGACAAAGTCAAAACAGATCAGTTTGGGAAGTCCAATTGTAAGATTAGAATGTCAAATTCACACATAGGACTGACTACTAAGATATAATGAGCATTTAAATGACTCAAATTGAAGGCCCAATTTGTCAAAACAACCTCCAATTGGATTTCCATGTTGATCTCAATACCAACTGACATATGATAGCTCATTCTCACACTTGTTCACGTCACCTTCAATTTCAAGGCAAAAACGTTCTAGGTTGATCAAGAATGTTATGGAGAAAATTACACTAAAAACCTTCTAGAAGATTGTTGGTACCTTGGGAAGTGTGTCCAAAGACTCTTTTTAGTTTAAACTAAGTCTTCAAGTCTCTCATCATCTATAAATAGAAGAACATTTGAAAGATGAAGATAAGAGTTTGACATACATCAATGCTCACTTGTTCAAGTAAGCATAAGTCAAAAACTGCTCAAGCAAACTCCGACTCTTTTCACTGTATCTTTGGATTATATCTTTATTGAGTATTGATTTCAGTTAATCTCAAATAAAGAGTTGAGAATCATTAGATCTCAAACACTTTTATCATAACATTTTAGTTGGCCAAAGTCTATCTTTTATGTTAAATTGAGTGTGTTTGTAAAAATCATTTATAGATTGAAAGGTGATTGTAAAAATCCCTTTTAGGTTAAAGGGTGGTTGTGAAAATCCTTTCAAAGTTGAAAGGTGATTGTAAAATTCATTTCTAGTTTGAAAGGTGAAGATTGTAATTGATCAATAGAAAATGTGTGAAGGACAACATTCAGGTTTTGAAGCACATAGTAAAAATCTCATGAGGTGATGACTGGACTAACCTAAGTTAGGTGAACTAGTATAGTTTTGTGTGTGATATCTCTAAAGCACAAAGTGGAAATATTTAATTATTTGCACGCATAGAGCACACTTTACTGTCATTGTTATTTATTTACAACATCTTAATTTCATATTAATTGTCTAGAATGTTCTGGCTAGTTAAGAGCTTACTAATCAGCTTTTGATTACCAAGTTTAATCTTGAGTAAAGCATGAATTGAAGTGCAAGAAATAAATTTTAAAAGGGTCGCAATTCAAATCCCTTTTCTTATGACTATTCATTCTACTTCAAAACTCACTTCAATTATTTACTCATTTCATTCACATAGAAGAACATACAAGTATCATACACACGGTAACTTAGGCATCACTATTGTTAAAACACACATCAACTACTAGAAACTTCATGAAGAATCAACATTTTACTTATAGAGTACACTAAAAGAAAATTTGTGATTTGCTAAGTCAAATAATGTAGAAATAGTTTTCCTTGCTAATTCACAGTTAATCTAAAAACAATCATAGCTAGTTTATTGTGAATCCATCGCAAAAATTGTTCAAATTTAAATTTTCTCAGCTATATAGCAAGGATATTGGTATAGCAACTTCAAAGCAAATCTATAGCTAAAATGTTGTAGCAAATGCACATCTAATTCCTAACTAATTCAAAGGAACTCATTTACAAGCGGTATATAATAACCTTTTTCAGAATTTGAGAGAAAGAATAAAGATATAATCATAGAATAATTAAAGATATAATCATAATTGGTATTTTATCATATATAAAAATATTGATAAAAGAATAAATCTCACGAATTTGAGAGAAAGATTGATAGAGTTACAGAAAGAGGGAAATATTAAAGATATAATCATAATTGGTATTTTATCATATATAAAAATCAAATTAAAAACATAATCCATAGCCGGCTAAAATAAAAATTCTACATGAGAATATTCTAAACCTCCACTACTAGAAGTGGGGGTGTACGCGGGTTGAGTTAGACTGGTTTTGACAAAATTTGATATCCAAACCGATTGATTATCTTTGGATTCGGTTGAGTTCTAAATTTGTATTTTTTTCATTTAACCTGAACTGAATCGATCCGATTAAGAACGGGTTGGGTTGAGTTGGCGGATTATACATAAATAGTAACCTGTTTTTTATTTTACGGCAGAAACATAAGTAACAACAATAACAATTTAATTGAATGAAAATATATATTTAATACTTGAATGTCTCAAAAATCATAAAAATTTCAATCACATCATTCACCACATTTTAGTTTACTAAGCTACCACAATTTTTTAATAGTAGTGTTTCATTTGTTTATTTTAGAGTACTTACTATTTTTAAATAAAATACTAAAAAAAAGTGTTTAATAGGTTTAAATGTAAACAAATTTAAACTAGATTCATCATATTTAATATTAATTTTTAGAAATATTAATCGATTGATATTAAATACTATGATAAAATGTCTGTAAAATCTATAACAATTATTGATTAATCTTAATATCATGCTTCATATTCGAATACACCGTAAATTTATTTATCATTTTATGTAAATAAAAAATAGAATATAAAAAATTATAACATTTAAATAAATAGTATTTAACTCAAATGAAACTTTCTTCGCGATAATTTTTTTTGATAAAGTTTCTTTACAACCGTATTTTAATTTACCGAACATTTTATTACATAAAATTCAATTTATCATAAAAATCAATATACTTGATAATTTATTTTAAACAAATGTATCTTGCCTGAATGATATAGATAATCTAGAGAAAAATACGCTACACCCCTTACTTTGATAGAAGAAGAAGAAGAAGAAGAAGAAGAAGAAGACGAAGAAGAATAAGAAGAAGAAGAAGAAGAATGAAACTCTATTGGGCTGGCAAACAAATTTTTTTAAAAAAAACATAGCTAGTCACCGGGTCGACGGGTTCAAATTGTTGAACCCATTACCCGAACTGAATATAAGCAGGTTTCAACGAGTTGAATTGAGTTGAGTTGGACCCGAAATTAACCGGATACGGGTAAAAATCGGGTTGGATTGGATAGAGTGATCGAGTTGGCGGGTCGACCCGCACCCATGTACACCACTAACTAGAAAAGCATATAGACCTAGTGGAACAAAGGTTCCATATTTCAAAAACTCTTTGGGTGTTAAGGCTTATAGGCGGATAATTCAAGTTAAGGCTCAATAGCATACTAGTCATAGTATAATGATCCTACGACTCGTACGCTGCTAAAATAACTTTATTTTAAAATATAAAATAAAAATAAATATTATTTTCTAAATCATCGAAAATAGATTTTAATATTTTTAGAATATTCAGTAAGAATTACTCATTATTTAATTTTCAAATGACCTCCTAATTCAATGAAAAAATTGAGAGTTTCTATAATTAATTATGTTGAGTTGGAAGGGTTAAATAACTTTTTCAAATGGGAGAATAATTTTTCGGCAAGCATAGTAATTTAGTTATTAAGAGTTATTACTGATATTATTTAACGATAAATTTTTCTCGACATGAGTAAAATCGTCAGCAGACAAATTTTATACTGATATTTGATGGTCGACCTAGTGGGGGATATGTAATAACATAGGTAAAGGAATTAGATCTAACTTAGATTAGGATTTAAAATAATTATCATGAGTTACCTAAATGAATAGTAAATATGGTAATAGGTATTTAACTAGTATCTATTAAGCTAATTAAGAGAGTATTTTTTTCCTTATTAATACTCTAACTGGCTGAAGATACCATAAACAAACCACCTGACACTTACAAAAATTCTCTCGTTCTCTCTTATCTCATTTTCTCTCTTCTTGTTTATTCTTCCTTCTTAAAAAAAAATGGAGAAAACCTAACCAGCTCCGTCTTTACCCAATTGAAGTGAATATAATTGTCACAAGAAATGGGGTTTGAATTGTGACCCTTTAAAATCTTCACTTTAAAATTATTTCACAAAATAAGATTTGAAAATGTTAGATCAATATGATGAACCTACTCGTGTTTTGAGAAGGTTCAAGAACATAATTGTATTTTAAGTTGATAATAGTGTGATTTAGTAAAATAACTGAATAATATAAGGTAAGGTTATGGAAGTCACATAAAGGAAATATCCTAGTTCACCTAATGTGGGCTAATCTAGTCATCACAACTTGTAACATTTTCACTAGTAAGTTGAGCAACCTCTCAACTTAATCTTCTTCCTTTAGTCACACTTGACTATACACTTGTATATTATTTGCCTCACACACTCAAGCTTTCTATCAGCTAGACAAACTTGATGATTCCTACAACAAGTCACTCAAGTTTTCTCTCAATTAGACAAACATGATGATGTTTACAATAAGATGATAATAATGATTTGTTTTGGATCTGATAATAACACCACTGAAATAGGTTGAACTAAGAACACACTCAAATGTTTAATCCTAAAATCTATTACAAAGAGTAGTAGTGTGTTTCTTGATAATTGAAGAGAACTTTGATAACTTTGCACTTAAGAAATGAAAATATGTTTGATTGTAGTCTCTTGAAGATTGCAACTTGAAACACCTTCTATTTGTAAACTTGGCAAGGCTCATTGTTGTTGTAGATAACACATATAATTGTTGGGCACATGTTGTCCCAGGGTGTTAGAGTAGGTTTCTTGAACGTCGTATGCAATCTGGGAAAACGTCTTCTTCATTTAGGATAACCATCCTCATTTCGGTATGAAGACATCTTTTGCATGAACATGATAAAGAAGTTTGATCATCCTTTTGACAACTTGTGATAGTCTGTAATGAGTTGTAAAGTAGGATGTGTGAGCTTGCAATGAGCCTTGTACTTGCAGTACAAAACATTCTCTTCTCAACATTCTCATGTTTGAATGTCATCAACTCTGATGAACATGCATGAGTATGATTATAAACAAAATCAAATCTTCATAAAATATGGATTTGTCTTTGCACACATGAATATTTTCAGTTTGTCCCTTTCACAACATTCCTTTTGTTCTTTGTGTCATATGAATGTTTTTTTAAGCTATGTCCCACATTCTATTTGTTTGAACAATAAAAGCAATATTCTTTTTTCCATTTATGTCTTGATTTTCATAAATTAATATCCTTTGATTTTCAATTAATGAGATTGATGATGAACACTTCTAGTTTTGAGGATGATGAACGTGCTCACAAATGAGTATGTTTCAATTGTTTAAGCTTAAAAAAAAATTTATCTTATGATTAATACACTCAAGAGTACATATTAGATCATTTAATAAAATTAGAATTAATTAGATCTTTATCTAATTACAATTTGTTATCATTAAAACATATTAATTAAGGGATTTTGCCTCAAAACTTTCTAATTAGGGAAATAATCGATATGGTGACGTCCCCAAGAAAATTAAGATTGTGCCAAAAAGGTTGGAATAGCTAAATAAAAAATCTTGTAAAGAGGGTGTAGTTTCTGAAATTAAAAGCATGGAGGCCAGGCTTTAGGAGTGAGAAGATTTGGTAGGCACAGAGATCTTAGGCTCTTCAGTTAAAATACAGTGTTAAAACATAAAATTCTTCCACCATAACGTGTGTCAAGAAAATCAAGAAATTGGGTGGATAATATTTGGGATGATCATGGAGAGAAATTTTCAAAGGAGGAGAACATTGCCACTATTTTCACTAATATTTTTCAACAGCTTTTTACTTCAAATCATATAGAGAGAATTAATGAAGCAGTGGAGGTGGTAAATAAGATAGATTATCTACACCTATGAGAGATGTCTTGGATGTTGAATTTGTTGAGGATTGAATCCACCAAGCATTCAAGCAATTGAAGCCCCATTAGGCTCCAAAATCTAATGGTATATCAACATTATTTTATCAACATCGTTGGAGTATTGTTGGGAAAAATGTCACAACTCTTACTTTAGACATTCTTAATGGTGGTAGTAATTCTAGCAATATTAATCACATGTATTTGTATCATCCCCCAAAATGGTGGCATACATTCTTCATGTATCCAAATTGCTAGAGGTGCTCCAATTGTTAGTCACTTCCTCTTTGCAGATGACAATCTAATATTTTGCAGGGATTCCTTCCAAGACGCTTAAACGGTTAATAATATTATTTAGTTATATCAATTAGCATCAAGTCAACTTATCAATTTAGAATAATATGAAATCCCTTTAAGCCAAAATGTTCTTAAAGATAGAAATGTTTTAAGGGAGGTATTGATTGAAGCAACGGCTCATGCTATTCCTACTTATGTAATGAGTTGTTTTTTACTCTTCACTTGATGATGCGTCCATATAAAAAGCACGAATAATATTTTTTTTTAAGGGGGTGGCAGTAAGAAAGGAGAGAGAAGAATTCATTGGATAAATTAGGACATGACGTGTAGAGAGAGAAAAAAGGTCGAATGGATTTTAGAACTTTCAAAGAATTTAATCTTGCTATGTTCGCAAAATAAGGGTTGCTTATTATTCATAATGAATATCTATCGCTTACCAGTGCCATAAAGTGAGTTATTTTTCTATGAAGGACTTTATGAGGACTACAATAGGATACATCTGAGTTATACATGGATAAGTAGTTTACAAGTTTATGGTAAAGTGATTGACAAATTCGGGCTATGGAGAGTGGAGATGGCCACTCTATTCACATATGGGAGGATGGTTGGCTACTTGTTCAACAAGGCTACTAGGTATAGACTTCAAAATTGTCCCATATCGATATTTCTTTTGTTTTGGAGTTAATTGCTAAAGATGCTAGATGTTGGAATGTGTAGTTGGTTCATAATATTTTCCTTCCTTTTGAGGCACGTCAAATTCTTCAAATCCCTTTGCCTAACACTATGTAGCATGATTCGTTTATTTGGGGAATTGAAGAAATGGTATATTTAGTGTTAAATCTACTTACAGATTTCTAAAGAATAAAAGTGAATTGTGTCGCTCTCATCAGTTAGAGTTTGAGAATGATAAGTCGATTTGGTCTAAATTGTGAAGGTAAAAGCCATACGTAGACACCCACATCTTATATGGAGAATTATGCATGAAAAGCTCCTTGTTAGACATGCCTTTTTTAATACGGGTGTAAGGTGTTCACCTATGTGTGCTTTTTGTAGCCAAAGCTCCGAAACAATCTATCACTTGTTTATGGAACATGAGTGGTCCAAACAAGTTTGGTTTGCTTCATGTTTTAGAACCACTTTTTCAGAATGTTGATGAAAATATAATATCCTTTACGTAATGGATTGAGAGCATTAGACAATCGGAGTCAGATGAGATTGTACATCATGTTATTGCATTTGTTATGAGATCTAGTTGGCAAGAAAAAAAAATTAAGAATGTGAATGTTGACACTGTCAGATGTGCTGAAAAGACAAAGATTCCAGTCGTCTGATTCAGTAATGCACCCTATTCTGAAAACGCAACTTTTTGGTGATATTTGGGGATTAGGAGCAGGGGTGAGAGATGGAGATAGAGTTGTAGTTGTTGATCGTGTATTACAAAAGGATCTAGCAATGTAAAAAGGTTTAGAGTTTGCAAATGAATTCCTAATTTTAGATCTTGTGGTTGAATCAGACTCTTTAAATATTATTTTGACTTTGACTTAACATCATTACTATGTGTCTTATATGGGTTCTATCATTGAAGATTGTATGCAGTTATGTTCTAATTTTCATATTAATCAGTTTGCTCACTATTTAGCTAAATTTACTCTTCATATATCTTGATCATGTATAAATTTATGAGACTCCAAATTTTTTTTTTGGAGTCTTGACTTTTGATTTATTTTCATACATAATTTTAATAAATTACTTTTTTCTCGTCAAAAATAAATAAATAAATAAATAAATAAATAAATGTGGGAAAAGAGTAGTTTTGTGTTCGCTATCTTTTATGGTTAAGTAAATTGCATTAAAGAGTAGTTGGGTATTACGTGTGTGTTTGGTAACACTAATAAGCTGGCTTATTAGCTTATTGAGTTAGCTAACAAACGCACTATTTGACAACGTCAATAAGCTAGTTTATAGTTTATTAAATTAGTTTATATGCTTTTTGAATTAAATGAGATGTGTTTGGTAAACAAATTTTTCTCACCAGCTTATAGCTTATTATGAGACGCTATTTCAAATAGCGTTTGAGTTTATAACATTTTATATTTTCTTCCATTTATAACCTCATTCATTTTTTTTTTTATTTTTTTTATCTATAAATAAAACGTAAGCGTCTCATTAACTTACCACTAACCCACTCTTTATAGTATTTTATTCTCGGTGCTATTATTTCAACTTTTTTTACAGAGTGGTACTATTAATTTTACATAACACGTTCATTCTTTCATTATTTGCCAAAATCTGTCGGATAACAGATGCAATAACATGATGTACAATCTTTCATGCATTGCAAAATCTGTCGAATAACACAAAATTGACAAAGGCATGTATTGCCATTTTAATTTTTAATTTTTTTTTATACATTTAATAAATATATTTAAAATTTGATAATTGTGTATTTTTTTTATTAAAAAAAGAAATAATTGTGTACTTTTATATAATTTTACATTTATAAAAGATAAATTTACTAAACACCATCATTTTAATCAATTAAATTTTCACTTATAAGTTATAAATTATCAGCTATCAACTAGTTTTTCAGTTATCAATTAACTTTTTAATTATTAACTAGTTTATAACTTACTTTTACTACACATAGCGGAAAAATAATGATAGATTTTCTCTTTTTTACTGTATATTGATGGCAGATTTTAAATTTAAATAAAATAAATACTTTATTAATCAGAAGTATTTACCTTATAGAAGAAAAAAGTGAAGTAATTTAATTTCATGCTTATTAAACAAGTGACAAATCTTAATTAATCTCTTTAAACTTTTAATACTTACAAAAAAAAAAAAAAAGAAATATTTTTTTTGTTTTAGAAAAAAGTTATTTATGGCATAATATATTTAGGGGTGTACGTGGGTTGGGTTGGGCGGGTTTTGACAAAACCCAAGACCCGACCCGATCGATTATCTTTGGGTTGGGTTAAGTTCTAAACCCGTAATTTTTTTATTTAACCCGAACCGACCCGACCTGATCAAGAACGGGTTGGGTTGGGTTGGGTTGGCGGGTCATACATAAATAATAACATTTTTTTTTATTTTACAAGAAAACATATTGAATGAAAATATATTTAATACTTGAATGTCTCAAAACTATAAAATTTCAAACAAATTATGCAATTCTTTAAAAAACTCATCAACCTCTCACACAAAAAAATAAATCCAACAATTTTCAAATATATAAATAAATTCAACAACAGTAAATCAATAAAAACTGGGTCTAATAAAAAAAGTGCAATTTTAATAATTAAAAAATTGATAAAATAAATTTAGTCCATGTACACATATCAATCCTACTAGTTCTACACATACCAATCTTCATGTCATTTGGTTAGATTAATTCATGTAACAAGAAAAAAATGCACATATAGTATGTTATCTTCACATGTTAGACTGAAACATACATCTCGACAACATAACTCAACAACCACAATTCAACTCATAAAATACACCAATTATAGAATCCAACATTAAAACAACATAAAATTCATGTGTCCCTATGAAATGCTTTTTCACAATGACAAGGATAAACCTGATTTAATCTATATTAATTTTTATTTAACAAATTATAGTATTATATATATATTTGGGCATTGAAAATTTGAATACAATTCCTTTTTATTTAGAAACTAATTTTTGTAATAAATTTGGATTTTTTTATTATTATTCTGAATGATGAGATAAATCTATATTGTAAATATCTTATTTAAATGTTAAAAAAACTTACTTAAATTTAAATAGCTAATCTGTATAATAAAATCAGTTTTATTATTATTATTTTGAATGATGAGATATATCTATATGTATTTTATTTCTTATATTACAATTATTTGAATTTTTTTCTTTTGAATTAATTATTCATTTTAAGAAAATATTATCTTTTTCAATTTCTTTTATTTACTCCCATACTTCTCCAACACCAAGCATAGTCAAATATTTATATTTTTCTAATATAAAAATCTCAAAAAAATTTAATAAATTATTCAAACATGTTTTATTATTTTATTTTTATATTACAATA
>JBBPBP010009779.1:36068130-36134423 GCA_037974735.1 Cicer chorassanicum
ACAATAACCAATATTTATATTTAAACTTTTATTACATTTTCATTAGTGTTTTCAACACTAACTCTAAAAGTCTATTTTAAACTCAGTATGAGATTAAATTTATCTATAAGAAGAAGTTATTATGGTTTATAATAAATATTCTCATGTTAGAATTAATATGGAGTTAATTTTGGTTTCCTAAACTAAAAAAATAGTTAATTTGGGTAGATTACAGATGTAAATGGATATCTATGCTCATGAGTAGTCATCATTCGTTACTCCTTCAATTGAATAAAGTATTTTGTGTATCTACCTCATATCCGCATACGTATATGTTAGACACTAGTCATAATTTTAGTTAATTTTACTGTATATATATTCATGAGTATTATTTTTTTAAGAAAATACATTTTTGTAAAATAAATTGTTTCTTTGGGCAATAACTATAATTATGTATGAATTAAATAATATAAAAAATTATTTGTTGACAAATATTGCTATAATATATCATAATACTAATATATCACTTTTTTTTTCATGATATCACCAACACTAGACCTCTTATTAAAACCTAGTATGTTAAAGTATGTGCGACTGCTAATTTATTTGATCAATTAATGTATTCTTTTCATAAAAGTAGTACTCTATTGCTAAACAAATATTATTTTATGTTTATTATTTTACTTATTCCTACTAATACTCATGTACTTGCTAGTACACAAGAGTTCCTAAAACAGATCCAAACATTTATATCTATTTTTTTCTTCACATTCAAACATGGATCAAAATCTTCTTACCACCCAGAAAGGAATTAGTCAAGATTCAAACATAGGTAGAATGAGATCTCACATTTGTGGAATGTACCAAATGACTGTGAGATGCAAAGGCATATTCATTCAAAGAGTTCTTTTGGTCACACACCGAAAAATGGAATCTACCATATACATGTTTAGAGGACAAATTTGGGAAAGTTGAAAATTATAAAAATAAAGTTAGGAGAATTTCCATTTGTGTGTGTAGTTTTGGATTCTGATAATGATAATAATTATACTGTTAATGTTAATGGTAATAATAATACTTTAATAACACAATTAAAAATATGTGATTTTGATAACTCAGCATATTGATTTTTCCTTACCATTTGAAGCCATATTTCAGTCTCACTCTACAGTTTCAATGTTTCCAAAAATGTACTTTTTCCTCTTACTCTCCCAAAATCTATTCTTCCCCCACATCCAACCTTGTCAATTATTTTCTTTGACTTTATAAATACCTTAAGGAATAGTTTCACTCTTAAGTTGCATGAGCTGTTATCTGCTCTCTTAAGGAATAATTTTTTTTTTTGTATTCAAATCATTTGATGTGAGCCTCTCTTGTGTTGCAAAATTTATTGGTGAGTATGTTTTATTGTGTTTTTTAATCTTTTAAAAGTTTGGTTTGATTGTAGTTTGACTCATAGGCAATTTACTGTTTCTTTTTATCTTAAAATTTATGTTTTTATGAAAGGGTATGGCAAAGTAACTTAAGTTTTGTGAAACTGAATGAAATGAGGAGGGTTCTGTAATGATCTCTGGATTTCATGCAATTGAATCTGTGAAAAAATCATGGGTGTCTTGTTACTTTACGAGATGGATTGGGTTTGTTATATTTCTTGTGAGAATTGGCCAATGAAACAGAAAAAGTGAAGTTATTTGTTGTTTGTTCTAGAGAATATGATGGACACAACTGTGGGGAAAATGTGATTAAAGGACAGTTGGTCAATTATTTTTGTTTTCGTGTTTTGCATTTAATTTGCAAACTATAGACGAATGTTAGTAATTAGTTGTTAAAATTGTTATAGCAGGAAATTAATCCTACAACGGATTATTTCTTCAACTTTATGTTTCTGTCTTTTTTTTTCCTACAAAGTTCCAAAATCTCCTTATCATGGTAAAATAAAGATAACATTAGCATAGGTGAATAGTTGATCATGAACTATTAAGGTTAGCTGTTGTTGCGAGGAGAGGAGTGAAAAGAAAACTAGAAATGAAAGGGAAAAGGAAAGATTGATCTAACTCTACTCATTATATTGTTTTAATTAATTTATGCTAACAAGAGAGGGAAAGGATTAAGAACAATTACATGATATTATCACACATATGCATAATTTCATTAGAAAATTTAGGAGGGAAGAAAAGGGTTTATCATTTTCCCTTGCAAACATGACAATGTCGAAAGCATCCAAATTAAAATAGATTCAAATTTGGGAAAGGTGAATCTTTTTCTTTTGAGACATATCTCTCTCCTTTGATCCATTTGCTGAAATTTCACATAACGTTTCTATGTAAAACCCCTAATAACAGCCTTTCTTGTGTCAATGTTTTGTATGCTTAAGTCCACTGAGTTTGATTAAGACATATTTTATAATTTATGCAGCAATTAAACAATTCTATACAACAAAATTATTTTATAGAAGATGGGGTGTTTCAATGCCTTGAAATACATGAAGAAAAAGTGTGAAAAAAGCAACACACAACATAGCAACCATAGTGAGCATGCATCTACTGCACTGCCTCAACTTGAAACTCATAATCACTCAATGCACACTAGCATGAAATCCATTCAACATAACATGGGTGTTATCCACTCCACTAGAACATGGGTTCTTGATGATGCAGCAGAACAAGAAACTTTAGCCTCAATTGAGCTTGAGGAACAAGAAAGGTCGAAAAGCCAAGCGAGATTATCAAAGGAGCTGTATTCACCTAGTCCACAACCTTTACCCCTCCCATCTCCTCAAGGAGATGCTTTTGATTTATTTCACTATGAAGAACAAGAATGGTCTAAAACCCGAGATAGATTGATGAAGAAACAACGTTCATCTAGTCCGCAACCTTTACCGCTTCCATCTCCTATAGGAAGAAGTTCATTAAAGGCTAGTGGCAGCATTAAATCGGGAAAACATATTGATTCCATTCGTTACTTTCCGTATGAGGAAATTGCTGCTGCTTGCCTCAATTTCTCTTCAGATCGATGCTTCTCAAAATGTCTTTCTTCTACTATATATAAAGCTTCTTTTGGTATTGATTCTTCAAGTAAGAAGCTTAAAGCCACGGTCACACACCTTCAACCATCGACTCAGGTACCTTTCTTCTAGCTCTATTAGTTTCATATCTTGATCATTTGTAAATGATGAGATATCTTGAAATCAGGAACTGAAAATTGTTGTGAATTGCATTGTTATGAATTACATCATTACATGTTAAAACATAAGTGTGAACACACTGTCAATCGTGGATCGCGAAAAATAGCATTTTGTTAAATTTCGCTACACTTCAGTGCTATAGTGCCACAATGGCAGCTATTTGACGACATTTTGTAATAAACAGTGTGTCACCATAATAATATTGATTTGTTCAAATTCTTCTATGCTATAGTGCTGTTATAACTGCTATTTGACAACATTGATATGGATTATGATTAGCCTTGTGTCGAAAGGTTTATATATTTTCACCCAAAAAGAATTTTAAAGTAGTTAAGAACTTTCTAACATGGTCTATATGTATGGTATGCCTTCTTCTAGGGGTTGAGAGAATTCATGAATGAGGTTAATACTCTTGCATCTTTGCAACATCCAAACCTATGTAAATTGCTTGGATTTCATGCCCGCGATGGCTATCAACAAAGAATGTTGGTTTATGAGAGGCTAAGCAATGGGAGCTTGGATCGCCTTTTGTTCCGGAGATCTGATGGACCTTCAATTGATTGGAACTCAAGAATGAAAATTGCCATATGTGCTGCACAAGGCCTTACTTTCTTGCATGAAGAAGGTCCTTTTCAGGTAATAAACATTCTATTTGCATGCAGTGTTTAGATCTCATTATGTTATTTCCATTAGGAGATGATTTATTGTGTATTTCTTAATATGGATTGAACAATTATATCATTAGTAGATATCATTTTTTATGTTCTTATAGTTTATTAGATTTATAATTTTATTAATTTAGTACGTTTCTATCTCTACTGATATACCTTTATATCTCTTGTAGGCAATGTATAATGATTTTTCAGCAGTGCACATACAGATTGACAAAGATTTCAATGCAAAGCTTACAGGATATGGTTTTGTTGGACATATTGCCAAGGAAGACATTTCAAGCAGTTCATCTGTAAGTTCTTTGACTCATGCAAACTGCATTGTGTGACTTGGTATAAAACAGACACATAGTCCTACCTCTATTCCTAATTACAAACACTTTACAGAAAAAAAAATATCCCTAAATATAAACCTCATTTCAAATTAGAAGATGCATTTATTTATTTTTTTCAAATATACCTCTTATTACTACTAATTTATCTTTGAAAATGAAAATTCAAAATTGAATACATTCACACAGAAAAAGGTAGTTTAGGAACATCTACACACAAAATGACACATTTAATATACTATTACCTTCTTTTCTTAGTATATATGAAGAGAAAAAAAAACAAATAGTGCTTATAAAAAAAGAATAGAGGTAGTACATTGAGGTCACAGGTTCAAATTTTGGAAACAGCCTCTCCGCTTGTGGGGGTGAGGTTGTGTACATCTACATTCCATTCACCATATCTCGTCTGTTGAGAGGCTCGTACACTAAGCTTTCCCTTTTTAGTTTTTTTCGCATTCATAATTTCTGTGTGCACAGGCGGCAGCAAACCTTTCAGTGGAGACATTGGAAAAAGGAATGCTAACTCCAAAGAGCAATGTATGGAGTTTTGGAATTGTTCTTCTAGAGCTACTTACCGGTAGAAAAAATTTGGACAACCATCTCCCTGAGAAAGAGAGGAACTTAGTGAAGTGGTGTCGGCCTTTCCTAGCGGACAATTTCCAATTGTCAGTGATCATGGATTCTCAACTCAAAGGTCGATTTTCGCCCAAAGCAGCGAGAACAGTAGCTGGCATTGTACAAAGATGCCTCCAAAGGGATCCATCAGAGAGACCAACCATGAGAGCCATTGTTGAAAATCTAAAAATCATACTAGATATGCAGTATCCTTGTCGGTTTCCATTGCAAGAGCCATCAGCAGCCATGTATGGAAGACATGTGCCAAGATCACCAAGTGTTGATGGCATCATATGTCATGCACCAAGATTGAGTTTCTCTTCTCCATCACTACCATCAGTAGGCAGAGCATCTATTTCACATCCTGCAAGATGGTCTGTTGGGACCACAACGCTTCCTTCTCCCCTTGCTTGTTCATCCACTGTCTCTACAGAAGAGCTCACTAGGCAGGAAAGTATAAAGTCGTCATACTCATTATCCGAGAAAGCCTAGTGTTGTAGGACAGTGTCTTTCTATCATGTCTATTTCCGAGTGAATCACCAATTTACCCTATAAATTTGTTAGTGTCAGACACACTATTTCTATTGCCTATTTAACACAAAAAGTATACAAGTGAATTAACAGATTTAAAAAGACTGATATGATTACAGATTTTCAATTTTACGTATCATTTTAGAATTTCGTTAATTTTTGGAAACAAATTCTTTGATATTCTATAATTTCATGAATCAAATTGGTGATTCACTTGTATACTTTTTGTGTTAAATTGGCAATAGAAATAGTGTGTCTAGGATTGACATGATCTACCTTAGAAACCCCATATAGAGGATAAACAATGTAGTTGTTCTCCTAAGCAGATATTTATATGTAGATATTGCAAAAACTAGGTTCAATTAGTCAACTCATTTATATAAAAATTTCATGGTTTCAAACACTTTTCTCCTTTTTGTACTCAACTCGATTGACAAATATATTTTAGATTTTATAAAAGTCTAAGTTAATTCACTAATATAGTTGTCAATTAAAAGAAAATGAGTACTCCCTCTAATAATAAATGTGAAAATAAATTGTCTTCAAATAAATGTCATTTTCGATGTAAAATTATTATTTTTTCAATTGTACTGTATTATTAATGATATATGTGTTATTTTCAAATCATTATATTCGGCTTTGTATTTATGGTAATGAAAAATGCATCAATTGTTAATAAGAATAATTGAATAAAATTATTATTCTCTCTTTTATGTCTTCTATTTATCATAATTTCTTAATGTGTAAAATGAACAAAAACAACATTCATTGTAAGATAATGGGAGAAGATTAAACAACTTTTAAATGCAAAATTTACAATCATATATAAGTGTTTATCTAGGTGTATGCATATTGTAATGTAAATATCAAGCAGATAAAAGAGACAAGTTTCGATATGTGTAGATGTGATAGATATAGTATGTGAAAAAGAAGTAAATGAAGAAATATTGAAAACAAAAGATGGTGAAGAGGCAAATGAAAAAAGACATTGCTAAAAGAAAACAATGAGACAAAAAAATGTCTTAGTATTACTGAGGAAAAACAGAAATAAAAGGCCTCTTAATATGTGCGAAGTAAATAAAAGCAAAAGTTAATATAAATACTTAATACGTCATTAAAAAGATGAAGTATAAAAAATTACAAAATTGACATCAATTTAGGAGGGAAAATTTACATATACAAACTCAACAACTTTTTTATATATAATAATAATATAATAAGATATATGTATAGGGGGAAAATTCACAGTTAGGACAGAAAAAGACAATACAAAACAATATAGACATCCCAATCAAACCTCATGTAGCATTATAACTTACGCAAGAATTCTTGTATGATGACTTCAGAGTAAAGAAAAAGCGAAAAAATAAAATGAAGGTGGCAGGGCTTCATGAAAGTGAATTGTTTTGGTCTCTTTCTTGCCCACTGTTCTCTTCAGGACTGCTTTCCTGTTCATGAACTGCAGAAGCAGTACCGCAGTCTTCATTTTGTCTACCCTCACTCTCATTGGTTGTCTGTGCCTGCACATTTGTATCTGAATTTGTTTGCTGCTCTGATATCAAGCTAGAAAGACCATTTTGCTTCAGATATGTCTCCAGTGGGAGAATTGCTTCTTCAAGTAGAGTCATCATGCTCAGAGTGTTTTGCCCAGATTGCATGTCTTCTCGGTCCGGTTGGCAATTCAGATCTAATTGTCCCTTAGCAGCTTCAGACACGTGGTCTTGACTCCTTGAATCCAACTCATTTAGCACTGTTGCTTGATTCTCCGAACCACCAACTGGAGTTAAATGTCGAGAGGTGCTGTCTACTTCTGATTCATCTTTGGTCCTCCATGCTAGCATATTTTTCTGAGCAATCTCAGCTTCCCTCTCAGATTGACGTTTCTTCTTTCGCATCATCAGGGTTTTAAACCGACGTTTAACTGTCATGCACACGTTACAGGTGCATGTAGGTTTGTGTTTGCCCTTTCCACTTGGTGGCTGGATACAAACAATGCAGGAGCACCCGGGTCTATGACGAGGATGTCTTGTGGTCACAACTGGTGTCCTGCCAGAGTCACTTGCATCATCTCCAACTATTGCAGCATTTGACAAAGCATCAAGACCAGAAGATTCACGTTCCAGAGCTGGCCTCTGGCTAGCTGCTGCTAGTCTTTGTTTCTTGAACTCTATTCCAAAATGATGGATTTAAATGTTTCAGGATAAATGAATTTGTTTGCATGAAAAACGTGTCTACATGCATGTATAACAATCACAAAATCACTGTCCTTACTCATGCAGCATAGTTTGGGATTATGGATTTGTTAAGTTCATTCAAAACAGATAATTTGAAAACTAAAAAGGGTTAGCACGAAGTATTAAGACATAACATGCTAACAAAAGCAACGGCTCTATGGTAGCAACACCCTAGTATAAAGCTTTACTGCAAGTCACATTCTGGTCATATTGGTTCTTTCAAGCGGAGGCTCAAGATCAGTTAAACATAAGAATGATAGAAAACGTGCTAGGATGGCATTTTAAAACTCACTATGTATATACCTTGTATGCTAATCAGTTTTGATAAATTTGTCAACAATCGAAAGATGGAAATAGATAAAGATCATGCATAAAAATCAATACTTAACATTTATAACCATCCTGTGCATTTATTTAAATTTCTTTACTAATTGTACATTGTATAGATTTTCGATTCTCCTAATTCAAACATATGAACTAAATATGTAAACAAGAATGAGATACTAAAGAGGCTTTCGCGTTTTCAGTTGTGCATGAGTTTCCTTTTTAAGAGACACAAAAAAGGAAGAAAGAAAAACAAAACCAAGGACAAGGAAATAGCAATAAAAGCTCATCAACAGAATGTGACTTGCAGTCACTCTCATCTAAATTTAAAAGGGAAGCTCATTTGGAATCAAATGAGTTTATAAAGTGAGTCAATCTGGTCTTACAAGCCGGTTTTGTAAGAATGAGTTAGGTTCAATATAAAAACTTAATATGGTATAAGAGTCTATCGGTTCGGGCTACCCACCATTTATATCCACGCACCACGTCCAATAGTACTGGGCTTGAGGGATGTATTGGAAAAACCCCAAGTCCCAAATAGATTAAAGATAAGAAGGTCTCCAGTGAGTTTATAAAGAGAGTCACTTCTCGTCTAACAAGCTGGTATTGTAAGGACGAGGTAGGTACAATATAAGAACCTAATAAAGACATATTTCTAAACCATCTGTAACAAATACTAATAGGAAAATTCTCTCTGAAAAGAAGCATAGCTTCAAATGCAAGGTCAACTAATTGAAGATAAAACCATTTTCTACCAGTATTTATGATCAACAGTAACTATAAAAGCATAGCGTGTTTTTAATAAATTAAAGCATGAAATAGAGAAATACCCTTGTTCATTCTCAAAAGATTATCCAGTTCCCTTGGGTTCAATTCATTGGGAGCAGCACATGAACACCTGCTGACAGCAATGCAGAAGCACAAAGGTTTTACTAAAAACAAGTTTTTGGCAAATAACAACATTACAATAGAGTCTTCTACTCACCTGCTTTGATCCCATAAATTCTCCATACATGTCCAATTAGGGGGAATAAGTACATCAACTGGTAACTTCTGCCATTTTAAGCAACTATCACACTGTGTCCATTGCTCATTTATCCTGAGGTGCAGTCATACTCCAAATTTTAAGGCTTTATTGAAATATATAAGCTTCTGTATTTGTATAACTTTCTAAAAGAAATATCATTAAGTTCAATAGAAAATATAAAAGATGCAATCAATAAAAAAAATAATGCATACATTCATCTTACCCAGTTGATCGTACCACAAATATACTCTTCTTTCCAAAGACAGGAGGTTCCTGCATGAATTGAAGTTAACATATAAGAAAGATCTTATACATGCTGTATAATAAAACGTAACCACATTAGTCAGACTTTACTTCAAAAGTTAACGTATTAAGACCTAAAAATAAATGGAAGTATTTTAGCTTTATATGTTATTCACACAAATTTAATCACTGCGATGTGTGAAATATTAGATGAGCAGAGATAATAAAATTTGTAACTCCAATATTAGTTACTGTACTGACAGTCTGATGCAAGTAAAGTCCATGTTAAAAAAATGAGTACATTATAGGGGCAACCTAATTGGAAGATGAAGAAAGTAATGGAATAATATTTTCATATTTTATTACTATAGCTTTAGACTGTTAATATAGGAAATATATTACAATAGTAATGACTAATAATGACGAAATCATAAAAATAAAATAAAGAGAATAATATAAAATCATAGAGAATCAAATCTGATTTCTCTTGATTCTTCGAGAGAAGTTTTGGAAACTTATGCCTCCATTCTTTCTAGTTACAATATTACATAGTCATCCCCTACCCATCAACTCTTATTAGAAGTTATTTCAGAAAAGTTCCTAACAAGTTATATATTCTTCTGAGATTTAGATTCACCTGAACTGAAAAATTTTGGAAAGTTTGGATGGCAAATTAATGCAATAATTAAATGATTAAACCTAGTGAAATATTCTTTTTCTCTTTCTCTGTCAAATGTATATATGTATCACAACACGAACGAGATAATTTCATAAATAATTACTGGTTATAAATAGTATACTCACTTCATATTCTTCAAATAGGTGATCCTCAATCATAACAACACTTGGCTTAACTGCTAGAGGTGGACGAAGTAAATCCTGAGCCTCTTCCCAAGTAAGTTTCAGCTCCAGTGCATCCTGGCTATCAATAAGCAACCTCTTACTTTTTGACCCAATATTTCGAGTTTTTTTCTTCTCGGGAACCAGAATGGGTGGCAAAGACAACCCATCTCTTTTCCTGCTTTCAGGCATTTCTACATTATGCCAATCCATGTCACCACCAGCTGAGTTCCATCTTTTAGATAGCGCATTTAGGTGGTTTTCTGAACATCCCTTTTGTGACTGAAGAAGGCCAGAGTAACCACTTAATATAGGTACATTCACATAAACACCAGAATAGGAAGTTTCACTTGAATGAGAACCATTGTGCATTTTAGACGGAAAAGTTTCCTGCTTAATAGGTAATTTAATATCAATTCAATAAGTTTGAGTTTGCTGTATGAGCTAAAAGTGGTTATTACCTGTACTGAAGCAGAATTTGTTGCCTTCCTGAACCCCATTATAAGTTTCCCCTCAGGGTCCATACGGCTAAATGTTACTGCAGCATTTTTTAGAAAAGTTTCAATTGTCTTTAGTAAAACGTGAAGATGAAACAATTTATTTATTAAAAAAAACCGCACACAACAAATAAAACTGAGAAACAGTACAGAAATCTACTGCTTTTCATAATTTGAACATATCCCATCCCCAAAAACACTAGCTAATTTAGTTCAATAGTTTTGGTACTTTATCCAAATAACAACAAAATAAATTCAGTAAAATCAGACGAACTTTAAAATTCCTCAAAAGGCAAAAAGAAAACAAGAAGAAGAAGAAGACAAGAGAAAAGAAAAGAAAAGAAAACAGAAAAAGTATTTGCAGTCATCATCTAAAGGCAGCATATATTCATGGTATGATTAATTATTTGTTAGCATATTAGGAACTTACAGAGATTCGGATTGGAAACAGAAATACATATAACCGAAGAAAAAAATCTAATAATCTCCTAATATAAGATAATTTTGTAGACTGCAGTACAGAAAGACAAGTAAAAAAAAGAAGGTTCCCGTGTGATTTATATATTCTGAGAATCGGTGATTTAACAAATTCAGTGGTTCTCAATAATATATACCAGTATCGCCAGCTTGCAGTTGCATAGACTGAATACAAGGGGTTACACCTTCTAAAACATACATCCTGCTATTATTATTTGGCCAAAATCTAAATTGAAACATCCATTCTTTTCCTTTCACATCTTGTATTCGCAAAGGAAGGCCCTCAGGTTGAGAGATAGGAGGGAAATATGCCTGTACAATGACATCCTCTTTTAATTCTAATAAATCACATGACTCATCAAACAAAATAAATTATAGTATAATAATGGCAAATGCAACATGACAACAGTAGATTTTCAACAGCAAGGTAAAAAAAAAATTACTTCAGCACATGCTTTTGGTAGAACCAATCGACCGATCCGACCAGCATCACTTGCACTAAGCATCTTTTCAAAGAGTGGCACAATTGTGGAATTTGAACTTGAACATATCATAAATCATGGTTAAGGAAATCTTTTTCTAAGGCAAATAGTAATTGTCAAAACAATAACAAGTTATCACCCTGAATAAGTATCTTGCCTATAATTAACAATTTAAAGAACTAATTACAATGCTGGATACTCTCCTGATATTTGCTGCAACTCTTGATCTGTAATTCTAGGCCAATATCGTGGAAGCAACTGATTCCTTCCCCGTCCTTCAGCAGGAGGCCTTGCTATACGAATCTGGGACACTGTACCTGCATTTGCTTCTAAACCTGAAGAAAGAGTTGGCCTAGGGGGTTTAGGTAAAAGATGGCGAGATCTAGACCCCAATAGAAGTGAAGGTGATGTTTTGCTTTGTTCCCTTTCATCAACAAGGACATTATGAAAGGGATTCAAATTTACCAAAGGAGCAGCAACAGTTACCAAAGGAGCAGCAACAGTCATACTTAAATTTGTCTGTGCCTGTGATTCATATATATCTTGCACATTGTCTGCCTTACAGTTCTCTGCGTTGGCAGTCCTAGATGATCCATTTGACTCTCGATGAAATTGTGATATTACAGTGCTTCCAAATTCTCCAACAGAGAGTAAAACTTCTGGTTTGATAACTGTAGAAGGCCCATCTGTATCAACTTTGTGAGGTTTGAGCCAGCATCTTAGCCCGTCATTCTCTCCATAATTCCCTACTTTCATATCCCTCACATTTAATTGGTTAGCCAGAGATATGGACTGCTGCACACTGACATTTATTTCCTTTGATGTCCCAGATTCATTAACCTTTTCATTACTAGCAATCTGTCAGGTAATTTATCATCACCAATTTTGGGAACATTCAGTTAGACAAAGCATCAATACAAAATATCCATACAGGCAAGAAGCTACAAACTATATATGGATGAACAAATCTTCATTGCAGAGATCAGATCACCATAAATTTTTCATCAGATAGTGGATCACTCAATTTACCCTTTAAATGCTAATCAATACGAATTACATGATGAAACAAGATTCATTCCAAAATAACCGCTAACAAGCATCATAAATCCTTTTGTCAAAAAACATCATAAATTCTAATCTGTTTGAGGAAGTTGTCAAGATCAACAAACGAAAAAATATTCATCTGTTTCCATCGCGGTAAACATAAAAGGTTAGTTATCTATGTAATATGGTGAAGTTAGCTTACAGGGTGAAGTCCTGAATTACTTGCACAGGTTATACAGCTGACACCACCAGTATCAAGTATTTCAAGCTGCGACCTTGAAGCAACACATCCACAATGGAGACGCTGCAGATAATAGAACAAATAGGATCATTAAGTATATATCATAGCATGTTGAAATACTAAACTTTTGGGGTAAGGAAAAGTGTTTTACACACCCTACCTTGCCACATGAAGTGCATTCTCTCCAACCAGAATCATTCGCATGGAACATAGCACAAAACGCTGATTGCTCATAAGCAGCACTTGAGTAGAGAAAAATCAAGAGTAAGAATCTGAGCATGATGTTGTTTCTTGGTAATGTCCAACTTCAACTAAGTAAAAAATATTTGTAGGCTTACTGATCATAGTCAATTCATAATCTAACGGAGACATTTTATCAACTTATACGAGTATGAATGTGAGTGAAAATATTAACAGCAACTTGTCTTAATATTTCACACTGACTTTGTTTGAAAACTGTGTCAAGACTCTCATGTGTGGAAAGCATGTGTACTAATTTCAATAATCTATTATCAAATTATCATATGATGTAGCAAAAAAAATGTATCATATGATGACATCCCGTGCTAATTCTACATGATTTAGACAGTAAAATTTCAGCCAAAGAAGGCCCTGTTCTAATCTTCAAAAACAAACAGGTCATACAATTATTTCATAAAGAAAAATCAAGTAATATAATTATCTGATTTTTCTTTTGTTTTCTTTCATTTCTTTGCACATTTGCGTGAAATCTTATGCTACATAGTATTTATCACCAATAATTATTTTTGGGTCATTTATTCAGAATATAAGGATAATTAATACCGTAAAACATACTAGTAAACACGTACCAAGAATAACATTTTAAACTATGATCTGCAACCACATATACCGTTTTTTTATAAAAAAAAATGCAATAAGTTAAAGCGCAAACATCGCTACTATAACTATGGAAAATTGCTAGGAAAAAAGTAGCCAAAGGTCAAAACAGTGGTTAAGATTTATTTAATTTTAGAAATAAAAAAAGAAATTAACAAATTTAAAAGTAAATTTAAAATAAAACCCCAAACTCTTTTTTTGACTCAATAAAACCCTCAAGCCAAATTAACAAAGAACAGAGAATTGATAAATAAGAAAGGAATAAATCGAATATTACTATTCCTAACGTCGTAATTCACTGTTCGGTCCATTCAATTTCATATCAACTCAGCGCCGTCACGCGCATTAATTTTCAACTCACGCGTATATAAATTTGAAATCTAAAGAATCATTACCCGCACTTATCACATAGATCGGCAAATTCACCGGATCGAAGAAGCCAACCTTTGCGCCACCGAATCGACGTAGAAGTAGCACACGTCATGTTCATGCAACACTTTGACTCCATTTTCAACTTCAATTCCACAACCTTCACTCCATTGCATCAACAACAATAACAAAATCAATTAAAAAACCCTAACAATTGAATCAACTCACCAACTCACCGAGTTCGAAAATTGAAATCGAAATCGAAATCAAGCATCATACAAAAATCAAACCGAACAACGAAGCTTGCGTCGCCGGAATTTCGAGAGGAAAGTCCCGTTAGCCGGAGGTTATTTAGATAAGGCGGCGGCGCGCATGCTGCTGTGGTTTCGGTTTTGCATTTGCGTAGCGGCGCGGAGAAGCGAGTCTTAATTGAAAGAATCGTTGGAAACTAACCGGAGGAGAAGAAGTGGAGAGGGAATTGAATCGACGGGTGACCGGAGAGAAAAGAAGAATAAAGAGAGAGAGTGTGGAGCAGAGAGAGAAAGAGAGAAGGCGTGTGCATGCAGAATAATAAGAAAGGAGAAAGAAAAGAGGCACCAAAATGCATGCACGATGAGATAGATGAGATGATTATACTTCAAGACTTGGCCAACTTCCCCACTTGCTTCTAAGAATTCATTTAGTTATTTTTTATTATTTTGGTGAAACTTTAATTATTATTGACATCATTATCATCATCGTTGTAAATTGCTACTAGACCTATACCGTGGGCTACGCATGCGATTGACATATTGATAGAAATTGATATGAAAATATATTGAAATTATAAAATGAAGATATAAAATCAACATGTATATTTTTGTAAAAACGTTTATTTTAATGTTTTAAATATTTCTTTATAAATTGCATTTGAATAACGTTTATATCTTGACTTTTATCGTTAATTATAAATATTTTCTAAAAAAATTTGATGTTATTCTTGAAATAACAAATATAATTGTTCATGTGAGGATATAAATTTTGATAGATAAACTCCTAAATGTTATAAAAATTGTCTTTGGCATATATTAATAGTCATCGTAAAAGATATAACCACTTTAAATTTGTCTTCCACTACAATATTTTTGTCCTACTGGAACACATGAAAACCGTTTGCTTAACGTAAAAAAACCGTTGCCGTAATCTACAAGAACGGTTTTCTGTCCGCGGGGAACCAAGGCGTTGTCTTTGCCTTACGCAACGGTTTTTTTAGAAACAACAACGCTTTTAAAAAACCGTACTAGTAGATACCTCTAAGAGAACGGTTTTTCAAATTGACAACGACAACGGTTTTATGATGTTGCCAAATTAAAACCGTTCTGGTAGGTTCCTTTTTCAATTAAGTTACGGCCACACTTTAAAACCGTTGCAAAAGCTTTTTTTTTTAAATAAATTATTTTTCTAAAATACAATAATTTAAGATATTTAGTAAAACATTATTATTGTAATACCATAATAAATTTAAAAATATAATAATTGCGATAATACAAAATTATTGTAATATACTATAATAAATTTAAAATATAACAATTGCAATAGTATAAAATTTTGTAATACTATATATATATATATAGTTAATGTTCATTGTCATATTTATGATATGTCTATGTTAGCAATGTGTGAAGCAAACAAATAAAATATCATTCATACGATATATATTCGCAGTGATTCAATTTCTCTAATTTAAATTCTAGAGATAAGGAGACAATCAAAATAACAAAAAAAAATCTTTATCTATAAAAAAAATACACATAAAACTTAAGTATCAACATCTATCTCTTCATCTTGTGCTTCGAAATGTTGAAATTCTTCATTTGTATCACCATCATTCATCTACAAAATAAAAATAATATATTCAGTAAGTAAAATCATGAGTAAATGACAAAATGTTAAAGGCTATAAATGTGATTATAAAGTCAAACCAAGACACATGTATGTGAGAGCAATACATGTAGCAATTTATAAAAGTAATATAGTTCTAACAGTACCTATTTCTAACAGTAAATAAAGTTAAATGTATAATATCATTATAGTTCTAACAGTACAATTTCTAATAGTAATATAGTTCTAACAATACTATAAATATAATTCTAACAATAATATTTTTTCCATGCTTCTCCATCTGCAGGATGCCTCAACTTCCCATCTTTCGAACGCTCTTCTTCATGCCACCTTAATGAGCTAGCCGTCTTTGAACACATAAACAACCTTTGAAGTCTAGGAATCAAGGGAAAATGTCTTAATATTTTAGCTGAAACTTTATAAGATTCATGATTTTTTCCAACTTGATGGTTTCCTTTGGCAATTTCCTTCCAGCGTGGAGCACCGCAAACATGGCAAGATGTGTTATTCTCGTAATTTTTCCAATAAATCATGCAATCATTAGCGCAAGCATCGATCTTTTTATAATCGAGCCCTAAGTCCCTTATCATGCCTTTAGTTTTATTGAACGTATCAGGGATGTTCAATGAAGGCATAGCTTCTTTCAACAATTCTAAGAGAGCATTAAATGATTCATTGCTCCAACCATACAAACATTTCAATAAATATAGGCGAATTGTGAACGACAATTTTGAGAAGTTTTTGCAACCCGAATATAACTCTTGTTTGACTTCTTCGACTAGATTGTAAAACTTTTTTGCATCTTCGTTGAGGCCATCATTAAGTTCACATTCTTCTTGTATAACATCTCTAAATCTTTCAAAAAGTAGTTCATCAATTTGATCCTCTTCGTTATTCACATGATCATCATTAAGATCATTGGGTTTTTCTCTCTCTTCACCATGACGAACCCAAAAATCATATCCTTTTTGAAATCCTTTTGCTATTAAATGATTTCGTACTACCTTCCTTGTGAACCAATTGGTGTTGTAACATTCAGCACATGGACACGAAATCTCTTTTCCGCGAGGTTTTCCTTTGGTGTATGCATAATCTAGGAAAAAATCGACACCGTTTTGATACTCTTTACTCTCTCTAGTTAATTTTGTCCACTCCTTGTCCATCGAGTTTATGAGGAGACTACCATATATGACAAATAATTTCAAAGGGATGTTAGTACGTCCTCGATCATAATCTAGATACCCTCCTAATTTGATTTTTTTTTCTTAAAACATGACATAGATTGAGTAACTTTTTATTATATTACTATTAGTATGGTGTTCGATAACAATATTATATCATCATGTGTGAATATAGAAAACAAACAACAATATAAAAATTGTAGTTCAAGGAGGGTATATATTATTATATCATCATGAGCGAAATTGTATTGTAGTTCGAGGAGGGTATATAATATACCTTTCAAATCACGTTCCAAGCAAAGCACCTTAGAGATCAATAGTTAATTTCAATCTTGACTAGATGCTTCTATCAAAGTCTCTATAAAACTCAATCTGAAAAAATAAATAAATAAAAGGAAAGCAAAAATTGATCAAAAGGAATCAGAATGCTGGAAAGTAAAGATATCAGAATTATTGTTAAGATTGGCTTGAGAATATTTGAAAACAAATCTTATTTTGTAGTTGTTTCTAGATCTTGCAATCTGTTAGATACATCAGTTGCCCCTTTTTGGAGATGGTTGCTAAGGTCATAAAATGTAAGTGAATGTTTGGAGGATTTGAATTTGATGCAATCATTCAATCTGTCATGCTATGATTTCCTGGATTTATGTCCGTAATAAATCCAAATCCATGTTTGGATTAGTCCATAGAATCCCATATTTCATTGGAAGAAATTGTTGAGTAAAGACATTCTAACATTTTGAAAGACCAATCATCTTGATAACTTTGGTGTTTGGTGAATATTTAATGATTAACTTTATCAAAAATCACCAATTATTGATTTTTGAATCCTGTTTACTAATAAATCTCTGAACCATCAATAATTTGCCTTAATAAAAAAAACTAGTTCAAGAACTGATTCAACCAGTTTAAGAGTTGGTTTTGTCTAATTTTAAAAAACTAGTTTAATCCAGTTCCAAAAACAAAAAGAAAAAAAAAAAGAGTTGTGTGTAAATTACTAAAGCTTCAAAATAGTGCAAAAACCAGAAGAACTTAGATAAGATGAACAAATTTCAGCTAGTGAAAATGAAACAATCATAACAAAAGATGAAGCTATAAACAATTCATATATGAATGAAACAAGGTCACCAAAAGTGATGACTCCAATTCAGTTAGCACTCAATAATCCATACTGAATCCATTTCTACGCTGGTTGTACTTTTTATTTGGCTTCTCAAGATTGAATAAAAAAATCAAAACCAACAAACAGTTTGAACTCAATGGTTACAAAAATTTCAAACCCAAACGAACTTGCAAAACCAAACCAATCCACTATTTAGTGAAGCCATTGAAGCTTCTTTACTATTACCTAAGGAAGAAAGTTTCTTATGAAGCCATTGATCTTGATGTTATCAGAGAAGTTGATCTTAACAAACTTGAACCTTGGGATCTCAAAGGTACACTACATAATCATTAATCATATTTATTTACTTCTCATAATTAATCACTTGCATGAGCTTAATGAATGGTTTGTTGCAGAGAAATGTAGGATAGGATCAGGGCCACAGAATGAGTGGTATTTCTTCAGCCATAAAGACAAGAAATATCCAACAGGAACAAGAACAAACAGAGCAACTACAGCAGGGTTTTGGAAAGCAACAGGAAGAGACAAAGCAATATAATCAACCATATGAGAACAACAAATGCTCTATGCCATAATAATATTTTAGAACCAAAACAACATCATCATCACATGCAACAACAACAACAAGGATTACTATATGATTACAACAACAATATTAATAACAATAGCTTTGATGCTACTATTCATCTACCACAATTATTCAGTCCAGAATCATAATATAGCAATTATGCTCACATCACATGCATTTGACCCTTATTCAACAATCTCCAAAATACATGTACTCAAAACTCAAAACACAACAAAGATTCAAAATACATACCAAAAAGTGTCGCAACTCAAGAAGTAAAACCCCAATCGATGACGCACAAGCTTCCTTTCTAATCAATGTTGCGCAGATTTTTTCCCCTTTCTCATGTAGAGAGGAGATTGAGCGAGGAAAAAAAGGGTATGCGAGAGAGGGCTGGGTTTCGCAAGATGGGGCTGGGTTTCGCAAGAGGGGAAGAAGGAAGAAGGCAAGAGGAAAAACGTAACGCGCGCGAGAGGAAGAAGTTGCGAGAGGGGGATGGGTTTCGCGAGAGGAGTCGCTAGAGGGGGCTGGGTTTCGTGAAATGGGGCTGGATTTCGCGAGAGGAGGGAAGAACGAAAATAGGTTACGTGATATGGAGGGATGAGGGAAAATTCCTTTAGTGAAAAATGGGTTTAGTGAGAGGGAAAATGAAATATTTGGGAATTTTACATAGAGAACGGTTTTTTATTTCAACAAATGTGTTGTGTAAGAGAACGGTTACTAAATGTTGCGTAATTATATTAATAAACAATGAGAACGGTTTTTATGTGTTGTCATAGAAATAATAAAATTTAATACTCTACTGCAACGAAATATAATAACCGTTGTCTATTTAACTCTACGAGAACGGTTTTTTTACCATAGAAAATTAGGTGTTCCTGTATATAAAATTTTGTTCCAACATTCCTTAGTTTCACCATATGATTTGGAAGTCAAAAGCATTAACTGTATTCAATAATTATGAGAAGACACACATACACATGGTTTAGAGATTAGACAACTATAATCACTACAATACTAAACTCATAATTGTGTGAAAGTGATCATCTATAAATCCAAAATTAATGATTATAATCATTATATTTCATGCCTATCTTAAGCCCATAAATTTTATGTTCTTAATTGCATTTGGACCAATGTGAGCATGTCACCTTAGAATAGCTAAGATTGTTAATTACTTGATTAATGAATAGGTTTCTCTATGATAATGAAGTATAACCGAGTAGACTATATAACCTAATAGCAATGTACATATTTGATGACAATATATGATATAAGGACAACATCAATGTCAATATAATATAATAAAACAAACCTCCAAATCGATCATTATGTTGATACATTACATTCTTATATGTCATGTAACACAAATTATGTCACCTCATTCAAAAATATGATGTGACATCTCTAGAATTCACTTGGTTTTTATTCTCATTCTACAACTTCTTTGTCTATATAGATACATTATAAACACTCTTCAAAAACGATACAATCAAAATATTTTTGAAAGAAAAATGACATAACATCTCTAATTGAAAAAAAAAAAGCAAAGGATGCATGTTTTTTTTTAAAAAAATAAAAAATGTTAAATTATAACATTTTCAAAGTGATACACAATTTGTGTATATTTTATGGTATTAGTGTTCGGGTACATGTTCTATTTCTCGAATACAAAAGAAAATATTTTATCTATATAAATTATTCATGAAAACAAAAACACCCATTTTAAAATATAAGACTTATAGGTTGGATGAAGGATAAATCAGAACATAGCATCATTTGACAACAAAAGTAATAAAAATTAAGTAGTCACACCGTATTATTTCGAACATTATTTCATGTTTCTGTCATAAAAATTAGTACTTTGAATTTTTTCATTATAAACACTCTAAAAAAGATACAATCAAAATATCTTTGAAATAAATACGTGATATAACATCTCTAATTAAAAATCAGTTGTTCAAATTTTAAGTGGAAATGAGACACAATTCATAAAATATAAGAAATAATGTTACATTCAATTAGTCAAAAAAGAAAAGGAAATAATAGTACATTCAAGATAAAAAAGTAAACACACACACACACACACACACACTTTTTTAATTGTTTCCATTTCATTTATTTATTTTCTTACACAACCAATTATTCTTAAAAACTTATGAATATTGAAATTTTCTTTTTTCGGTCAGATTGATACATTTATACTCCATAAATATCACCTTCAAATTTTTTGAAAAATATACTTTCAATGATTTTTTTTACAAATTACACCTGCGCAGGTTATATTCTAGTTACATGTTAAGAGTAAGCATATGTCCTTCGTTGCATTGGACCAATGTAAGCTGCTCACCATCATTAGATTAGTTAAGAGTATCAATTGTTTGTTACATGAATAATTATATATAATGCATGCTTGCATTGGATCTGTAAATGCCACTACGATCGTCTTATACATATTGGAGGCATAGTTCTAATCTTAAATTTGGCATCTAATAAAAAAAGTGAAATTTTAATAATAAATAAAAGGAGTAAAATAAATTTTAGTCCTTATCAAATTTTATTTTAGTTCCTTTAAAAAAATTCTCAACTTCTTAGTCCCTAAGAAATTTTTTAATCACTTTTAGTCCTTATTTTGAAAAGTTTTTTTTTTTTTTTACAAAAAAAAAATGATACTTTTACTAAACTTCAAATGTCATAATTTTGTAGAATTAAAATTAAATTTCACTAAAAAAAATCACCCTCATTTTATTATATTATAAAAAATAAAATAAAAAATTTGGGCCTTCACCAATTGGGGCATGTGCTATTGTGTTGCTTGCAAAACCCAATAGTTGGCCCAAAATGCCACAATGCATATGGCTTCATGGATGTTATGTAGCTTATTAATGGCTATATCTTATAATGATTACTACTGAAATTCATTTTGCTACACATAAAACACTACTAACGGCTAAGAACATTAGTGTTAACTAAACCATGATATGTTCAGGTTGTCTAAGGTTTGCATGATTGCATTGAGAAGCTAAACTCCTACTTACATGATTAATTATCTATTAAGGATGTTGTAAATAGTATTAGATGGTCTTTCGAACATTGGTGGTAATTATAGGATGTTTGCGTTGAGGATTACAACCATTTGCGTGTGTTGGTTTTGCTATCCTCTGATTCCGACTCCAACCTTACTTCTTTTCCCATACTATAATACATAAGAAAATAAGGGTGAGATAATAATTTCAGTGAGCTCTTAAAAAGTGGAGGGGCAATTTGAAATAGTTTTCTAAAAAACAATGAAAACTTATCATTAATATGATATGCTTTATATTAGCTATAGGCCAAATATTTAGAATATTTTCTTTCTTTCTTTTAGTAGGAAAAAGTGCATTATCTTTCTTTCTTGATTTAGAAAAGCTTTCTGGTTTTCATTTCCTTTTTAATTAAGGAAAAGCTTACTGATATCCATTTTCTTTATAAGGAAAAGCTCCTCCAACCACCCTAATGTGGGTAACCCATATGGTAGGAGTCTTTTGCAAAGGTGGTCTGGCCATGACCCCAATTGGCGTCCCAATTATTTTACCTTTACACATTGTTTCATACCTGAAACAATGCTAAAATGTCCCACCATTTATACTTGACCATACTTACCATGTCTTGCATATGCAATGCATAATGGATATCATGTATGCAATTTACAATGTATATCATGGATGCAATGCACATTTCATCATCAGTCAAGTGGAGGTTTATTTCATACAACAACATAATTTTGTAATTGAAATTATAATTAGAATTCTAATCATTCATCAAAGGAAGTTTTAATCAAGTGATTGTTTAATTAATTAGAAACAATTATTAGTTTATGCATTCTGATCATGGAAACTTGGATCAGAGGCAGCGTGACCAGAGGCAAGCTATGATTAGAGGCAATGTGAATAGAGAAAAATTGGATCAGAGAAAGCATGATTAGAGGCAGACTCTAAACAGAGGCAGCTTGACCAGATGCAGACTCTGATTAAAGGTAGCATGATTAGAGGAAACTTGGATCAAAGGCAACATTGAAGTAATAATGTCAATTTACAAGAAAGGGGGGTTTGAATTATAAATTCACCTTTTTAAAATTTCCTGTTAAAACTTAAAGTATTTAACTCAAGATTGATCTTGGTTATGAAAACAGAAAACGGAGAACGTTCTTGGTTAGTGAAAAACACACAATTTAACTTATCTATTTAATTTGATAATTAAAAGACTAGAAATTAATAGAGATAAGGAAAGATTGATATCATACAGAGTTACGTCCAGTCCTCTTAGTTGTGAGATTTTTCAATAAGTGTTCAAAACGAAGAACGTTCTTGGTTTTTACACCACCAGTTTAGATCAACTTTGATCTGTTACACATCACTACCTTTCAGCCCAGAAAGGATTTCTTTCAATCTTTAGAGAAGATTTTTAAACTTTACCTTTTAACCAAAAAAGGATTTTCTACAATCTACTCAAACTATTTTCAATACTATAGTCTTGAGTTATAAGGTGATGATTTTAAAGAGTTTGGCAGAATCTAAGTAAGCTCAACACTTGTTTGAGTTTAGATTCTTTAACAGAAGAATTCAGTAGAGTGATTCTAAAATTCTAATGAGAAAGCATAAATGATTCTTGTATGTAAATGAGAGACTTTCGAGTGTATGAATGTAAGTAAGTGATGTATTGCTTTGCACTTGAAGCTCTGCATTTTCCTTGAGCTCATGACAGCTCATTTGACCGTTGGAGAGGGTCCAGGTGCCATGTGTCAGTTTAATGGATAAGATTAGATTTAAAACAAGAATGTTCTTGTATGAACATTCTTCGTTTTCTGCTTTGAAGAATGGTGAACTGTAAACTTCTTTATCAACCATCTTTGACAGTGATTCATGATCCCTTTTATCATGTGTGTAGACATCTTATAGATATGCTGAAGTATCCACTCAAGATCGTTATTGATTGTTGCTTAAATTTTGACAATGATCTTGCTTTGTTTTTTCATGATTCATAGCTTTCTTCCCTTTGTCTTTTGGAGTGATTCTTTTACGGATATGGGCTATGAATCTTCCTAGTGGAATACTGGAATCGCATTTGTAAATCCTAGGAGCTTTCTTTTCCTTAAAAGTGGATATGATCATTCTTGTTGTTTTAGAACAGTGGAGAATGTTCTTCATTTTTCAAACTTCTGTCAAGAACGTTCTTCGTTCTATTTGTATATTTTTACTTCCTCTTTAATATGATCTTGCTTGAAATCATATGTAGCCATATGAAACAAAATTAGAGGTAGCAAGAGGAAATAGAATAAGAGGTAGCCAGAAGAAAGAAAATCATAGGCTAAGACTGATTAGAATCTAAGTTGGTACTTGATTCTAAGTAATGTTGGGCTTCCAATTGAGGAGATTCATGACTCAAGAACTGATATGGGTCTGGGATATATTTCTTGAGTTGAGAGACATGAAAAACATCATGTAAACCTGACAAATCGGGTGGTAAGGCTAATTTATAGGTTGAGGGACCTATCCTCTGTATGATTTCAAAGGGTCCAACAAAACAAGGGAGGAGTTTTTTGACTTTTAACACCCTTCCAATGCCAACAATGGGGGTAATTCTTGTGGTCTTTTTCTATGATCAATATAACTCTTTTGTCTACTCTGTGCTATTCTCAATTTGTCACGAATGACTTCAATCTTTTCAATGGTATCTTGAATTAGCTCAAGTCCTAGAATTCCCATGTCCCCTATCTCCGACCAACATAAAAGAGATTTAAACTTGCGTCCAAACAATGCCATATAAGGAGCCATACTTATACTAGTGTGATAACTATTATTATAAGCAAATTCTATCAGAGGCAAGTGTATATCCCAATTTACACCATCCTCTAAGACACAAGTCGTCAACATGTCTTCCAAAGTCTAAATGGTCCTTTCCGTTTGGCAATTAGTTTGTGGATGGTAGACAGTGTTAAGATTCAACCTAGTTCCTAAAGCTTTTTGGAAGGCTTTCCAAAATATCGAAGTGGACTTAGGGTCCCTATCAGATACTATAATATAAGGGACTCCATGTAGTCTCACTACTTTTATGAACAACTTGGCCAATTTAAGGGTATTGTAGTTAGCTCTGACAGGTAAGAAATGAACTGACTTGGTCAGTCTATCCACAATTATCCAGATGGAATCATACCCTGATTGGATATGAGGCAATCCTACTACAAAATCCATGTAAATAAAATCCCATTTCCATTCAAGGATGTCTAACGGTTGTAATAGGCTTGCTGGCCTCTGATGTTTTATTTTCACTTTTCGACATATTAGAAATTGAGCTACAAAGGTGGCCACATCATTCTTTATTTTTGGCCACCAGTAGTTTTTCTTAATGTCTGGATATATATTTGTGAATCTAGGGTGAATGGTTAAGTGACTTTTATGGGTTTCCTATAATATTATCTTCTTCAAATTCGGATCATTAGGAATGCAAATTCCGGTTTGAAAGAGGATAATTCCATTTACTGCCCTTGAAAAGTTTAACAGGTATTTCTTGGCTTGTAGTTTCCTATCTAACTCTTGAGATTGCCTAATCTGTGTTCTAAGGTCACAAGAGGTTTCCATTCGGTGCAGAAGGACTCTACCCTAAAGGGTAGTCATCTTCAGATTAAGATCTCTGAAACTCTCTATTAGATCCATCTCCAAAATCATTAAATGGGATAGGTGTAGTGACTTCCTAGTCAAGGCACCTGCTACCACATTGGCCTTGCCTGAATGGTAGCTTATCCCCACCTACATTGTCTCATGTTAAATTCCCTTTGATCAAAGAGATACCTCAAACTCTTATGATCATTGAAGACGTCAAATTGTACCCCATATAGATAATGTCTCCAGATCTTAAGGGCAAACACTATGGCAACAAGTTCTAAATCATGGGTAGGGTAGTTTCCTACACGTGGTTTCAGTTGCCTCGAGGCATAAGCAACTACTTGTTTATTGTGCATTAGCAAACAACCTAAGCCCTTCAAGGATGCATCATAGTAAACCTCAAATCCTAAGGTTGGATCTCAAATGACTAGTACAGGGGCTGTGCTTAGTCTGGTCTTAAGTGTTTGCAAACTTTTCTCACACTTATGGTCCCACACAAAAGGGCGATCCTTTCGTGTCAGCCTTGTTAAGGGTAAGGCTATTTGAGAGAATTTCCTAATAAACCTAAGATAGTACCTTGCTAAGCCTAAGAAAATTTTAACTTTAGTCACATTCTTATGTTGTTTTCGTTCCAACACTGCTTCTAACTTGAAAAGGTGCACTGCTATTCCTCCCTTGGAAATCACATGGCCTAAAAATTTAACTTATGACATCCAAAACTCACATTTACTAGGTTTAACAAACAATCTTTAATCTCTCAGTATTTGTAGCACAATTTTAAGGTTTATTCATGCTTTGTTAGAGTCTTGGATTAAATTAAAATGTCATGAATAAACAGTACCACAAACTTATCAAGATAGGGTATGGATATCCTATTCATGTATTCCGTGAACACTGCTGGAGCATTTGTCACTCCAAAAGGCATGACTAAAAACTCATAGTATCCATACCTAGTCCTGTAAGTTGTTGTTGGTATATCTTCAGATTTAATCCTAATATGATGATATCCAAACCTAATGTCAATCTTTGAAAATATGATAGCTTCCCCTAGTTGATCTAAAAAATCATCTATTCTTGGTAAGGGCTATTTATTTTTAATGGTAACCTTATTCAACTGCCTATAGTCTATGCAGAGTCTCGTCCTTCTATCCATTTTCTTTACTAATAGTATAGGGGCTCCCCATGGTGACACACTTGGTTTCATGAATTGTTTGCTTATAAGATCCTCCAATTGATCCTTAAGCTCACCCAATTTTAAGGGGGACATTCTATAAGGAGCAATGGATATTGGTCCTGTTCCAAGGACTAAGTCTATGGAGAATTCTATCTATCCTTCTAGAGGTAAGGATGTTACCTCATCTGGGAAAATATCCTTAAATTCACTTACCACTAGAATGGTTGACAGTTCTACTTCTAACCCTGAATTTGAAGATAACAATAACAATATACCCTGACCCCAATTGACTAAACACCAGAAGAGTTGTGAAGTAGTACAAGAGGAATAGAGTTATGGTTCCTCTAGTTGGGAAATGTTTGGTGGGATTATGACTTCCTTACCATGACAAATCAGAGGCACAAAATTTTATGACATCCAATCCATTCCTAGGATAATATCAAATAGGATAATAGGGCATATTGAGTTGGTTCTTATCTACAGTAGTTACAACTAAGGTAAAAGGTAATTCAAAAAGGAAATATTGAGTTGCAAAACACAATAAGAGGATATGAAGGAATGGGATGCACCAGTGTCAAACATAACAATTAAGGGGTTTTGGTTTATATAACAGGTACTAGTAATCAGATTATTGTTCTTAGCTTTCTTTCCATCAAGGGCATATACCCTCCTAGAGCTTGGCTAGTTTGGGTTTAGATCACCTTGCCTTTGGCGTGATGTGCAAGAAGCCATCATGTGCCCTGGTTATTTGCAGGAGTAGCAGAAATTTCTTCCTCATAAACATTCTCCTCCATGCTCCTTTCCATACCTTAGGCATCTTCTTGTCCTAGGAGAACTTGAAGTATGCCCCAACATCCATTTCCTAGAGGAAGTCTTCACCCTTAATTGTTGATTAATTTTTTTTAGCATTCCTCCTCTATTGTCGTTTAGTCTCTTTTTCCTCCTACACTTTCTTCAAATTCTCCTCAATGATTTAACTCTTGTTCACCAGGGTGGAGTAGCTGGGGATTTCTAGATGTCCAATATTGCTTCTAATGTTAGACCTTAAGGCCCATTCAAATGGATTGATTTTCTAGTCCTCATTTGGGTCGTATTGGACATGTGAGGATAATCTAACTAGTTCCTCAAAATTTGCTACATATTCAGCCACAAGCATACTTCCTTTTTGCAAATGAACAAATTCTAGCTCTTTCTATCGTGTAGCACTTTTTGGATAATATTTTTCTAAGAAGGCTACCTCAAAGTGCTCCTAGTCAAAAGGTGTTTCCAGGGTTAGTAGGTGAGATTCCTTGCACCCTTCCACCAATGTTCTACTTTACCCTTCAATAAGTGAGCAACAAATGTCACGTTTTGCTCTTCAAGCATTGCACTACCTCAAAGGCATTTTTAATTTCCTCAAGCCAAGCTTGAGCTTCAGTAGGATTATGGCTTCCTTTAAATGTTGAGGGTTGTAACTTGAGGAAGAAATAGAAGATCTATTAACATTCTGGTTTCCACCCCTTTGTAGTGCCATTTTGGTTGTTGCTTGCATTTGGATGGCCTACGATACATGCTCCCAAGGATCTACAACAGGTGGTGGAGGTGGAGGCACATTATCCTCTGGTGAAACATTTCTCCTTGGCCTTCATCTTCTCCTAATTCCCTCTACTATAATTCTGACCACAAAAAAAATATTAAGTTGGTCAAACTTAATATTTGGTGAAATGATGCTTAGAACATATATTGAAAAGGAAGATTATCCTAATTCCTAACCTATTACCCACAGTCCAATTGGTTTGACCAGATCTAATACCAAAATGTAGTAACCATCACCATTTGTCTAGAATATGGTAATTAATTCATACATTTTGACAAAACAAAATAAGTAATTTAAAATCTTACAAGGTACAATCAAAAAAATAAATTGTAACTATAAACTTATAAATTACATCACATACTACTTTCTAAACAAAATATAACTACTAAGTGCTATCCTCTGAATCTGACTGCAACCTTACTTCCTTTCCTCTGCTATAATACATAAAAAAAATGAGGATGAGATTATAATCTTAGTGAGCTCTTAAAAAGGGGAGGGGTAGTTTGAAATAGTTTTCACAAAAACAATGAAAACTTATCATTAATATGATATTCTTTATATTATCCATATACCAAATATTTAGAATCTTTTCTTTCTTTTAGATGGAAAAGTGCATTCTCTTTATTTTCTTGATTTAGAAAAGCTTTCTAGTTTTCATTTCCTTTTTTAATTAAGGAAAAGCTTACTGATATCCATTTCTTTATAAGGAAAAACCCCTCCAATCACCCATATGGTTGGAGTCTTTTGCAAAGGTGTTCTGGCCATGACCCCAATTGGCGTCCCAATTATTCTACCTTTATCCATTATTTCATGCTTGAAACAAAGCTAAAATGTCTCACCATTTATACTTGACCATACTTACCATGTCTTGTATATGCAATGCATAATGGACATCAGGTATGCAATGCACAATGTATATCATGGATGCAATGCACATTTTATCATCAGTAAAATGGAAGTTTATTTCATACAACAACATAATGTTGTAAATGAACTTATAGCTAGAATTCTAATTATTCATTAGAGGAAGTCTTAATTAAGTGATCGTTTATTTAGAAGCAATTATTAGTTTACGCATTCTGATCAGGGAAACTTGGATAAGGGGCAACATGACAAGAGGAAAGCTTGGATTAGAGGCAACATGATTACAGGAAACTTGGATCAGAGGCAACATGACCAGAGGTAGACTCTGATCAAAGGCAACATGATCATAAGAAAACTTGGATTAGAGGCAACAAGACCAGAGGCACAATGTGATCAGAGGAAACATGATCTTAATAAAACTTGGATCAGATGCAGCATGACCAAATGCTGACTCTGATTAGAGGCAACATGAAAAGAGGAAACCAAAGGTAGCTAGAGGAAGCATAATTAGAGGTAGCTAGAGGGTTTAGAGAATACGTTAACACAAAGGGCGTATCAATTAGCCAACTAACAATTTATCCTCATTCCTTAAATTATTAAAACACCATAATCATTCACACAACGTATGTAGAATGAATGGATTTAGAAAAACTAAATGCAAATTTTAAACGTTTTCTACATGCTAAACCTCACAGTTTTTTCCTCACTCTCAGTTTTCTAAGAATCCCATCATTTCAATCTTGAAATCAAATCGAATTAAAAATGTAAAACCAGAATGAACCCAAAATATCCAAATGCAACATGTGAAACAGTTCTAGGAAAAGAACTCACAGTTTGCCAAGAAGAAATTTCTTTAATTCGGGTTGGTTATGAGATTATAACATTAAATATAGTCAAATTAGCCAAATTTTTCTTATATTTAAGACCACATACTACAATAAATTTGACTTTTATTGACAACAAAAAACCTTAGGTAAATTTCAAAAAGTTGTAGGTATATCCCTAAAAACCTATACCGACGGACAATATTTTCTTAGACAATAGTCTAATGCCGTCACTATAGCTTATAGTGACGAATTTCTACTATTGGTGAATGTTGTAAATATTTTTGGATATAATTTTTGGTGACTATAACTTTTTGTGACAATTTTTACGCTTATATACTCCCGATACTACAATGATAATTTTGTATTTTATTTTATAAATTTAATTTGATTAAAAGCTAATACACAATAAAATAAATTAAAATTTCCTTTATATTGAAAATTACCAAAGTCTGACAAATATATTAAATTTACAATAGCTAACAATGTTCACTTAAGAGTACCATACTAATAAATAAAAAGGTTCATACTAGTAGGCATATACAACCTTATAAAAATATCAAATAAAAAGAATTGTCTATTTATATTTCAACCTTTTATCTTCAAAAATAATTTAGTTTTTCCATCTACAAGTAGTCAAAAAAATAAAGGCTTAATTGTAGTTTTGGTCCCCGTATTGAAGGTGCAAACACGAGAAGGGGGGGTTGAATTGTGTTTGCCAAAGTTGATAACTTTTTTCTAATTTGATGAAGGTTGGTTGGTTTTTATTAATTACTTAGATAAGAAACAATCGGATTCAGAATCAGCAAACAATGAAAGCATAAATAGTTTGACACATAGCTTTATCCTGGTTCAACATTAACTTGGCTACATCCAGTCCCTTCGTTCAGAAGGCTTTAATCCACTAATTCAAATACCTTGAATTATAAAGCACCTGACCCACCAAGCCAGTCTTCCCAAACAACCTGACAACCCAAGACTTTCAAGGAACTAACCACCTTAACCCTACATGTAAAGTCTTCTCCTAACAACCTGACAACCCTATATTGAAGAAGGAACTAAACCATTGCCGGGTTGGATACAAAAGATTGGAACTTGAGTAGTTGCTTCTAATAAAGCTGATAATAATAATAACTCTCACAGTCTAAGAAAAGAACACTCAAAAAATATTTCTCAATCGAACAAGTGTTTCTCTCTTTGAACTCTAAGATGAATTTAGAATCTTGAGCTTGAGTTCTTCTTCTCTTTTCTTTTTTTTTTCATGCTTTTCTCCTTCAACCTTGAGTGTCTATTTATAATGAATATTTGGGCTTCAATTTAGTCCTTGTTTAATTCTGAATTGTATCTTATTTAGATTGAGTTTGTAAATTCTTCAGATTGATTATGCTCCTATTTTGTGTAGATTGAGTTTGTAAATTCTTCATATTGATTCTGTTCCTATTTTTTGTAGAATGACTTTGTAAATTCTTCAAATCAAATATCCTTCCTATCTTCATTAAATGTTGATCAAATATTCTTCAAATCTTCATTAATTGTTATTCAAATCTTCTTCAAATCTTGACCATATTTTCTTTTCAACTTGGTCAAAGATTTTCTTCAATTATAAATTTGAATCAAATCTTATTTTAGATTTTCATCAATTATAATTTTGAATCAAATCTTATTTAAGATTTTCTTCAATTATAAATTTGAATCAAATCTTATTTTAGATTTTCTTCAAAAACATGAATATTCTTTCATACTCTTTGAAGTCAAATATATTGTTCTCATAAAATACTTTTGTTAACATCAAAACTCTAAATGTAAAACCAACTTGGTTCCAACAATCTCCCCCTTTTTGATGATGACAAAACTTTTATTTTTGATAACAACTTTTCTTTATATTTCTTTGACTCCCCCTAACTTAGGGCTCCCCCTAAGTCTTAGTATCATAATTTCTCTAGTTTATCAAATATCTTTCTCCCCCTTTTGTCATAAGACAAAAATACTTGAAAGTGAAACTATGTCTCTTTTTTTTTGTTTTTTTTTCTCGTTTTTCTCTTTTTTTTAGTAACATGAATATAATATAGTACACGAAAATATATAAACTAATGTAAAACTAAACTACTTTAAAGTTATCACAACATCAGTCAAGTATGAAGGTAAGGTTTAGGTTTTTCTTGATGAAGTCAAACCTATCTTCAGGTAGTGGTTTGGTGAATATGCCAGCCAATTGGTGTTCAGTGTCTACAAATTGAATGTTTAGTACCCCTTTTTGAACAAAGTCCCCAATGAAGTGGTGTTTGATCTCTTTGTGTTTAGCTCTAGAATGTAAGATAGGGTTTTTGGCTAGACAAATGGCAGAAGAGTTATCGCAATAGATGAGAATGTTGGATTCTATGATGTTGTAGTCTTCAAGTTGATGTTTCATCCAAAGTAGTTGAGAACTGCAGCAACTGCTCAAATGTACTCAGCCTCTGTTGTTGACATTGCAATGGTGTTTTGTTTCTTACATGACCAAGATATTAAGTTGTCACTTAAAAATGTACAGTTGCCACCGGTGCTCTTTCTCTCAAGTTTATCTTCAGCATAATCAGAATCACAGTATCCACTAATTTTGTACTTGGGAGATTTCTTGTAGAACAAGGTAAGGTTGGTAGTACCTTTTAGGATTCTCTTAACAACAGTTAAATGTGATTCCCTAGGATTAGCTTAAAATCTTGCACATACACATACACTAAACATGATGTCAGGTCTGGAAGCGGTAAGGTAAAGTAGGGATCCTATCATTCCTCTATAGGTTTTTTTGGTCAACTTTTTCGCCTGAATCATCTTTTTCAAGTGAACAATTAAGGTGTATTAGTGTCGCCATAGGTTTGCAATCACTCATCTTAAACTTCTTAAGAAGCTCTTTTGTATATTTAGTTTGATGAATGTATATACCTTTTTGACTTTGCTGAATTTGTATCCCTAAGAATAACTTAAGTTCTCCCATCATACTCATTTGAAATTCAAGCTGCATCAATTTAGGAAATTCTTGACAAAGAGTGCCATTAATAGATCCAAAAATAATGTCATCCACATAAATTTGAATTAAAGAATGTTATCTCCTATTGATTTTCTAAAAAGTGTATTATCTACTTGTCCTCTTTCAAAGTTATTTTTAAGCAAGAAGTTACTAAGTCTATCATACGACACCTTAGGTGCTTGTTTAAGACCATACAAGGATTTCCTAAGTTTAAAAACATGATTTGGAAATTCAGAACTTTCAAAACCTGGGGGTTGTTTAACATAGACTTCTTCACTTATATAACTGTTTAGAAAAGCACTTTTAACATCCATTTGAAATAATGTAATGTTATTATTTGCAGCAAAATAAAGTAGGTTACGAATAGCTTCTAACCTGGCCACTGGAGCAAATGTCTCAGTGTAATCAATGCCCTCTTGTTGTCTGTAGCCTTGTGCGATAAGTCTTGCCTTATTTCTGACCACCTCACCTTTTTCATTTAGGTTGTTTCTGAAAACCCACTTGGTTCCAATAATGTTCTTATCTGGTCTAGGTACTAGATCCCAAACATCATTCCTCACAAATTCATTTAACTCTTCTTGCATTCCAATAATCTGTCCATCAAATTCCAATGCTTCATCAACAGTGGTAGGCTTAATTGACGAGAGTGAGCCAAACAAAGTGGTATCTTTAATGATGATTTGATCCTCAAAGAATCAATTGAACTTCCAATGAGATGAGATGTCTTGTACTTCCATCCAGATCTTCCTTCTAACTTATCTTGACTGATTCTAACTTGATCAGATTCATCCTTTGAAGATTTGTCATCTTCTAACATGTTTGCATCTGCTTCCTCTAGTTCTGGTAAACCTGTAGTATCCTCAACTGGCTTTGACTTTTTAAGGTCAAATTGTTTCTGAAAACCAAACTTGTATGCTACTTCTGCTGAAGTGTTCTGATTATGTGGATCTCCTTGTTCCTCTAAATTTTTGAGAACCTGTAAAATACTTATCTAGATTTGATTTTTAAGATCAAGCTTCTTGTTATCTCAGTAAACATAATATGAGACAATAATTAAATTTAAAGAAAGATATCACCTTTATGTTAACAATTTCAGTTTCACTTTGAAAACCCTCTTAGTTCTTCTTTTTTGGTTTTCAGATTCTGAGTTTGCACATTCTCTAATTAGAGAGTCTAGATGAAGGAATTTGAATTCCCATCCAGGTTTGTAGTCTTGATGAATTTGATTGGAGTGTTCAAAGAAGTCTCCTGATTGTGATTGTTCATCTGACACTTCTGTTTCTGTTGATGTATCAGGTTCCTCTGGTGATTTTGGAACTGATGGTAATTCTGATTCTTCTGGTACTTTTGGTTCTATTGATATGTGTGATTTCGTTCTCAGCTTTGATTTTGTTAATATGTGTGATTTCTCTGCCAGTTTTGATTTTGTTGATACTTCAAATTTTTCTGATATTTCTGGTTCATCATATGGTTTTGGTTTTGATAAGTATTATGTTGACCAGTCCTTCTTTGTACGACCTTTAGTTTTAATTTGTAATTTATGCAATTTTAGTATATTTTGTGTTGAATTGCTGTGGCATTTAGCTCAATTTTATTTTATTTTGGGAATTAAGTACCAAAAGCTTATTTTGTTAGAGTTTGTACTATGTTTAATATATGCGTATTTATATATATATATTTTGAGACCCGCTTAAAAATTATTTGTCGAAGAGTAATTTATTTACGTTACGAAAAATTTAATACCGGAAAATTTTGTTAAAAATATCACTTGTTGCTAAAAATTTTATCTGTTTATTGAGTTGCGACGAGAGTAGATATTTTTATCAGAATAGTTTGAGATGTTAGTGAAGTGATGTGTGTAAGAGTATTTAAATACTTGTGGATTGGTTTTAATAATATATATATATATATATACACCGTTAGTAAGTAGTAAGTAACATATATATGTGAGAAGAAAGCAAAAGGTAAGCAAACAGAAAGCTGAAAAGAAACATTTTCCTCCAGCCTCGCGTTACTTCTTCTTCTTCCTCGGTTTCAAAAGCGTTGGTTTGAGTTTTAAAATAAATCAAACACAAATCCTCATTTATTTCTAGATGTAAGCTCCATCACGAGAAGTGACTAAAGGGAAAGTTGCTCCTTGCCACGCTACGGTGCTAGTGAGCTAACTTTGGAAGCGACGTCGTGAACGACGTTTTCACCGGAATTAATCGCGGTGCCGTAGTCGGTTGTTAGAGCTACCGTTGAGGTAAGGGCTCCTTCCAATTTTTTTATTTTGCATATAGGGACTCTATATGTGTGATTAATGTGGTTGATTTTGTTAGTAATGGTTAACAAAAAAAAAAATTGATTTTTGACGTGTTTGAGTTACGTAATGAGTTATTTTCAAATAAATGAGTTTGAACTGAAGTTGAAATTTTAGAAAGAAAAAGTTTAGAGTATTTTATTAACTCAAAATTTTAGTTCTTTAATAGTCGAGTATGCGTATGTGTGATTTGGACAATATTTGTTTTATTTAGTTTTAACTAAATAATGTAGATTATTTGGTTTTAAAAGTTTGGTGTGTGAAAAAGATATAATTTTGGGAATTTTGTTGTGGTTGGATAAATTTTAGTTGCAAACAAATTGTTATAAATATTTATGTTTATGTAGTTAGCTCCTTGGATTTTGTGGAAAATGAATTGATGAAATTGGTAGTTTATGTTTGAGAATGTGGAGTTTTAAATTGGCTGATTTATGGTTGAAAATTTTGGAGATTAAATTTGGTGGTTTATGTTTGGAAATGTGGAGTTTTGAATTAATGTGCTTTATGTGTGGATTTTGTGGAAAAAAGGAATTGATGTGATTTGGTGTGAATTGTGGGATTATGAGTAAATATGTTTGAGTATGCTCTGTGTTGAATTTGAAAAATCATTAGTGTTAAATGAGTATTTAAAATGGGGAATCTTTTAATAGTTGCCTTTACTTAATGGTTGTGGCGAAAAGAGTCAGAGTATACTCATGCATTTTCATAGTACATGGTGACCGCGATGGGCCATGGTGATAGTGGTGACCGGATGGGCCACGGGATGATGCCATGTGACTGTGTGGAGGCGGTACTTATCCCCCAGGTACCGGGCTCGAATCCAACGGAAGGAAAAAGCTCGTTATTTCCACGGAGTGGTTAGGGGGGACGAGAAGATCGTGAGGTAGCATCGCCGATAACGGTAATGGCCGGGGTGTTAAATAGTTCATCAAATAAGTGCATTAGTCTCAATGAATTATGATTTTGGTATTACATCGCTTATTCTAATCCATTTTTATTCTTGGCTAAAGTAGTTCCTCCATTAAGTGGAATAGTCTTAATGGATTAAGATTTTTGTCTTCACTCGGCTTATTCTAATCAAATTTGTTTCATCACCAATGCAATTCATCCAATAGGTGCAGTGGTCTCATTTGATTATGATTTTGAATATTTTGTCTTCCCTGAGTTTCTTTAATCTTATTTGGTTCTTAGCCAATGTATTTATTCCAATAGGTGTATTAATCTTACTAGATTAAGATTTTTGTCATTTTGGTCTTGAATTGGCTTGCTCTTATCCTTTTTGATTATTTGCTAATGTAGTTTGTCTAATAAGTGCATTAGTCTTAGTGGATTAAGATTTTGATGATTTTCGTTTTCACTTGGCTTTTTCATATCCACTTTGGTTGTTAGCCATGGTAATTCTTCTAACAAATGCATTAGTGTCAATGGATTAAGATATTGATCATTTTGATCTTTACTCGGCTTGTTCTAATGCATTTTTGTTGTTAGCCAATGTAGTTCATCAAATAAGTGGCTTAGTCTCAATGAAATATGATTTTGGTTATTTTGGTCTTAAATCGGTTATTCTAATTCATTAAGTGGAATAGTCTCAATGGATTAAGATTTTTGTCTTCACTCGACTTCTTCTAATTCATTTTGATTCTTACCAAATGTACAGTGGTTTCGTCAGATAATGATTTATGTCATTTTGTTCGTCACTCGGCTTATTCTAATCCATTAGTTTCTTTGCCAATGTAGTTCCTCCCATAAGTTTAGTGGTCCCTATGGGTTAAGGTATTGAACATTTTGGTGTTAGGCCTTTAAGTTGAATAGTCTCAATGAATTAATATTTTGGTGTTTCCTCGACTTCTTCACACTTTTTTTGGTTCGTAGCAAATATAATTCATCCAATAAGTCAAATAGTCTCAACGTATTCACATTTTTGTCATTTTGGATTTCGCTTGGCAAACTCTATATCATTCTAGTTCGTAGCCAATATAGTTCATACAACAACTAAAATAGTCTCAATAGATTAAGATTTTGGTTTTAACATATTTAATTAATTCATTTTGATTCATAGCAAACATAGTTCATCTAATAAGTACAAAAGTATTAATGGATTAAGATTTTGGTCATTTGGGTCTTCACTCGGTTTATTCTAATCCATTTTGATTCTTAGCTAATGTAGTTCATCCAATAAGTGCATTAGTCTCAACGGATTTAAGATTTTGGTCATTTTTATCTTCACTCGCTTTATAGTAATCCATTTTGGTTCTTAGCCAATGTATTTCACCCAGTAAGTGCATTAATCTTACTGGATTAAGATTTTTGTCAATTTGATCTTATCTCGGATTGCTCCTATCTGTTTAGGTTCTTTGCGAATGTAGTTTTTCTAATAAGTGCATTAGTCTCAATGGATTAAGATTTTAGTCCTTCTTGTCTTCACTTGGCTTTTTCATATCCATTTTGGTTCTTAGCCTTTGTCATTCTAATAAACAAATGGATTAGTGTCAATGGGTTAAGATATTGGTCATTTTTGTCTTCACCCGGCTTGTTGGAAGGATTTTTGTTGTTAGCCACACTACAACATTTATGGTCTCTGGCAACATTTGAAAAATGTTGTCAAAACACGGAAAAATGTTGTCAAAGAGAATAGGCAACATTTTTCATGCGTCTCATACGCGAGCGTTGCCTATTACTTTTGGCAACGTTTTTTTCGCGCTTTTGGACACACTATTTATAAACGTTGCCTAAACTACAGAAATAGGGAACAATTTTTCAACGCATCTAAGGCAACATTTTGTAATTGTTGTCGTAGCTGACAACAGTTGATAAATGTTGCCTTAAAGCAATACAATGAGAACATTAATAAAATGTTGCTAGAGCTTATAGGCAACAATTTTAAATTGTATTTAAATTATGTAGATAAAATTTTTATTTTTCTATTATTTCAATATAAATCATAAACTAGACATTATGCTATTATTTTATAATAAATTATTTTGTAAACATAATAATTTAATTACATACACAACTCATTCAATTTTAAATCTTCTCTTTTATTTTACTTATAACAATTATCCATAACTCAAAAGAATTGAATCAAGGAAAATATAATAGAAATTTAACAGTTGTTAAATAAGCTATATTTAAATACATAGTAGCAAAAAAAAATGTCATAATATAATTTATAAAGTTTAACATTTTAAAGTACAAGTCTAGCAAAATGACAAAATATAGTTTCTTGAAGTTTTGACGCTTCAATTAAGTACATGTCTAACAAAAAACATCATTCAAAGTCATCCATAAATTCGTCATCCAACTCATTCAAGTGCATCTTCTTCAGATTCATTATCTACATCGTACATTTCAAATTCATCATCTTGAAATTTATCACCTACTTCGTCATCTTGAGATAATTCATTATCATTTTCATCATCTCCATTGATACCCTGCTGCATAAAAAAAAAAAACAAAATAGATGATGACAACAAGTAAATTATTCATTATCATTTTTTTTCTTCTCAATTTCACTCTTATAACAACAAGAATTAAGATCAAACTCAATTACAACATCAATTGCTATATATGATTACCTTTTCAAGACATGGAGCATGAGTTGATGTAGAGGAATGCATTTGTGCTGTAGTCTCCTTTGGGGAACCATTAGCCTCACCATGAGAAAATCCTAACAAATCTTCTATTGATTCCATATTAATTGAAGGATTGCAATGTTGCATTAGGGTTTTGATAATAATTGTGGTCAACTAAAACTAATACCATAATTTATGATCAGTTTTCATAATTACCAACAAAACTAAAACTAAAACTTGAACTTATGATCAGTTTTCAAAATCACCAAAGATATCAATTTACTACTATAAGCCTATAAAGGGAATAAGTACTTTAAAGAATTGTAAAGCTAATAGATTAATCCTAAAAAAATTGAATTACAAACATTTAAAGGCAGTTGTAAGTAAACAATTGGAAGGATGAACTCAAGTGATCATGAAAGTAACAATTAACCAATATAGCAATTGAGAGACAAAGAGTAGAACTATTCAGAGACAAAGAGAAAAGAGGAATGATTCAAAGAGAAAGAGCAAAGAGAAGACTGAGATAGATTTTATGGTGGAAAAAATTAAACCACCTGGCATTCTCTTCATAATCTCACGAATCCACTTTTATAGTAAGTACTTATATTAAAAAATAATGCATAACATGTAACATTACATTACATAAAGTCACAAAAACCAATTCAATCACCTAACACCATGACATCAATTGATTAAGCTATATCTCTTCATATATATAGTTAGGTAACAATCATTTTGGTCGCTTAATGTGTGAGGGTTGTCATTCTAGTCCCAGAATATATCAAAGTTGCAAATAGATCCTCAAGTATTTCTTTTGTTAGTAATTTTATGCACTAAATTGACTAACCAAAAACATATTCGAGAAGTAAACTAACTAACTAACTAAAGATACATTTGAAGATAACTAACAAAAGACATATATAGGTATTTTTTTTGTAATTTTAATACATTCAAAAACTATTATGCCAACCCCTCGCTCATTCAGGACCAAAATGGTTGTTTACCTATATGGTTAGTTTGATTTAGTTATTTATTAAATTGAAATTAAATTGCTCTATTAAATCAGAAAGTTAAGAACAATGCAAAAAAAAAATCAATAAAACGTGTGAGTGTGTGAGGATGAATAGTGAAATTAAACAAGTTGTTGAACCTGATTTGAGATGCGGTGATGGTAATCGAGCGAACTGGTGGTGCCTCCGGTGCTTCGATCGGAGATTGAAGCGGACGGCGACATTTGGGAGCGAATCTAAAAATGTTTCAGAAAGTTAAGAACAATGCAAAAAAAAAATCAATAAAACGTGTGAGTGTGTGAGGATGAATAGTGAAATTAAACAAGTTGTTGAACCTGATTTGAGATGCGGTGATGGTAATCGAGCGAACTGGTGGTGCCTCCGGTGCTTCGATCGGAGATTGAAGCGGACGGCGACATTTGGGAGCGAATTCTGGATTCGTCTGATTCTGACCCTTGTTTCTATTTTTGGGGCAAAGTATTGGAAGTATATGATACGGCGTCGTTTCACCAATACTCAATAATAGAGTGTTGTGTTAGTGTTGCAAACTTACAACCAAACAAAAACTAAAAATGTTGAAAAAATTAGGATACGGCGTCGTTTCACCAATATTCAATAGAGAAGGAATGAAAGGATTGTGACGAAGAAGGAAGGAGATGAGTTGCATAATGAAGGAGATGTCAAGGGTTTTTATTTTCCCTGATTTTATGTTCGTTCATTTTCTTCTTTTTCTTTATTACGATATGTTTCATTTCTTTTAATTAGAACTGAAATAATAATAATAATAATAATAATAATAATAATAATAATAATAATAAATTAATAAGAATTCTTTTTGCAGTTTTTCTTATTTTTGTAAACGAAAATGATAATGGTTAGAATAGCTTTCTTTTATTTACGGAATAATAAATTTGTCTTCTAAATTTTAATAAAAAATATAATATTAAAAAATGTATTTGAAAGAATTATTCTGCAAAATTTCTCATCAATGTTAAATTTTTAAGCAATATTTTAAAAATGTAGCATTTTATTTGAAGAAAGGTAACAATTGAAAATTTTTCCTAGAAATACATAAGGGGACAGTTATCATATATTGCCAAAGAGCTACCACAGAAACGTTTTAAAATTGTTCCCATAAATATTTTAGGGAACGTTTATACACTGTTGCAAGAATAGTGATGGCAACAGACATAAAACGTTGTCTTATCCACTTTTAAGCAACACTTTATACACGTTGCTTAAAAAAGTGTTGCTAGAGACCACATTTGTTGTAGTGCCAATGTATTTCATTCAATAAGTGCATTAGTCTCAATGAATTATGATTTATGTTGTTTTGGTCTTACTGTGCTTAATCTAATCATTTTTTATTCTTAGTTAAAAAGTTCCCCCATTAAGTGGAATAGTCTTAATGGACTAAGATTTTGGTCTTCAATTGACTTTTTCTAATCCATTTTGCTTCTTAGCCAATATAGTTCCTTCAATAAATGCAGTGGTTTCATTTGATTATAATTTAGGTCATTTTGTTCGTCAATCAGCTTATTGTAATCCATTTGTTTCTTTGCCAATGTAGTTCCTCCTATAAGTCTAGTGGTCCTAATGGGTTAAGGCTTTGAACATTTTGGTCTTCACTCGGTTTAGTGTAATCCATTCAGGTTCAATGCTGATGTAGTTCATCCAATAAGTGCATTAGTCTCAATGGATTAAGATATTTGTCATTTTCTTTTTCACTCGAATAATTCTAATCGATTGTGATTGTTATCAAATGTCGTTATTCATTAAGTTGAATCTTAATCGATTACGAATTTGGTGTTTACTCGACTTGTTCTTCACACTTTTTTTCGTAGCCAATATAGTTCATCAAATAAGTCGAATAGTCTAAATGGATTAAGATTTTGGTCTTCATTCGACTTATTTATTCCATTTTGATTCGCAATAAATGCAGTTCATCCAATAACCATAATCGTCTAAATGGATTAAGATTTTGGTCATTTTGGTCTTCACTCGGCTTATTCTAATCCATTTTGGTTCTTAGCTAACGTAGTTCATCCTATAAGTGCGTTAGTCTCAACGTTTTAAGATTTTGGTCATTTTGGTCTTCACTCGGTTTATACTAATCCATTTTGGTTCTTAGCTATTTTTGGTCTTCATTGAGCTTATTCTAATCTATTTTGATTCTTATTTAATGTAGTTCCTCCATTAAGTGGAATAATCTCAATGGATTAAGATTTTGGTCTTCACTTGACTTCTTTTAACCTATTTTTGTTCTTAGCCAGTATAGTTCATTCGATAAGTCAAATAATCACAATGAATGAAGATTTTGGTTATTTTAGTCTTAACATGGCTAAGTCTAACTTATTAAGGTTTTAGCCAATATAGTTCATACAATAACTATAATAGTCTTAATTGATTAACACTTTGGTGTGTAGTTGACATTATCTCATCCGTTTTGGTTCTTTAATAAGCACAATAGTCTCATTGATTCTTAGCTAATGAAGTTCATCCAATAAGCTTAATAATCTCAATGAGTTCAGATTTTTTGAATTAAGTATTCATTTGGCTATTCTAATCCATTTTAGATCATAGCCAATGTATTTTGTCCAATAAGTATATTAGTCTTATTGGATTTAGATTTTTATCATTTTGGTTTTCACTCGGCTTATTGTAATAAATTTTGTTTCTTAACAGTGTAGTTCCTCCATTAATTGCATTAGTTTCAATTGATTAAGAATTAGGTCATTTTGTTTCTAAGTTAATATAGGTCATCCAATAAGTGCAAAGGTCTCAATGGATTAAGATTTTGATCATTTTGTTTTTCACTTGGCTTATTCTACTCCATTTTGTTCGTCTTATAAGTGCATAGTTTTAATTGATTAAGATTTAGGTCATTTTGTACTTCATCTGACTTTTTGTAATCCATGTTTCTTCTTAGCCAATTTAGTTCATCCAATAAGTGCATTAATCTCAGTTAATTAAGATTTTGGTCATTTTGGTCTTCACTCGACTTATGCTAATCCATTTTGATTCTTAGCCAATGTAGTTCATCCTATAAGTGCATCATGACTCAATGGATTAATATCTTGATCATATTTGTCTTCACTTGTGGTATTCTAATGCATTTGGTTCCTTAGCCAATGTAGATCTTCCATTAAGTGGAATAGTCTCATTGGATTAAGATTTTGGTCGTCACTCGTATAATAAGCCAATATATTTCATACAATAAGTGCAATAGTCTCAAAGGAGTAATAGTTTGATCATTTTGGTCACCATTCAGCTTATTTTGATTCATGTTTCTTCTATGCCATTGTAGTTTATTTAATAAGCGCATAAGTCTCAAAGGATTAAGATTTTGGTCATTTTGGCCTGTACTCCACTTATTCTAATCCATTTTGGTTCTTAGCCAGTAAAGTTTATCCAATAAGTGCATTAGTTTAAATAGATTAAGACTTTGATCACTTTGGTGTTCACTCGGCATGTTGTTATCTATTTTGGTTCTTAGCCAATGTAGTTCATTCCATAAAGGCATTAGTATCATTGGAATAATATATTGGTCATCATGGTCTTCATTGAGGTTATACTAATCCATTTTGATTTTAAGTTAACATAATTCCTCCATTAAGTGGAACAATCTTAATCGTTTAAGATTTTGGTCTTTACTCGACCTTTTCTAATCTATTTTGGTTCTTAGCCAATATAGTTAATCGAATAATCCTAATAGTATCAATGGATTAAGATTTTGGTCGTTTTGATCTTCCTATGTCTAATTCTAAGCTATTTTGGTTCTTAGCCAATATAGTGCATACGATAAGTAAAATAGTGTTAATGGATCACTACAAGGAAAAAAATGTTTTTCGGCGGTTAAAAAGGTTGTTTGCGGCGGTTATAACCGCCTCCGAAACATGATTGCGACAGTTGCAGAACTGTCGCAGATTCGTGCGTCACGAGGCCAGTTTGCGACGGTTACAAAAACCGTCGACACCTTTTGCGACGGTTTTCAAACCGCCTCGAACCGTCGCTAAACACACTCAAATTATTTGTTCTAAAAAAATTGCGACAGTTATCAACTGTCGCTATATTTATTTGGAGGCAGTTTTGAACTGTCACAAACCTAATAATTTAAAATAAAAAAATGATACAATTTTTTCCTATTTTTTATAAATTAAAATAAAAAATATTCATAAATATCATCCACATAATTTAAATACATAATTATATAACTATTGTAACTAAATCCATTTTATATAATTTTTTTTCAAAAGAGATAACATCAATTCATACATTGAAGTTAACTAAAACAATAAAAAAAAGTAGTTTAAATATTCAAAACATTAGTGGAGTGGCTAAACATTACAAAACAACTCCATCAAACATAGAAGTTCGTCCAAATATCTAATTAGTCCCTAATGATGTTGTTCCACGATCATCAGGTTGGTGGCTAGACTCAGATGAATGTCTACCATCTATTGGTGATTGTATGTATGTTCCCTGAAAAAAAAAGTATTTAATAACCTCAATGAATATTGATAAATATTGCCAAACACTAATTAACAGAATCATTACACAATTGATATTTTTAACCAAGGACAAACAGTTCTCACATGATTTTTTAAATAGGTTTGCTATGAAAACGTTTTACCTGCTTTTCTCTAGAATTTTGCATTTGCAACAAGAAAGCAATTTGCTCTTTCAACATATCAACTTCAGAATCCCTTTTCTTAAGCCTATCGATTTCAGCTTTCATTTTCTCCATCTTCTCATTAGCTTCTGAGAAAGACATTGATCTTACAGAGTGAGAAGTAGATATAATTTGAGACGGTGTTATTCCAAGTCCCATACAACAAACATATCCAGGATGTTCTTTTCCAAACACATTAACAAATGCTTCATTTGGAGAATGAGTCTTCCCAATTTCAGCTTGCAATTGTTCCTGCGCAAACAGATGAAGCAAACTAAATTCCTCTATGAAATAGAAATATCTAACTTTGCAACTCACTATTACCAACCAAATAAGTAATTTTAAAGGTTTGCAACTCTGTATTACCAAAACTAACAGTTGCATTTTGATTTATAAAGTGGTCAATAAGAAATAGTTACAATCACATAACACTTCTATTATTTACACTTACATATTTTTCCTTCGCCTCGTCATTGACAAATGACCCATCAAACTTTTTATGACAAATTGAATACATTTCACCCCTACTGTATTTTCGACCATCTCTCAATTCCTACAAGTAAACACATGTAATTAGTACCTGTTCAATTAAGTATGCAATCAATAGTAGATTGAGTGAATCCTACCAACTCATCCCTCTTCCTTGCAAGCGTCTTAGAGGCTAATGTATGAAGAATCGTTAGCTTTTCTCTATTTGCAGCATTTTTATCAGCCTTCTCCTGCAGTGATAACAAATGACATCAGAAACTAAACAGTAGAAAACAAATGACAACGCAAAAAAAGAATGGTTACCATTGTATCTGTCTTACGCATGTATTGGACAAAAATAGTCAAATGGTCTTGATTAATAGAACGGTATAATTTTGTAGGTTTTCCTCCAAAGAAAGATCCCACTTATAAAATTTCTTAAACAACCTACATCGTGCATCTCGCCATTTCTTTCCAAGGCTCGTAAGGATATATTTTTTGTTGTCTTCATCATCAACAACAAATTTTGACTAGAATAATCATAAAAAAAAGTTAGTTTACAATCAAAACAATAAATAGAGAATATTCAGTTGTTTATCATTGATACCTGTATTTTATCCTTAAAAATTTTATTTTTTCTTGTCGATGGAACTAGTTTCCAATTGTCGTACATTATAGGAAAATCCTTAAACTTCCTTGCAATTTCACCCAAAAAACCCCTAACAAACCAGCAGCTGATCCTACCGGTTGCTCATTTGAATTCCATCTAGTTATTATTCTACTAACATTTGGAGGAGCTTCAAGCACGTCTGATACCCTTAAGTGTGTCTTTGAAATATGTCCCGCCTCATCTAACACATAATTCAACGAAATATGTCATACCACAATCATGTAAAACAATTAAATTTTATAAATATAATTAGACATTAGATAACATACTAATAACATCTACATCCCAATATGTAGAATTCCTTTTTTGAGAAATTTTTGGCTCATCTTCTACCACATCTTCAGAGTGAGAGGATGTCTCTTGGAAAGGTATTTCTTCTGTCGCTTGCACTGCTCGTTGTGTTGTCACTTGAGAAGGTGGTTCTTCTATCGCTTGCACTGTAGTTGGTGGTGTTGTCACCGGAGAAGGATGTGGTTCTATCATTTGTACTACTGGCGATGTCGCTTGAGAAGGTGGTGGATTTGTTGGTTGCACAACAGTTGGTGTTGTTGTCAACGGAGATGGTAGTGGTTCTATCGCTTGCATTACTGGTGGTGTTGTCACTTGGGTAGGTGGCAGAGCTGTCGTTTGGACTGTTGGTTGTAAACCATGTCTCCGCAGGTGCTTCATTTTTGCTACTTCAAGATCTCCAGGTAGTATAAGCCTCGAGCGACCCTTCGTGAAACACTACAATCATTTATTATCCATGTAAATAAATAAAAATTAACATATAATACGAATAAGAAACATGTTATATTGTTAGTATTTTTAGTTATTACTAACCAGTGAGGTTTTTGAAATGGTAGAAGAAGATTTGTGAAGGGATTGAGAGAGATGGGTTAGATTGAGAGCCTCCATTCTTTTTTTATTCTCTTCCATTGTTTTGCGCCAAATATCCTCATATGATGATTCCATTTTGTTCACAAGAGTGAGACTCCAAACACACTTACACTGCAAACAATGATGACAACCAAGTTAGACTGATGCAAATAGCTAAACAAATAGGATTTTCAAAGATGTGAATCATAATTATGCATAACACAAAAACGAACACAATAACAAAAATGAGCACATTAAACCCAACAATAAAAAAACTAGTAAAAAAATAACATAGATCGAAGAGTACCATATCATAAACAACAAACTAGAATTATTAACAATCATAAATACATATCATGATTGTTGTCATCAAAATCATCATTAAAAGTTGAAGTTTCAGGATCATCATCTGTAGCCATTCTTGCCAATTGTATATGTGTGGTATCATTAGAAAAAATTTGTTCCAAATTTTGAGATGGGTATGGTTCAATGGGTGCCATAATTTCATCATTTCCACCCATGTCATACAAGTCTCTTGGCTTTAAATGAATAGGTATGCTCCACCCTTGTTACTTTTCATCATCTTCATGACGCTTTAATGTATGGCTCATCATCTTCATGCTCTCCAGTATGTATTAGTCTTGCAAAATTTATAGAGGTAAAACCCAGCTTATCCGTCTTAATGCCTCTTAGATTTGTGGTATTCGCCCATTTGCATTTAAACATGGGCACTTTGAAGCCATCATAGGAAAGCTCAATGATATCTATCAATCTTCCATAGTAAGGCACCCCTCCAAATCTCATTTGTGCATCACTATTGCTTGCGTAACTTCGTGTTCCGAGCATGCCAAAAACTCCACTATTTTGAGTTTTTAATAAATTGTCTCGTGCCAATGTTCGAAATTTAAATCCATTGACATTAAATGCAGTGAACCTTCTAACTTTATCAGAAGGACCTTGAGCAAGACTAACGAGAACATTTTTATCTGATCCACTAATGTTGTCGAGATTGTTGCAAATCTGAACACCATAAAATATACGATTAGTCATATTCTTATTAAAATCCAAAGCAACTCAATCACCAATTTTGTGATGAACACTAACTAGATTGTGGAACCAATGAGGAAACTCTCTATGAACCTTCTTGTCTACCTCAGAAGCACTCCTTGCACCACTCCTCATTTGGCTTCGAATAATACTTCTATATTGCCTATTTGGTTATTTCAAATTAGATGTATAGAAGAAAAAAAACTTAGTGGTAAATAATACAAATAGAATAAAATTACTTATCTTAGATAGTAGTCAACTATGATGCAATTTGTTAAAACGTGTCTATGAGCCTGTAACTTTTCAATTGGTGTAAGGGTGTAGTATGAAGATCCACCAACATATTTTCCAACTCTAGGAAATAATTCGGCTACACGTGAGTCAGTTTGTATCTCATTAATAGGCTCATCATCTACACGACCAAGTTGATTCCATCTAGTCTCAATGTTTTGTAGATACCTTGAACAAAATGTAAGAATATCTTGTACAAGGTAGCCTTCTGCAATAGACCCTTCTGGTCATGCTTTATTACGTACATACGATTTAAGTTGTCCTAAGTACCTATTATTGAACCACAATAATATTAAGTTAGAACAAAATTGTCAACCACTAATTATTGATGGAAAAAGATCATGCATAATTTACCTTTCAACAGGATACATCCATCGATAATGAACAGGACCTCCAAGTTTAACTTCTTCAACAAGGTGAACAACCAAGTGAACCATAACAGTGAAGAATGAGGGAGGAAATATCATTTCCATGTGGCATAAAGTAAGGACAATCTGATTTTGCAATTTTTCCAAATCATCAACATTCAATACTTTACTACATAATTGTCTAAAGAATGAGCAAAACTCAATCAATATAGCTGGAACATCATCAGGTAATGTTGTTCGAATGGCAAACAGTAGAAGTTGTTCCATCAATATGTGACAATCATGACTCTTCAACATTCCATTTAACTTAAGATTTTCCATGTCAATGCATCTAGAAATGTTGCTCGAATAACCATTAGGCACAGTGATATTCTTTAAAGTTGTTAAAAATCTCTTCTTACCTTTACTAGTCAGAGTAAAGACGGCTGGAGAAATTCTTCCATTTTCATTGGGCCAAAGGTCAGGTCTTATGCCCATAGCTTTAAGGTCTTTTCTTGCATTAAGATGATCTTTACTTTTTGTGCTATCATTTACCAATATGGAAGTTCAAAAAATATGCTTTTCTTTTTCCATTGTTGATTGACACCTTGTGTAGGTCGTCCACCACGTGTTCTTTTTCCCGATCTTTCTTTATCTGGCTTTCTACCAAATGTGACATCAATGTTTTGAACCTATTCAAGAATTTGAAGCCCAGATAACATTTTAGGTGGACCACGCATATCTTGTTGACCATTAAAGCGGACCTTGTTCAACCTAAATCTATGTCTCTGATCAAGAAAACGACGATGACCCATAAAACACCATTTTCTGCTATGAGGAAGTCCGGTGTAAGTGTTCCACCCAGAAAGTGTACCCAGCCCTGGAAAATCAATAATTGTTCACATCAAAGTTGCATGTAATGTGAACATCTCTTTTTTAAAAGAATCATATGTATCGAGACATGTTTCCCATAACTCCTTTAATTCTTTGACTAGAGGTTGTAAGTAGATATCAATATCATTTCCTGGCATTTTTTTAACGGGAATTATCATTGACATTATAAAAGATGTATCTTTCATGCACACCCATGGAGGAGTGTTGTATGGAATGAGAATAACTGGCCAAATACTATAATTTGTACTCATCATACCAAAAGGATTAAAGCCATCACTAGCCAATGCAAGACGCACATTTCGCGGGTCTGATGCAAACCAAGTGTGTGTCAAGTCAAAATGTTTCCAAGCTTCAGAATCTCTAGGATGCCTCAACATTCCATCATTCTTACTATCGATTGCATGCCATCTCATATCCTCGCCCGACTTTGAGGACAAAAATAATCTTTGCAGGAACTTTTACAAAAATAATCTTAATGGAAAATAACGAAGAACTTTTGCAGGAACTTTCTTTCGATTATTGCCATCACCAGACACTCCAATTGCACCAACTTTTGCTTTTGATTTCCTTTTGGAAGTGTTACAAATTTTGCAGGTCTCCCTATCTTCATCTTCCTTATTACCCCAATAAAGCATACAATTATTCGGACAAACAGGGATTTTTTCATAATTTAAACCAAGCTTGGTGATTGTTTTCTTGGCTTCATAGAATGAATTTGGTATATTTTCAAATTCAAATGCATCTTTTAATAACTCTAAAACCATTGTCATGGCTTTATCAGTCATTCCACATAAACATTTGATGTGATACAACTTTACCCAAAAAGATAGTCTTGAATATTTAACACACCCTTCATACAAAGGTTATTCTCCCTCTCTACTTAATTCATAGTACTCTTTGGCCTCTTCATACCTTTGTTGACTAGCATTTGGCACCCTATCTTCATTCTGATCAATCTCTACATTTGATTGAATGGGTACTTCGTTTGCATGATCTTCAACTCCAAAAGCATCATTGATCATGTTCTGCATATGATCATCAACGACAACTGTGTCTTGAACTATATTTGAAACACTACTAGGTGAGATAGTACTAGTTTCTCCTATGGAATCTTCATGATGTACCCAAAGGGTGTATCCCTTTGGAAATGGTTTGCACTTTAAGTGATCGTACATTACACTTCTACTCTGCGGTTTTTTGAAACCACAACGTTTACAAGGGCTTATTATTTCGCCATTTTCTAATTCATCTCGAAAGGCAAAAGTAATAAATCCCTTTATCCCTTGATCATATTCAGCCGATGTGTGTGGCTTCTTAATCCATGACTTATCCATTGCTTCAAAGAAGATTAACATATGTTATTTTGACACATAAATAACATAATTCAACTTAGAACAAAAAATAGATTAACTATGCATAAAGGAACAAAACATGCAAAAGAGTCATAAAGCAGATTTACAAAAGAAATGTCCTTAAAGAAGAACAAGTCTAAATAAACATAAAAAATGAAAAAAAAGGAAGCCATTAATTAACCTCATACTCATGCTTTTAACCATTTTTCTTAATTTCTTTCATGGTTTCAAATTATCTCAAATACCAATCAAATGAAGAAACTGATAAAAAATGATAGTATTAACTAACCTTAACAAGCTCTTAAAGTTTATAACCTTCAACAATACTCACTTCCAAAGACTCAAAACAATAGTATTCTACCTGCAACATTAGTGATGAAATAAGCTACTAATTCAAATGATATTAGTACTATTTATATAACAGAAATAACAAAATAAGCATTTTTTCTAGTTTAGTAAGTGCATTATAATGATATTAGTACTATTTATATAACAGAAATTACCAAAATAAGCATTTTTTTCATCCAATTTTGTCTCCTTTGGAGGAATCACCATGATCAGGTTTCACGACCTTTTTCTTCACTTTATCTGCTCCCAAACCTCGTTTATTATTCTTCACATGAGTTTCCACGGGTTCTAATCTACCCTGTTCCCAAATTAAATATATTCATCAGAATTATTGCAAGGAGGTTCTAAGCATAACTTTGTTCCCATCAGTTCTGCTTAGGCATTCCGTCAATTATTATACTTCAATAATAATTTAATCCAAAGTTCCCTTTGCCCAGTTAAATTAGTCACTGAATGTGCCAATTAAATTAGGGCAGAAAGACCCAGACCTAAGAACTAACTTAAGGCAGAAAGACCCATACCTTAGTACTATTTATATATAATTGAAATAACAAAAGAATAAAATAGTGGCATGGCATTCAAACATGACAAATTTCCATTCATTGATGAAATGGGCTCCTGCAATATGCTACTATTAGTATGCTCACTGCCAAATATAAATCAACTTCAACAGTCAACTTACCCAACGGGATGAAAGAGGATTCAGGCCTTAGAAAGCTAACAGCATAAATAAAAGACAGAAAACACACTCGCGTTGCTTTCTAAATGGCCCCAAATTTGATCTTCACCAAAAAGATCAGCATCAATATCATGTTTGATCTTCAAAATGTCATCAGGGGTCGTCTCAACAGCCTATGAAATAATAATTTGCATATAGGCAGCAGGTGAACAATTTTTTTTTGTTTAAATGTACTTTTTAAGAAGATATAAAATGTGTTGAATTAATGGAGGTTTTTGCAAAAAATTTTAGAAAGAGTATAAAAAATGTGTGGATGTAAATTAATAAAATGAGATTAATTGCTTCATTAATGTTCACTACCCAGTTTGAAGTGAATCAACAAATTACAAACAAAAACAAAAGGTAAATGCAGGAGATGGCTGATGCATTGTATCTACAAACCAGAATGCATTGTATCAACATTCAAGTTTCAAAACATTATAACCATTAAGAAAAAGTATAACTAATTGAAAAAGGAAAACACTAAGCAGCAAGAACAAATTATCAATTACCTCTTTAATCAGTAAAAGCTCTTCTTTAAAATATCGCACACGCTCACGACCCTCAAACTGTGAATCTTCGACCTATAACGCCAAAAGTAGAAGATGTAACCAAACCCCACAATAAGAATCTTTAATGCAAGTAAGCAGCAACTGTGAAATTGATAGATTGAGAGATTACCTTTGCAAGAGCTGATTTTGATTCCAAGATGATAAATCACCTTCAGCGTTTTTCTTCAAAGATCGATTTCGTTTCCTTCATTGTTGACAGAGGTTGAAAGATTTGAGGATTTTTAGGAATTTTAGGGTTGATGTGGGATTGAGAAAGGAAACGCGGGACTGAGAAATTTTAGGGTTGAGAGGAACACACGCGAGACTGGAATAATGAAATGTGGTTTATGGTTCAAATGGCGGCGGCGGTTCACAAAAACTGCCCCAGCAACCGTCACAAAGTCGTGGGAGTGTGGAAAACGTGACACGTGTGCTATAAACGACGGCGGCAGTTGACAGAAACCGCCCCAGGAACCGTCACAATGTCGTTTTGAGGGCGGTTATTTCAGAACCGTCGCAGGCCAAGTGTCGCGAATCTGAATTTTTTTTGTAGTGGATTAAGAAATTTGTCTTCACTCGACGTATCTATTCCATTTTGGTTTTTAGCTAATGAATTTCATCCAATAAGCACAATAGTCTCAACGGATTAAATTTTTTGTCATTTTGGTCTTCACTCAACTTATTCTAATTACTTTTGGCACTTAGCTAACGTCGTTCCTCTACGAAGTGGAATCGTCTCAACGGTTGAGATTTTGGTCTTCACACGACTTATGCTAACCTATTTTGGCTTTTAGCCAATGGTATCATTTGATTGATATTTTAGACATTTTGGTCTTCACTTGGCTTCTTCTAATCAATTTTCAATCTTAGCCAATGTAGTGTCCCCATTAAGTGCATTAATTTCAATGGATTAAGTTTTAGATCATTTTTTTCCCTCACACAACTTATTCTAATCCATTTTATTTCTTAGTCAATGTAGTTGATTCACTAACTACATTGTTCTCAATGGATTTAGATTTTGGCCATTTTGGTCTTCACACGTCTAATAAGCCAATATAGCTTTTATAATAAGTGCAATAGTCTCAATGGATTAAGAACTTGATCACTTTTCTCTTCATACTGCTTATTCTAATCAATGTTGCTTCTTAGCCAATGTAGTTTATCCAATAAGTGCATTAGTCTAAATGGATTAAGATTTTGATCATTTTGGTCTTCACTCAACTTCTTCTAATCCATTTTGGTTCTTAGCCAATGTAGTTAATCTATTAAGTGCATTAGACTCAATGGATTCATATTTTGATCATTTTGTCTTCACTTGCCTTATGCTAATCCATTTTAGTTCTAAGCCAATGTATTTCATTCAATAAATGTAGTGGTCTCAAGATATTAAGATTTTTACCAATTTGGTCTTCGCTTGGCTTATTCTAATCAATTTCGTTTCTCACCCAATTTATATCCTCCATTTAGTGGAATAGTCCCAATGGATTAAGATTTTTGTCTTCACTCGTCTAATAGACCACTAAAGTTCATAGAATAAGTGCAATAGTCGCAATTGATTAAGAATTTGATCATTTTTGTCTTCATCAGACTTATTCTAATCCGTGTTACTTCTTAGCCAAATGTAGTTAACTAATAACTGCATTAGTCTTAATGGATTAAGATTTTTATTATTTTGGTCTTCACTCAATTTATTCTAATGGATTGAGGTTCTTAGCCAATGTAGTTCATCCTATAAGTGCATGAGACTCAATGGATTAATATTTTGATAATTTTGTCTTCAATATCCATATTCTAATCCATTTTGGTTCTTTGCCAATGTGGATCTTCCATTAAGTTGTATAGTCTCATTGGATTAAGATTTGGTCGTCACTCGCATAATAATCCAATATGCTTTATCATTTGATTAAGTTGTATAGTCTCATTTGATCATTTTGGTCTTCACTTGGCTTATTTTAATTCATGTTGCTGCTTGGCTTATTTTAATTCACTCGACATATTTACACCTATTTTGGCTCTTAGCCTATGTAGTTCCTTAGTTAAGTGCATTAGTTTCAACGGATAAATATTTAGGTTGTTTTGTTCTTCACTCGGCTTATTCTAAGCTATTTCATTTCTTTGCCATTATATATCATCTAATAAGTGCAATGGTCTCAATGGATTCAGATTTTGAACATTTTGGTCTTCTAATCCATATTGGTTCTTAGCCAATGTAGATCTTCTAATAAATACATTAGTCTCAATAGATTAATATTTTAGTCATTTTGGTTTTCATTCGGCTTATTCTATTCTTGTTTCGTTCTTAGTTATTGTAATTCCTCAAATAAAAACAATAATCTCAATGGATTTAGCTTTTGATCATTTTGTTTCTTAGCTAATGTAGTTCCTCCATATTGTGGAATAGTCTCAACGATTTAAGTATTCGTCTTCCGTCGTGTTTTTCTAACCTATTTTGGTTCATTACCATTTTAGTTCATCCAAAAAGTTTAATAGTCTCAATGGATTAAGATTTTGGTCTTCTGTTAGCTAATTCTTATCTATTTTGGTTCTTAGCCAATAAGCTCAGACAATACGTGAAATGGTATCATTAAATTAAGTTTTTGGTTTTAACTCGACATTTTGGTTCTAACCAATGTCGTTTATTTAATATGTGATAGCCTAAAAGGATGAAAATGTTGGTCATTTTGGACTTCAATGCCTTTACTCTCATCCCGTTTTGTTTTTAGATAATGTAGTTCCTCCAATAAGGGTCTCAATCGATTAAAATATAGGTCATTTTGGTCTTTACTCAGCTTATTCTAATCCATTATAGTTATTAGCTAATGTAGTTCCTCAAATAAGTGCAGTAGTCTCAATGGATTAATATTTTGGTCTTCACTCTGCTTATTCTAATTCTCTTTGGTTCTTAGCCAATGTAGCTTCTCCATTACAAGAATACACTCAAGGGATTAGGATTTTTGTCTTCACTCGTCTAAGAAGCCAATATAGTTTGTACGATAAGTTCAATAGTTTTAAGGGATTTACATTTTTAGAGTTTTGGTCTTCTACTCTTCTTATTCTCATCTATTTTGGTTCTTAGTCAATGTAGTTCCTCTAATAATTGCATTAGTCTCAATGGAATAAGATTTTTTTTATTCATTTTGGTCTTGACTTAGAGTATTCTAAACTATTTTGGTTCTTAATAAAATGTAGTTCGTCCAATAAACACAATAGTCTCAAAGGGGTTAAGATTTTGCTCTTTTTGGTCTTTACTCGGGTTATTCTTATCCGTTTTGGTTTTTAGACAATGTGATTTCCCCATTAAGTGGAATAGTCTCAATAGATTTCTATTTTGATCTTCAATTGACTTATTCTAACCTATTTTGGTTCTTAGCCAATATAGTCCATTCATTATATGGAATAGTTTAAATGGACCAATATTTTGGTTATTATTCTAATTTATTGGTTCTTAGTCAATGTAGCTCGTATAATAAGTTAAACATTATAATTGGATTAAGATTTTGGTCATTTTGGTCATTACTCTACTTTTTTTAGTTCCTTTTGGTTCTAGCCAACATATATCATGTAATAAGTGCATTTCTCTCAATGCATTAAGATTTTGGTCATTTTGTTTTTTCTCGACTTATTCTAATCCATTTTTGTTTTTAGTTAATGCAGTTTGTCTAATAAATTTATTTGCCTTAATGGATTAAGATTTTGGTCATTTTGGTCTTCACTCGGTTTATTCTAATATATTTTGGTTCTTAGCCAATGTACTTCTTCAATAATGTTGAGCAGTCTTAATGGTTTAGATTTTGGTCTTCACTCCACTTATTTTAATCCATTTTGGTTCTAGGCCAATGTAGTTCCTCTAATAAGTGGAATAGTCATAACGGTTTAGATTTTTATCTTCACTCGACTTATTCTAACCTATTTTGGTTCCTAACCAATAAAGTCGATCCAATAAGTGGAATAGTCGAAATGGATTAAGATTTTTGTTACTTTTGTCTTCGCTTGGCTTTTTAGCCAATGTAGTTCGACTAATAAGTGCATTATTCTCAACGTATTAAAATTTTGGTTAGCTGGGTCTTCACTCGGCTTACTCTAACCATTTGGGTTCTTGGCTAATGTGATCCCTCTAATTAATGCATTCATCTCAATGGATTATGATTTTGGTCTTTTGGGTCTTTACTAGACTTATTCTAATCCATTTTGTTTCTTAGCCAATTTAGTTCATCCATTTAGTGGAATAGTCTCCATGGTTTAGATTTTGGTCTTCACTCGACTAATTCTAACCTATTTGGGTTCTTAGGCAATAAAGTTCATCCAATAAGTGGAATAGTGTAAATAGATAAAGATTTTTGTCATTTTCATTTTCACTTGGTAAATTTTAACCTATTTCTTAGCCTAAATAGTTCATTCAATAAGTTGAATAGTTTCATTGGAATAAGATTTTAGTCATTTTGGTCTTCACTCGGCTACTTCTAATCCATATAGACTTTAAGCCGATGTAGTTCCTCAACGGATTATGATTTAGGTCATATTTGTCTTACTAAGCTTATTGTAATACAATTTTGTTTCTTAACCAATTGAGGTCATGCAATGACTGTTGTTGTCTAAATGAATTTATATTTTTGTCTTCACTTGGCTTATGCTAATCCATTTTGATCTTTAGCAAATGTGGTTCCTCCGTTAAGTGGAATAGTCTTATTGGATTAAGATTTTTGTCTTCACTCGTCTACTAACCCAATATAGTTTATGCAATAAGTTCAATAGTGTCAATGGATAAACATTTTGGTCATTTTGGTTGTCACTAGGCTTATTCTGCTCATGTTTGGATCTTAGCCAATGTATTTGATTTTGGATATTTGTAGTCGAATACAGTTGTGTTGTTTGTGTTGTTTTTTTGTTGTTTTCGCATCTATATTCGAATACAATCATGTTGTATTCGAATACGACAGTGCAGTTTGGTCCAAAACATAATTTTTCAACCTTGTTTAAGCATGTTTAGCATATGCAAACCCTTTCTAGATGCATGCTAAGTTGAAAGATGAATTTGTGCATTTAAAATTTAAATGATATGTGGTATTGGTTAATTTTGGTTGGTGACCCTTTACAATTTTGTGGAAATCTGGGCTTTGCCCTCAGATAAGATTCAGGACCGTTTTACCGTTAGTACCCTGGAGAGGGGAAGGTAGTTTATCATGCCTGAACGAAGCTAGGTCAGGAGGTTTTTTGCGGAGCGCGTGGGGATCCCCTAGGCTATATAGCTTTTTGTAGCATGATCAGATTAGGTGACTGTATAGGGACTAGGAGTCTTTCTTTTGGTGGTTATATTTATTTATTTTGGAAGACTGTACCTATACCTATATTTTCAGCTTGACTTTTATTTTGATGGGTCCTTGTAACATTTTTTTTGATGTGACGTGGAGAAGTTAAAATGCTTGGGCAGTGCTTTTGTACAGGTTCCGACAGAGAATACCCCAGGGATACGAGCTATGTCTGATAGGTCTCATAGCCCCGGTGTATTTTTCTGTTCAAATACTTTGATTTTGTATTTCAAAAACTATTTCCGCTGTTTGTAAATATTAATGACATTTTCGTGGTGTTACGACTTTAATATTTTATCCAAAAGTATTTATCTATTTATTTATTTACTTATTTATTTATGGATTTGAAATTGTTTTTAACAAAAAAAAATCGGGCTGTTACAATATTTGAGTTAATTGATTTAGATTTATGTCCTTTTGGTATTCACTTTGCTTATTCTAATCCACATTCATTCATAGTCAATATAGTTCCTCCAATAAATGCATTAGTCATAAGGGATTAAAATTTTGGTCTTCCCTCGGTTCACTCTTATGCACTTTGGTTCTTAGAAAATGTAGTTTGTCTAATAAGTTCATTATTCCTAATAGACTAAGTTTTTGTTCATTTTTCTCTTCAGTCGAATTATTCTAAACAATTTTGATGCTTAGTCAATGTAATTCCCCCATTAAGTGGAATAACCTCAATGGTTTAGATTTTGATCATCACTTAACTTATTCTAACCTATTTTTATTCTTAGCCAATATAGTTCATACAATAACTGAAACATAATCATTGGATTAAGATTTTTGTTATTTTGGTCTTCACTCGGCTTATTCTAATCCATTTTGATTCTTAGACAGGGTAATGCATCAAATAAGAACAACAGTATCAATGGATTAAGATTTTGGTCATTTTGGCTTTCACTCGACTTATTCTTATTCGTTTTTGTTTTTAGCTAGTGTAGTTCCTCAAATAAGTGGAATAGTCTCAATGGAATAATATTTTGGTCTTCACTCAACTTTTTCTATCCTATTTTGGTTCATAACCAATTTAGCTTATCCAAAAATTGGAATAGTTTCAAGGAATTTTGGTTCATAGCCTATTTATCTAATTCTAATCTATTTTGGTTCTTTGCCAATATTGTTCACACAATAAGTGAAACGGGATCATTAGATTAAGATTTTGGTTATCATCTGGGTTATTCTGATTTATTTTAGTTGTAGCCTATCTAGTTCGACTAATAAGTGTATAGTCTAATAGAATTAAAATTTCTTGTAATTTTGGAGTTCATGGGCCTTTTCTCATCCAATTTAGTGTTTTAGCCAATATAGTTCCTCGAATAAGTGCATTAGTCTAATTCAATTCAGATTTTAGGTCATTTTGTCTTTAGTCGATTTATTCTAATACATTTTAGTTCTTAGCCAATGTAATTCACCTAATAAGTGTAGTAGCCTAAGTGGATTATGATTTTGTCATTTTAATCTTCACTTGGCGTATTCTATTTCATTTTGATTCATAGTCAATGTAGTTCATCCAATAAGTGCAGTGATCTCAATGGATTAAGATTTTGACCATTTTGGTTTTCCCTTACCTTATTGTTATCCATTATGGTTATTAGTCAATGTAGTTTGTCTGATAAATGGATTAGTCCTAATTGATTAGGATTTGGTTATTTTGGTCTTCACTATGCTTCTTTTAATCAATTTTCATTTTTAGCCAATGTAGTTCATCTAATAGGCGTATTAGTCTCAATTGATTAAGAATTTTGTTTACACACGTCTAATTAGCAAACCTAGTTTTTATCATAAATGCAACAATCTCAATGGATTAAGATTTTGGTCATTTTGTTCTTCACTAAGTTTATTCTAGTCCATTTTTGTTCTTAACTAATGTAGTTCTTCCAATAAGTGCATTGGCTTTATAAATTAATATTTATTTTTTTTCTTCACCTGGCGTGTTCTCATCCATTTTTTTCTTAGTAATGGTAATTCATCCAATAAGTGTGGTGGTCAAATGGATTATGATTTTGGCCATTTTGGTCTTCCCTTGGCTAATTCTTATCCATTATAGTTCTTAGCCAATATAGTTTGTCTAATGAGTGCATTAAAAATAATGGATTAGGTTTTGGTCATTTTCGTCTTCACTTGGCTTATTCTAATTTATTTGTATTCTTACCCAATGTAGATCATTAAATAAGTTCTTTAGTCTCAATGGATTAAGATTTTGGTCATTTATGTCTTCACTTTGCATATTCTAATCTATATTGGTTCTTAGCCAATGTGCATGCCTTTTAAAGCACTTTTTTAAAAAACGCTGTCATAGGTACAAGCTTATATAATAGCAACGCCTTTGGCAACACTTTTTATAAAAGCGCTGTCGTAGGTAAAAACACTTATTAATAACGTCTTTTAAAATGCTTTTTCTATAAGTGTTGTCATATAGTTAATTAAACATAATCATTTAAAAGCATTTTTATAAAAAATTGTTGTTACATTAGCCCATTAAAACTAAAACTTAATAAAATTAAACAAAATTTTTAAAATCAAAATGCCTATGCAATCCGCTCCCTGCGTGTGCCCCTCTCATAAACCTGCTCTCCTGTGTGTGTTTCTCACTCTCTTCGCGACCTCGCGTTTCTCACTCTCCCTTCTAGCCTCTCCCTGTGTTGACGTTGAAGGTGCGAACACGAGAAGGGGGGGTTGAATTGTGTTTGCACAAAGTTGATACCTTTTTGATAATTTATAAATAATTAAAAATTAGTTTGGATTTGGTTACTTACTTGGAGTAGAAGCAATCGAATTTAGAGGTAACAATCAATGAAAGCATAAATAATTTGACGCGTAGAATTATCCTGGTTCACCACTAACTTGGCTACATCTAGTCCCCTCATTCAGAAGGCTTAATCCACTAATTCAAAAACCTTGAATTACAAAGCACCCGACCTTCCAAGCCAGTCTTCCCAAACAGCCTGACAACCCCAGACTTTTGAGGAAATAACCACCTTGACCCTACAAGCCAAGTCTTCTCCTAACAACCTGATGACCTCAGATTGAAGAAGGAACTAAACCACCATCGGGTTGAATACAAGAGATCGAAACTTGAGTAGTTGCTTCTAACAAAGCTGATAATAACAATAACTCTCACACTTTAAGAAAAGAAAACTCAAAAGATATTTCTAATTTGAACAAGTGTTTCTCTCTTTGAACTCTAAGATGAATTGAGAACTTTTAGCTAGAGTTACTCTTTTCTGCTTTTTTCGATGTTTTTCTCCTTCAGCCTTGAGTGTCTATTTATAGTGAAAATTTGGGCTTCAATTTAGTCCTTATTTAATTCTAAATTGTATCTTGTTTAGATTGAGTTTGTAAATTCTTCAAATTGATTATGTTCCTATTTGGTGTAGATTGACTTTGTAAATTCTTCAGAATGATTCTGTTCCTATTTTGTGTAGATTGACTTTGTAAATTCTACAAATCAAATATTCTTCAAATCTTCATTAAATGTTGATCAAATATTCTTCAAATCTTCAATTAAATGTTGATCAAATATTCTTCAAATCTTCTTCAAATATTTTTCAAATCTTCTTCAAATATTTTTCAAATCTTCTTCAAATCTTCTTCAAATATTCTTCAAATCTTCTTCAAATATTTTTCAAATCTTCTCCAAATCTTCTTCAAATATTCTTCAAATCTTCTTCAAATCTTGACCATATTTTGTTTTCAACTTGGTCAAAGATTTTCTTCAATTATAAATATGAATCAAATCTTATTTTAGATTTTTTCATCCATTATAAATTTGAATCAAATCTTATTTTAGATTTTCTTCAATTAGAAATTTGAATCAAATCTTATTTTAGATTTTCATCAATTATAATTTGGAATCAAATCTTATTTTAAATTTTCTTCAAAAACATGAATCTTCTTTCATACTATTTGAAGTCAAATATATTATTCTCATAAAATACTTTTGTTAACATCAAAACTCTAAATGTAAAACCAACTTGGTTCCAACAGACGTCGCCTCTTTGCAACTCTGTTTCTTCATCTCGCCGCAACTCGTTCATCCATCGATTTTAATAACTGTATAGTTTCTTCAGCTCGATTGCCGCAACTCCTTATGTAATTAGTTAGGGCTACATAATTAGGGCTATTCATATAGTTGTTCATAATTGTTTATTTGGCTGAGTTATGAATTAAAAACTTGATTATCTATTCATAATTGTTGGTTTTTGTTACTCAGTTAGATAGTTAGATAGGGCTATGTAATTGATTCAGAATTGTTTTTGCATTTGAATTAGTTATTAAATTAATTACTGATTTAGAGCTTTTTAATTAATTTATGTATGCATAGGTTTCTAATTAGTTATTTAAATGTATGCAAAGATAGTGTTTTTGGTTTATCTCTACATGTGTTATTGATTAATTTATGTATGCAAAGTTAACTGACAGTTCCTGGCTATCTATTTTATTTACTAATTAATTGGTGGAATTACCTGACAGTTCTCCCCTCAATGTAGACGTGTTGGATTATGATATGTATTATGTAACTCATTTCTTGTTGTGTTTTATTTTTCCTTTAGATATTATCTTGATTGTAATAAGCTGAAATATTTTATGTTAGTTCATGTTTGGTTTTGATTCTTTGCACTTTGAAAAATGATTTTAATCCAAAATCACTAGTAGAACATTTTGATTACAAATTTTTCGATAGAAAAGTATACTAGTTCAAATAGATACTTTTTTGAGTAGGTTTGGAATGAGTTGAGCTATCGAAGCCAAGCCTCGTTCAATCTCAAGTGTTCGATTGATTAAGAAATCAATCTTAATTTCATGGCTCAACTTGGCTTCATTTATGCTCCCTGGCTGGTGGAGCTAATTGAGCCAATCTTGTATTAATTGAGCCTTTATTGCTCAGTGGGTTCATTTCAATTTTGAAGCTTGGTTAAATATTTTTTGCATATATATTTAGTTTGAAAAACAATTCAGCAAATCAATTGTAAAATTGAACTTTAATATACATTGAAAAACATCATTGTTATTTCATGATCCTGGCTGATTTAATTTTAGACCATGTGTCGGCCGTCTAAAGAACGGCAGTAAGGTTTAACCATGGTTGCAAATAATTAAACTTGTCCTTAATGAATCTATCAATTCATTGTTCTTTGGAACAACGACTGTGGTTCTTTATCTGGCCAATATCCATGGTACTATGTTCACAAACTCTTTATGGTCACTACTTGATGCTTTTTTTTCAATTATTTGCATTCGAAGCTGTGATTCTGGTACTATTGAGACTGATGTATATTTCAGAAACTTATACACTATAACACTTGTATATCAATTTTTTTAGTCTAAGTTTCTGTCAGGGAATTCTTCTTTATTGATCACTAATTTTCTTCTCATTAGAAATGTGATATTCCACGTGGAATTTGTACATTAATTATGCTACATATGTGAAAGTCCCTTTTTGTTATACTGCAAAAGATTGATTATGACCGTTTGCTACTGAATCTCTTCTTTAGGTGCAAGTTTATGTATGCAAAGCTATTACAAACCAAAGTTAGTATGATAAATGTATGTGTTTTTGGTTTATCACTATTGATTTAAATGTATGTGTTTTTGATATATTTATGTATGAAAAATTATTCAAATGTATGCATTGCTAGGATGGCATTTATGTAAATTAGTTACTGATTTAAAGTTTTTGAAATTAAGTTAGAGCTTTGTAAATTAGTTATTAAATAAGTAAATGGCATTTCTGTAAATGATTTAATAGTCACAAAACTAGGAAAAACCTGAGGGGAAGATAGCAAAATTATATGCCTAAAATGCTCGTGGGTCATGTGCTGAAAAAGGAAGAAATGAAAATAACCATGGTTGACTTAGGACATTAGCAAATTAGAAAAGATGATGATGCACTCACATGGAAATTAGAAAAGATAAAAACTTATTTACTTTTAACATTTCTTGAGAAAGTTGCCATGTTTATATTTCTTAATACTTCTAATTTTAGGATAATGTAATTATTTTGAACTACAATTGTTTTACCTAATTGTACATTTATGATAAAGTAGACAGAAAAACATCTAAAAGTTATATAATGACATATCGTTCTAACTTTTAAGTAACTTTCTGTTATAGTCAATTTGATTTGGTAGATATAGAAACAATGGATCGGAAATGAATGTCTGCCAAACAATTGTCAAAAAAATATGAAAATGGAGCGAAAGAATTTGCTGAGTTTGCGGTGAAGAATGCAAAAGACCCAAATCAAATCATTTGTCCTTGTTTAAAATATTGTTTTGGAAAACGCGTTAGAGCATATCAATTGGAAGGACATTTAGTATGGCATGGAATTGATTAAAGTTATACATGTTGGACAAGACATGGTGAGAAAAAAAAGAGAACACTAATTTGGAGAATAGTGCGACATATGCTTCAAATGATTCTGACCCAAATACATATGAGCTGGATCGAGTTGAGGAGATTTCAAAAGCAGTTGAAGAAGATATTTTGGATTGTCCTAAAATGTTTGAGAGTTTGTTGAGTGATGCAGAGAAACCATTATATAATGGTTGTACTAAATTCACAAGATTGTCGGCAATATTAAAGTTGTACAACTTAAAAGCGAGTAATGGATGGTTTGATAAGAGCTTCACAGACTTATTAACCCTTCTAAAAGATATGTTGCCGGATGATAATGAACTTCCCAGTTGAACCTTTTAGGCTAAACAAATTTTGTGCTCTATTGGTATGAGCTACAAAAGGATTCATGTTTGTCCTAACGATTGTATTTTATTTTGAAATGAATATGAATTGCTAAAGGCGAGTCCAAAATGCACTATCTCTCTATATAAGAAGAAAGAATCTACTCTAGCAAAAGTCGTGTGGTATTTTCCTATAATACCAAGTTTTTGGCGCATCTATCGTAGTGAAGAAGATTCAAAACAACTGACATGGAATGCAGATGAAAGATTTACAGATGGAAAGTTTTAACATTCTACAGATTCTTCACAATGGAATGAATCTACAACTGTCACTTTCTACTGATGGAATGAATCTACGACTGTCACTTTCTACTGATGGAATGAATCCATATGGTTTTCAAAGCATCTCACACAGCACATGGTATGTGATTTTGTAGATTTATAACCTACCTCCATGGTTATGTATGAAGTTTCAGTTTATGATGTTTTCTTTGTTAATTTCTGGACCCAAACAACCAGGGAATGATATTGACGTATACTTGGTCCTTTAATTGAAGATTTAAAAAATATGTGGGAGACATTTGTGGAAGTTTATGATGGGTATAAGAAAGAGGAAGGTATAATATTTGAGGGCTATGTTGTTCGGCACAATTAATAATTTTCCAGCATACGTTAATTTATCAAGATATAGTTTATCAAAACTGTGTTGAAGAAATAGTCAATTTTCTTTGAATTGTCATATTGGAAGTCATTATATATAAGACATTTTCTCGATGTGATGCGTATTGAAAAAAATTGTATTTGATAGTGTTATTGGTATGTTACTCAATGTTGCAGGAAATTCTAAGAATGGCATCAATACAAGATTGGATTTGGTCGATATGGGAATAAGAAATGAAATGGGTCCCGTAAAGAAAGGAAATCGCACATATCTACCTCTAGTGGTTCATACTCTATCTAGAAAGGAAAAATTTATTTTATGTAAATTTCTTCATGAAGTTAAAGTTCCTGACGGATACTCTTCAAACATTAGAAATTTAGTTTCTATGAAATACCTCAAGTTAAAAGGTTTGAAGAATCATGATTACCATGCTCTAATGGAGGATTTGCTACCAATAGGTATATGTTCAGGGAAATTTGTAGTAAAGTGATCGATCCTCAGAAATTCTAGACGTTGTAAAGTGAAATTGTTGTTGCTTTGTGTGAGCTTGAAATGTATTTCCCACCCTCGCTTTTTGATATAATAGTTCACCTTACTATTCCTCTTGTTAAAGAGACACAACTTTGTGGTCCAGCTTATATGACATAGATGTATCTGATAGAACGCTATATCCCCCTTTTTGATTATGACAAAACCTGCTGTTGTTGTTGACGACTCCCCCGTAATGTAGGCGTAGTATACTCCCCCGTAATAGATGCAAACATCTGTGTCGAAGGAGGAGGGAATATGTGTGTTGTGTACCTACATTTAAATTTGAACATACAACAACAAGAAACAAAATACACAAAAATGTCTCCCCCTTTTGACATGATCAAAAAGAAGAATCCCAATAGTAGAAATAGATGCAACATATCATAATGGAAGACAGATCAAATTGGAAGCACATAAGCAGATATAAGCATAAAAGTCATGGATCCAGGAAGTCATAAAAACATAAGGTCATAAAAGTCAAAAAAGCATACAACAGATACGGAAACAACGATTACATCGTAAACAAAACAATAGGAAGGTCAATCCTAGTAACACATGAAAGCGAACTAAACCTAGGAAACTAAGTATATTCTCAGCGACGATCCGGTGGTAGATGGAAGTGATCAAGTTTGTCAGCGATGATACACATCTCGTGGACTAAGCTGTCGTGATTAGTAGCGATAGTGGATTCGAGAGCTTGAAAGCGAGCATCGACCAAGGTGGTAAATCCTGAGAAGCTAGTCTGAAGAGAGTCAAGCCGTTCCATAATCATGCGATTAGTAACTTGATCATCATCAGATGCAGGATCGTCAGCAGCATCATCCGGAGGAGCACTAGCAGAGGCCTGACTGATATCACTCTGATGGATGTATTTTTGCAGTGATTCACTCCAAACTATTTTCATGCTAGGAAGAACACTCAAGTCGAGCAGATTATCCTTAGTGACGGTATATACAACCTCCTCAGAAAAATCTACCCCAAAATGTTCAAGGATGCGAGAAACTTCTCTAGCATAGGGCAATCCAGCAGCTTCACGGGATACAAACATGACGGACTTAACGAAGTATGCCCAGTTAAGAGAAAGTCCTTCATTCATGAAGTAAAGAATCTGAAGTTCAAATTCAGAGAGTTGAGAGTAGTTACCGGCCTTAGGTACCAAAATGTAACTCAAGAAATAGTGAAGCAATCGGAAGTCGACAGTGAGGTTTCCAACACTAAAGCG
>JBBPBP010009779.1:36139588-36209179 GCA_037974735.1 Cicer chorassanicum
TCTGCTTTAATATGTCCTTGTTTTCCACATTCAAAGCATGTGAAGTTTTGGTTGGTCGTGCTATCTCTCTTTCTGAAGTTTTTCTTCTTGAAACTTCTGTTATTTTTGAGAAATTTGCCGAATTTCTTGACAAGGAGATTGATGTTTTCGTCGTCATCAGAAATATCTTCTTTGACTGCTTCCTTTGATTCGGTCATTAGAGCAATATTTTTGCTTTTCTTTTCTTGGGTTTCATTTTGCTCTAATCGTCCAAGTTCTATTTCATGCTCTTGTAGTTTTCCAAATAATGCAGAAAGTGACATTTTGGACAAACTCTTCTTTTCTGATATAGCAGTCACCTTTGGTTGCCATGCCCTCGTTAGTGATCGTAATACTTTCAGATTCAATTCATCATTTGAGAAGACCTTTCCGAGGGCTGTCAGATGATTTGTCAAGTGGGAGAATCGTTTCTGCATGTCTAGTATGGTTTCTCCAGGCTGCATGCGAAACAATTCATATTCTTGAGAAAGTGTGTTTAGTTTGGATCTTTTTACCTCTATGGTGCCTTCATGGGTTACTTCCAATGTATCCCATATTTCCTTGACGGTTTTACAGTGAGATATGCGGAAGAATTCGTCCATACCAAGTGCCGATTGTAGAATGTTTTTAGCCTTTTTATCAAATAGCACTTTTCTTTTATCGTCATCGGTCCAAGAGTTCTTTATTTTAATTTCCTCTTTGTTGTTGATGACCGTTGTTGGAATGTATGGACCATTTTCGACAGCATCCCATATTTCGTCTCCATGTGCCTCAAGATATGCTTGCATACGGATTTTCCAGAAATCGTAATGTTCACCGACGAAACATGGAGGTTTGGTACTGCTGCCTCCGTCTCTGAAAACTGGTAGTGCGGAAGCCATTTGTTATTTGATCAAGGAGTAATTTACCTTGAACCTACTCTGATACCAATTGTAAGATCAGATGTGCACCTAAGAGGGGGGGGTGAATTAGGTGTTTGGTTATTTTGATTGTTTTTAAAATTATCGTGATTGATTTTTGCGCTTATGGATAGTGAACAATAATGTAAATGGCAGTAATGTAAAGAACACCAAAAGATTTATCCTGGTTCCCCTAATCACCAAGGGTACGTCCAGTCCTCTTGCACACCACAAGAGATTTTCTTCACTATCTGTCAGAATATGTACAAGTCCTCACCCTGGGACCTTGGCTACAATCTTCTAACAAATTTCCAAAGATAGAACACTACTATCTTAAATACAGCACTTCAAAGAAAGTACAACTTTCTTTTACAAACACTTTGTTGTTATTGATAAGAATATAGGAATAGAATGAAGGTAGAATAATTCAAGATCTATTCAAGTACTTTTGAGAACCTTAAGGATATGACAATGATATGCAAGTACTTGAATTTCTGAAAAAGACTTAGAAGAATTTAGAAAATTTTGTTCAAAGTCTTTGAAATTGTAAAATTGAATTGGTCATTTGAAAATGAAGTTATGACCTATTTATAGTCCTCAAACAACTCTTTAAATTCGTGGCTGTTGATTCAAGAGGTTTGAGAATGAATTGCAATGTTTTAAATTGAATTCAAAGCTGAAAAATTGCATTGGTTACTGTTGTATTCGACTACCATATATCTGTATTCGAATACAGCTTGTTGCAACGTTAAAAATTTTCAAACATATTACTGTGTAGTCGAATACAGATGAGATGGCCAACTCTCTGACTTAGCCATTTTTCTTATCTGTATTCGAATACAGGATTTCTGTATTCGAATACGACTACTGCAATGTTCAAAAATCATTTAAAATTTCCACTGTGTAGTCGAATACAGATGAGATGGCCAACTCTCTGACTTAGCCATTTTTCTTATCTGTATTCGAATACAAGATTTCTGTATTCGAATACGACTTGTTGTAACGTTGAAATTTTTTCAAATTTCACTGTGTAGTCGAATACAGATGAGATGGCCAACTCTCTGACTTAGCCATTTTTATCTGTATTCGAATACACATTGGTTGTATTCGATTACAACATGAGTTTTAGTCAAAAATAAAGATTCTATCATTTTGAAAATATTATTGGGGACTTAGAAAAATAGTGTTAATGCATATGCAAAGTAATTTAGGTTCTCATGTATTTGAATTATGACTTGAATTATTTTACCTTTATATAATCTATTTATTTCATCAAGGGATGTTTGAGGGATTCTTCTTTTTGTTGCTGTGTCACCATTGGTCTTTGTGTATAATCAAAAACGTATTTTTACAGAAATGAAATGGGTCCCGTAAAGAAAGGAAATCGCACATATCTACCTCTAGTGGCTCATACTCTATCTAGAAAGGAAAAATTTATTTTATGTAAATTTCTTCATGAAGTTAAAGTTCCTGACGGATACTCTTCAAACATTAGAAATTTAGTTTCTATGAAATACCTCAAGTTAAAAGGTTTGAAGAATCATGATTACCATGCTCTAATGGAGGATTTGCTACCAATAGGTATATGTTCAGGGAAATTTGTAGTAAAGTGATCGATCCTCAGAAATTCTAGACGTTGTAAAGTGAAATTGTTGTTGCTTTGTGTGAGTTTGAAATGTATTTCCCACCCTCGCTTTTTGATATAATAGTTCACCTTACTATTCCTCTTGTTAAAGAGACACAACTTTGTGGTCCAGCTTATATGAGATAGATGTATCTGATAGAACGCTATATGAAAATATTAAAAGGATACGTAAAAAGTAGAAGTCGACTAGAAGGTTGTATTATTGAAGTCAAAGAAGCTGCTGAATTTTGCACTGAATATCTATTCAATGTTGAATCCATATGGCTTCCCATGTCTCGTCATTCGAGAAGAATAACAAGAGAAGGGATAATTGGAAAAAGAGTAATGACTAAATTAAGGACAGAATGAGAGCAAGCACAACTGTATGTTATGCACAATGCTGATGAGGTTCAGTCGTATGTTACAATACACATGGATATGTTAGAGAGTTTGAACCTGAACAGGAATAAAATTTGGATAACATGAGAGCGCAATCGAAGTTGTATAACATGGCTAAAAAATCACATTAACTCAAAGTTTGCTATAGACCTTGCTTCAATATCAGAGAGATTGAGATGGCTAGAAAATGACCCAAGTTTACATGTTTTTTCTTACACCATTATTTTATTAACGACTACACATTTTATACCAAAAAACAAGATGATCAAACCACTATGCAAAATAGCGGAGTCACTTTTGTTGTTGAAGCGATGCATATCTCAAGTGCTATCATATTTTGGGGTTATCGAGCACATATTCAAGTTAGATTACACAATGTTTCGCGTTCCCATCTTTAGTTGCAAGTGGGTCGAGAATAATAATGGCATTCAGATTGATGAGTCAAGGTTCTTGCTTGTCGATTTTAATAGGGTGGGATACAAATATAAGCCTTTTATTTTAGAGTCGCAAGCTCAACAACTGTTTTTAGTCAATGATAAATGGACCATTGTCCTATCGACCAATAAAATAAGTGATGATAACAATAACGGTGAAGATGTTGGTAATGATCCTTTCTTTGCGACATCACAACCACGTGAAATTTATTCAACTGATGATGGTTTATATATTAGAGATGATCATGATAAGGGAATTTGGATTAATCCATCATTTCTTAGAGATGGACAAACAAATATGAATCCAACCAGGAAAATAAGAAGGGCATCTTAAGGTGTTTGGGTGTTTTCTATTTTCTCTATTTTCATTTTGAAGTATTTTCTATTTTTATAATGGATGCTATGTATGTTTAATTGTATGATTATGCTTTATTGATTTTCTACTGATTATGCTTATATTGCTGCTGGTTGATATTCTGCTTGTATTATGCTTTTTTGTTTGTTATGCTTGTATTCTAGTTGATTGCTTTTCTACTGATTCAACTGTATTATTCTCATTTAATTCTACTACTTGCTAATTCTGCTACTTACTTGTATCACTTGATAATTTTGTTGTTCATTACCTTATATTTATGCTGATTCTACTACCTGTTATGCTTATAGTTATCTTTCAATCACTTGATACCAATTCTGCTACTGTACTAAGTTCACTGCTTCCTTAATTGATGTTACCTTGTATTCTAATTCTGCTACCTTGTATTGTTAACTTCTAATTCTTCTACCTTGTATTGTTCACTACCTTGTTAATTCTTGTATGTGCCTCTATTGCCGTCTATTATGTTTTGTATCTACTTGTACTGCTTTTATAATTCTAATGTGTAAAATGTGTAGATAAATGGATTTTGATGATGATTATGCTCGTCAAAATGAAGAAAATGTCACTACTCATAGTTATGAAAATGAAGTTTAGTCTGGGGCGACTATTATGCATAAGGTCATCAAAGCAAGAAGTAGTAGAATAAAATTTGAGGTATAATATACTTTGTTTAGAATTTATTTTGTATCTTTTCTAGGTAGGATGGAATCAAAATGGCCAATCAATTGAGCCAAACAGTTCCATGATGGTAAGTCATATTGGTGCAGTTGTTTGCAGAATATTTCAATCACAATTGATGATTGGAGAGATACAGCTTTGAAGGATGCTAAAGATATCATGTAGAATGATATACAAGTAACTTTTTTACTCGACTTATTTGTTAGTTAGCATTTATTTCCATTGAAATACTTTTACTCAAACTCTTTCTTCATTTGGTTTGCAGTCGAATTTTTACGTTGATGATGTGCGAAAATATTTTGTACTTAGAGTTGCTGGAAAATTGCATTGAGGATTTAGATCTCACTTGAAAAAATACTTAAGAGATGCAAATGGAAATTTGAATGACGAAGCTCTGAAAATATATAAACACTATATATCACCTGATGAGTTGAACACTTTTGTAGCTAAACGTGTAGACCCTGATTTTGTGGTAATATTAATTTATTCATATTCTTAGCATGTTTTTACAAGACCCCTATTTTTTTATATAGAGTATAAGTACTGCAATTTGAGAGAGAGCATTAGATCCCTTATATCCATACAAAAATTCGCGGATGAGATATGCATGTTTAGAGCAAAAAAATGTAAGTAAATATAAATTTATACAATGTGGTATGTTGTAACTATAGTATCTAACTAATACGATTATGTGTCTTCACGAATAGCTTCAAGAGACGAAATCAGGTCAACCATTAGGTTGCATATTTTGTAGAACGAGGCTCGTTTGAATAAGGATGGACTAATTGATAATGAAAATGTTCAACAAATGATAGAACAATGTGTAAGTATATTATAGCTTTAATTTTTAAAAATGATAATAAACTTATCTTTTTAATACTAATGTAATGTATGTTAGGAGAATCTAGAAAAATGTTCATCTCAAGAGGAGATTCAACAACTTAATCATAGGGACATACTCGGTAAAGTATTTAATATTCCTGAGCATTCTGGCCGAGTGAGGGGAAAGGGATTTGGTGTAACTCCAAAAAGCTATTTTTCACATGATAAGCGCACAAATTCATCTAATGAGCAAGTACTAGATGTGCTGAAAAATCTAATAGAGCAAGTTGCATATTTGGCGAAAAAGATAAGGAAAAGCATTTTCCGGAATGTAAGCATGATATAGACTTCCCTAGTGAAAATGGTAGTTGCAACATTGCTTGTAAAACTCTTCCAGAGGTAATTACTTAATGAATTAAAAAATTTATTTAATCTAATTGATACACATACTAAGTACATGAATTGATTTATGTATTTACCATTGATTTAGGGTGTCTCATCTTTTGTGCTCTTTTTATCTTCCCCTACTTATCGCATTGTTGGAAAAGGAACACTATACAATACTTTGTAATAAATATTACACCATAATCCGATCCTTGTCTACTACGTTAAAGTTTCACCTATGATTGCTTTAGAACCACTTGCATCGTTGCCTATACCTGACAATGATGGAGATATGAAGTTGTTGGGAGAAGCAATAGGTAGTTATGTGGCATGACCCAAAAATTATGTTGCCATAGATATGGTATGTTGAAAACATTACTACCAATCATGTATTTTGTTCATATATATTAATCTGTAATTATTTATTTGATAACTAGTTTCTTTAGTTTCACATTTATTTAGATTCCTACAAATTCTAAAAGGAGATGTTAAGAAGGTTCAGCCTCACAACGAGTCAGTCACTTCACCAGAAAAGGTTTGATGTATACATTAACTGTACGAAATGATTATCTTACTATATTTAATATAATAACTAACAAACTAATCAACCTCATTTTTTTAGATTCAAGCAAAAGCTACAAAAATGGTTAAGAAAGTTGGTAAATTAGTAATTTAACAAGTGAATGCAAATGAATAATTTTTTTTATAACATATTTCCTCATCATTAGGGTTGACTATTTGGTTCTTGTAATATTAGTTATTTTCTTGAATTGGGTTGCTTTTATTAGTAGAATTAGTTATTTATTTAGTATATTTTGTAAAGAAATATGAAAATACCGTCATTAGAAAATATTTATTGAATCACTAATTTATTTAGTTTCACATTTTTTTAGATTCCTACAAATTCTAACAAATTGAACTACACTTTTTCAGATTCAAGCAAAAGCTATAGAAAAGGTTAAGAAAGTTGATCCTAAAAATAAATATGTCGTACTGTAAAAGCTGGTATGTGGAAAATCAGCTGTTCAACAAGCTTCTCCTAAAATTATTCATCCAAGCCTTTCTCGATTTGGTATGTGTCTTGACATAACAATAAAAACGTATATGGAGAACACAGATACATGTATCATAAAAATGGACTTCTGAAACATGATGAGCTGGGTGCTTCTGAAAAATGGACTTCGGATTTTATTATGAAGAATTACTTAATAAAGAGCACCTATATGAACTTCTGAAACATGATGATTTGGGTGCTATTGTCATCATTATATACATTACGTACTGTAAAATACTTTATTTGAGATAAAAATTTCATTTACTTGCATGCCACATTTATTAGTAATTAATCTAATTTTATATTTTCATTGAAGGTATTTTTATGAAAATTGTGACTGCGCCAATTGATTGATAAGTTTTCGTTCTTATCTCTCCATAAGCTATCTATGTTTCAACTTGATCCAATTAGAGTAAAAAAATATGTTGTTTATCTACTTGTGGAAAATAAAGAAAATGATAAGTTGTTTATTGCGCCATATAATTCGGGGTAGTTAGATATTCTTTCTCTATATCTTGTTTATGATACCTTATTAGTTGTAAACAAATTTGCCAACCAAATTTTTGTTGTTGTAGGCAACATTGGGTGTTGTTTGTCATCAATGCCACATAAATTGTATATTTGGATCAACTACACGGTCATTATAACAATCACTCAAAAATAAAGAATATCTTAGACAAGTAAGTAATATTCATTTATTTCCTATGTATATATATAATGTGTTTGGTCATTGCAAAATAAACATATATATTTGTTAGTGCTTTACAAGTTTTCCGCACTTAAAGGGGGTGCTACAGTGTCGAAGCATAAGTCAAGCAACATCACATGGGTTCCAATAAGGATTTGAAAATAATAAATATTTTACTGATGTACTTTTTAAATTTTTATTATAGAACTTAGTTATATACTTTTAAAATTTCATTTACAATCAATGCATAACTATATTGGCGTACATGTTTTATATTATAGTGCCCTCGCCAAGATACCAACATAGATTGCGGGTACTATATTTTGCGATTCATGAAGGAGATTGTTGCAATGAATCAATGTATAATTCCAGAAATGGTACGTTATTTTCATTAGATTTTGATTTTCCTATATAAACCACCTATATATTTAATCTAACTTATTTATTTATGATCAAATAATATATTACACATAGTACTTTGACAACTCCAAGTCAAGTTGCTCTTAAAGTGATCTAATTGAAATCAAGGAATAATGGTGTCAGTATTTGCTCGAACTTAGAATTATATAATTTATTATTACGTGAGTTTCACATTGTAAACTATTATTGTATATTTTTGTGTGAACTCAAAATTATTCTAATTTGTTTTATTTTTCGTGTTAAAGTTAGAAATTGTTATTGTGTTGATGATCCTGGAAAAATTGATGTTGTTGGAAATTGAGAGAGCCTTGATGTTGATGACATATATTTTGGGTTTATAGTTAGATAATGATGGAGTTTGATCATAAATGCATAGTAGAATTTTCATATCACATTTATGATCTTTTATTGAAGTTGCGACGAATTATATATATATATATATATATATGCATTTGTTTAATTATTTATTATTTGAATTGTAAATAGAGTTTGAATGAAAATGGAAGATTTTGGGGAAAATAACATCAATATAAGAGTGTTTATATAAAATTTGTATCTGTAAAAATAACATCAATATATGACAGTGTAAGACCATTAGTTTTTAAATTCTAAATTATGCAATTTTAGTGTGTTTTGTGTTGAATTGCTAAGGCATTTATTCAATTTTATTTTATTGTGAATTAAGTACCAAAAGCATATTTTATTAGAGTTTGTTATATGTTTAAAATTATTTGTCAAAGAATAATTTATTTACTTTACGAAAAAATTTAATACTGGGCAGATTTTTTAAAATTGTCACTTGTTGCTGAAAATATTATCTGTTAAATGAGTTGCGACGAGAGTAGATATTTTTATCAAAATAGGTTGAGGTGTGAGTGAGGTGATAAGTCTGAGAGTAATTAGATGGATATTGATTATTTTAGTAATTTACCTAATTTTTTAATATATATATATATATATATATATATGGAGCCACGAGAGAAAGAAAAAAGAATTTCAGCGTCGTCCTCGACTCTTCTTTTTTTCTTCCTATGTTTTCGAAAAAAAAAGAAAACCAAAGTGTTGGTGGTTTTCAAAACCACACAAATACAAACCTCAATTATCTTCTAGATCTAAGCTTCCATTCGAGGAATGAAAGAAAGGAAAGTTGCTCCTTTTGAGGTGTTGACGCGACCAAGAGTTTTCGCCGTATTTGATCGCGGTAGCGGAAACGGTTGAGAAAGTGATAGCGAAGGTAAGGGCTCCTTCCAAATTTTTAGTTTGCATATAGGACCCTAGAGGTGTGTTTGTGGAGATTGAATTTGGTGTGATATATAAGTGTTGGTGGAGATTTTTATTTGAGGAGGTTTATGTGTGAATTGATGGAATTTAATTTGAGATGGTTTATGTGTGAATTTTTGGAATTTAAATTGAGATGGTTGATGTGTGAATTGTTGGAATTTAATTTGAGGTGGTTTATGTGTGAATTGTTGAAAATTAATTTGAGGTGGTTTATGTTGAATTGTTAAAATTTAATTTGAGGTGGTTTGTGTGTGAATTGTTGAAATTTAAATTTGAGGTGGTTTACGTGTAAATTGTTGAACTAAAGTTGAGGTGGTTTATGTGTGAATTATTGAAGTAAATTTGAGGTGGTTAATGAGTGAATTGTGGAGATTAAATTGGATGTGAAATATGTGTTCATAATTGATATTATGAACGTTTGATATTTGAAAAATGTGTAAATTTGTGGAGATTAAAAGTTGGTGTGATTATGTGCTCATAATTGGTATTATGAATGATTGTGGTGTGATTATGTGTGAAGTTGCGGTGATTAAGTTTTGATATGATTATGTGTTCAAAACTGCTATATGTGTGTTTGTGGAGATTGAATTTGGTGTGATTATGTGTGAAGTTGTGGTGATTATGTTTTGATGTGATTATGTGTTCAAAATTGCTATATGTGTGTTTGAGGTGTGTTGAGGTGCGAATTTGTGGTGACCGCGATAGGTGATAACTCTTCATCATATACATATTTTTTATTGTTTTTAGTCTTAGTTATCTTTTATTCATTAGTGAATTTAAAGAGTTATTTAATATATTTTGATAATTTTAGCTATTTGATTTAATGAAATGTTTATGTTCTTATTTTCTTGATTAAGTAGAGATTTTTCGTAGTTTTATGTTGTTACTTAGTTTTAGTGCAGTGCTGAATTTTGGTGAAAAATCAACATGACCTATGTGGAGTATTTCAGCCATATCTAGAGTTGTAGTTGTCCAATTGAAGTCAAACAAGGTGCAAATGAAAGCTACGATCCATAGCAACAATTTTCATGAAGACATCAAAATCAAATTCGAACTCAAAATAGGAGTAACATGCACTAAACGCCAGGTAGAAGATGTTGTGCGCTTGAAGCGCGCCCGAAGGGCGCCTGAAGCGCATTTCTCGCTGATGCCACTGTCATTTAATGCCTGAAGCGCGTGATGCGCAAATGAACATATTAAAACTCGTTTTTGTCACTTTTGAGGCATCTTTTTGGCTATTGGCAAGTGGGGAGACTTGTGCCCTAGCAGAGAAACTCAAAGACATCCGTTTCTAACATCACTGGAGCAGTTTTATCAAGAATCATTCATGAATCATTCTTGTAATTCTTCTTTAATCCCTATCTTTTGTATCTCTGTCATGAGTAAATAAACCCTATTTGTTAGGGATGAGTGTAACAAGATGAAACCCTTATTTTTTTGATTTGATTTCTAGTTATATGAATGAGTTTATTGAATTATTTTCCTCATCTCTGTGCTTAATGCTTTTTATTGCTTGATCAACGTTAAAATGTTCTTCGATTTGTATTTTGAAATGGAAGTGGACTTTACGAATGCTTGAGATGAGAAATTCATGAATTTGTAGTCTAGGGATAGACGCAGGTCATGAAACCAATTAAATTAGTTGCAAAGGTAATAGTTTAACAAGAGAATTCCTGTACAGTAAGGTTTAATTCTAACCTTAAATCCACTAAGGAATTAGGGGTTACTTTGGAATTAAAGGTTCTTCCACTAAGACATTCGGTAATAATTCAATAAAGGAATTCAATAACTAGGGTCAAATTAGACAACAAGGTTGGATTCGAAGTGAGACTGATCCCTAACATTTTTCTCATTATAAAGGATCAATTTAATTAGTGTTTTTAATTTTAAATATTATTTAAATCAATTCAGAAACTTTTTGTTCAATTTAGTAATCAAATATAATTCAATAGTAAAACACAATCCTTGAGTTCGACACTCGGTACTACCGTTTTATTATTACTTGCATCATTTCAGTACACTTGCTGAAACACTATCAAGTTTTTGGCGCCGTTGTCGGGGATTGCCATATCACTATAGAGTATAATTTATTTACTTATTTGAAATTATTTGCTCTACAATAAAATTTTTGCTTTTATTTTATTTTTAATTTTGAAAAAAAAATCTGTTTTAAAACTTTTATCTTTGTTTATTTTAAAATTGTTCATTATTGACAATTTGTCTAACCTTGTATGCGAGGCCAGTCCTCAACTGAACTTTTCTTTGATCTTGAAATCGAAAAAACTGCGAAAGCAAATCGAAAAGTGGTTCGAGAAAGGAGACAAAGGGAAAGACAATTAGTAGTGGAAGAGGAGGATTTGGGGGATTTCTTCATAATTGCAGAAATGCCCGATCCACCACCACTTGAACGCACCCTCGGCGAGTATGGGAATCAAAACATAAACCATGCTCGATTGGCTATCCATAACACACCAGTTACAGTTAACAATTTTGAAGTGAGCCCCGCTCTATTCTGAGAGTTGAAAGAGATCTCACAAACATAACGAAAACGCCAATAGACATCTCACAAACTTCTTTGAATTATGTGAAATAGTGAAAATGGATGGTTGTTCTGAAGAAGGCAAAAGATTGAGATTATTTCCATTGTCATTGAAAGATGATGCTAAGGAGTGGCTTAACTCCTTTCCTGACAGTAACATCATCATGTGGGATGACCTTGAAGATAAGTTCTTGGAACACTACTTTCCCCCAGCTGTGTTCGTTAGAAAGAGGCAAGAGATTTCCAATTACAAACATAAAGAGGGAGAATCTCATTGTGACACTTACAAGAGGTTCAAGAGCTTGCTAGCAAGATGTCGAATCATGCTTATGACGACACTGCTCAGATGCAAATATTTTGTAATGGTTTGAGGCCTAGCACTAGAATTATGTTAGATGCTACAACAGGTGGTTCTTTGAATTACAAGACCGCATCAGAAGCACGCAAAATTATTGAAATCATGGCATCAAATGAACAAATGATGTTGTATGATAGAGGTGTTTGGTCTACAAGTGGTATATTGGAATTGAATGTTATGGCTGTTGGGTTGGCTCCAGGCAGGTTGCTCTCAAAACAGATAGAAGATGTTATCGCCGTTGAGATAAAGAAGGGGATGACAGCTCTAAATATACAACCATAAGCATCCCCTCTTCAAATTATTAAAACATAAGGGTTGTATCTTTTGTGGGGGAGGACATAAAAATGGAGCTTGTGAAGCACTAGATGAAAATGATATAGAAGAACTAGAAGAGGTGAATTTTGTGGGTAACAATGGAAAGCAGAATAATCCCTACTCTAGTACGTACAATTCGGGTTGGAGAAATCATCCAAATTTTTCATGGAAAGATCATTAGGGTGGATCTCTAGGTCAACAAGGAGCTCAAGAAAATCAAGCTCCACCTGGAAAACCTACTTGGGAGAGTACTACTGAGAAGTTAGTAGCAAACACAAGTTCTTTCATTTAAGAGTCAAGGGCCATCCAGAAAAATCATTCAGCATCAATAAAAATCTGGAGACCCAACTGGGTCAACTTGCTCAACAAATGGCACAAAGAGCGCCTGGAAATTTGCCTAGTGGCACAGTTCAAATCCACGAAATAATGTCAATGTCGTGATAAAGAGGAGTGGCAAGGTAAGTGAACAAGTACCACATAAAGCCAAAAAAAAAGGAAGTAAATCAACTTCAACCCACTCGGAGGAAATGGTCACCCCAACATCAGTTGAGGAGCACATCGCTCTTGTAAAGGAGGAAGAACCTGTGGTACAGAAAAAGGAGACACTGCCAAAACCAGAAATTCGACTTCTGTTTCCTTAAAGATTAAAAAAGGAAGAAACTGAAAAACAATTCGGTAAATTTCTTGATGTTTTTAAAAAATTGCAAATCAACATTCCTTTTGCAAAAGCATTAGAACAGATGCCAACATATACCAAGTTCAAGAAGGAGATTCTGTCAAAGAAAAGAAAAATTGGCGATGAAACAGTGATGCTTACCGAAGAGTGTAGTGTTATCCTACAGAGGAAGCTGCCACCAAAGCTCAAGGATCCTTGAAGCTTCTCCATCCCTTGCGCTATTGGAAATAGAACTTTTGGGAAGGCCCTGTGTGATCTTGGGGCTAGTGTAAGTTTTATGCCCCTTTCCATATACAAAAAGCTAGGCATTGGAAGAGTCACAGACACACAACTGATGTTATAGTTTGCGGATCGCTCAATGAAACACCCATATGGGGTGGTAGAAGATGTGTTAGTTAAACTGGATAAGTTCATTTTTCCAGTGGATTTCGTGGTACTAGACATGGAGGAGGACAATGACATTCCCTTGATTTTGGGGAGACCGTTCTTAGCAACAGGGCGAGCTATGATTGATATAACGGATGACACCTTAACATTAAAGGTAAATGAAGAAACCGTCACTTTCAACATCTTAAAAGCCATGGAACATTCAAAAGAAAGAGAACGTTGCAATCGAATCGAGATTTTAGATGCGATAGTAGACGAAGAAATGGAGCATCAAACACTTATTTTTCCACTAGAAAGAGTGTTATGCCTACCCCAAGATGTTGTTAAAGAAAATGAAGATCCAAAGGTGAAAGAGGTTTTGGCCATGTTAGAAGCATCACCATCCTACTCCTCTTGTTTCCCCACTAGATGGGATGAGTTTAAAGGGAATGAAGACAAGTCCTTAGAGAAAAAGAAAGAGACACCACTGATTGAACTCGAGCAGTTGCCTCCTCATTTGAAATATGTATTCCTAGGTGAAAATGATAAGAATCCAGCCATCATTAGTGCAAGCTTGAGTGAGTTACAAGAAGAGAAATTGTTGAGGATTCTGCGGAGGCATAAGGGTGCCATCGGTTGGTCCATTGAGGACTTGAAGGGAATTAGCCTGACTTTTTGCATGCAGAAAATCCTAATGGAAGACAATAACAAACTGGTTGTACAACCCCAAAGAAGATTGAATCCAAAAATGAAAGAATTGATTAGGAAAGAAGTGGTAAAGCTCCTAGAAGCCGGGCTCATTTACCCCATCTCAGATAGCTCTTGGGTGAATCCCGTTCAATTGTTACCAAAAAAAGGGGGAACAACCGTCATCACAAACGAAAAGAACAAGCTAATTCCTACATGAACGGTTACAGGGTGGAGAGTTTGTATTGATTATAGAAGATTGAACAGTGCTACACAGAAGGATCATTTCCCGCTCTCTTTCATTGACCAGATGCTTGAGCGGCTAGCAAGACATGAATATTAATCCTTCCTAGATGGCTATTTGGGATACAATCAAACAGCGGTTGCACCCGAGGATCAAGAGAAAACTGCATTTACATGTCCGTATGGGGTGTTTGATTAATCTGTCTCTTGTATTAGAAAGGTGTGAAAAATCTAACTTGGTCCTAAACTGGGAAAAATGTCATTTTATGGTAAGAGAGGGAATTGTATTAGGCCACCGAATCTTCCACAAGGGGATCGAGGTTGACAAGGCCAAAGTTGAAGTTATTGAAAAACTTCCCCCTCCTACCAACAAAAAACACATTAGAAGCTTTTTAGGCCATGCTGGATTTTATAGAAGGTTTATAAAAGACTTTTCAAAAATTGCAAAATCGCTTACAAACCTACTTCTGAAAGACACACCATTCAAATTCAATGAGGATTGTTTGAATGCTTTTAACAATTTGAAAAATAAGTTGATAACTGCCCCCATTATCACTGCACCTAAATGGTCACTACCTTTTGAAATCATGTGCGATGCTAGTGATAATGCTATCGGGGCAGTCCTGGGACAAAGAAAGGATAAGTTGTTACATGTAATCTACTACGCTAGTCATGTTTTGAATCAGGCACAACACAATTATGCCACGACTGAAAAAGAATTATTAGCTGTAGTTTATGCTTTTGATAAATTTCGATCTTATTTATTAGGATCGAAAGTTATTGTTTACACTGATCATGCTGCCTTGAGGTATTTGTTTAATGAGCAGGAATCGAAGCCAAGGCTACTCAGATGGATTCTATTACTACAAGAGTTCGACATTGAGATCCGAGATAAGAAGGGATTAGAGAACACTATAAGTGACCACCTATCTCGATTGGAGAAAGTGGAGGAGCATGATGACACTAGACCGATTCGAGACCAATTCGCTGATGAGCACATCTTCGCAATTGCCAAGGCACCTTGGTTCGCTGACTTTGCTAATTTTAAGGTACGTGAGGCAATTCCATCTGATTTCACCTACCAATAACGAAAGAAGTTTATCCATGATGCCAAATTCTATGTATGAGATGAACCCTTTCTATACAAAAGAGGAGTGGATGGGTTATTGAGAAGGTGTGTGCCCGAGGAGTAGCAAGAAAAGGTATTGTGGCACTGCCACGACCCTGATTATGGGGGTCATTTCAGTGGTGATCGAACTGCAGCAAAAGTTCTTCAATCAGGACTATTCTGACCTTCATTGTTTAAAGATGCATTCAACTATGTGAAGAAGTGCGATCGATGCCACCGCACAGGTAACATTTCTAAATGGGATGAGATGCTTCAAAATCTTGTATTGCAAGTAGAAGTGTTCGATGTGTGGGATATCGATGGCAAAGCCTGTCATTTGCCTCTAAAACTGGAGCATCGAGCATTTTGGGCGACGAAGTACTTGAATTTTGACTTGGTCATAGCAGGCGAATCAAGAATTCTTCAGCTTCCCGAGTTAGAGGAGTTCCACAATTTTGCCTATGAGAACACCAAGATATATAAAGAAAAAAACCAAGAAGTGGCATGACAAAAAACAAATAAATTCAAGGAGTTCCAAGAAGGAGAACTAGTTCTTCTCTTCAACTCAATATTAAAGTTGTTTCCAGGAAAACTAAAGTCAAGATGGTCGGGCCCTTTCAAAATACTCAAAGAATTTCCATACGGTGCGATGGAGTTGAAAGATACACACTTAAACCGAAGTTTCAAAGACTCAAACCTTACTTAGGGGGAGAGTCAAAACTTTCAATGGAGTTCATCAATTTTAATCCATATCCTTTTTTTTCTCTTCTTATTTTTGTGCATTTCATTCTCATATTAATTCCTTCAATTTTTTTTCTTCTTTTTTTCGTTATTAATTGCTAGTTGTATTCGTTCTTGATGTTCCATACACTCAAGCAACCAAAAGCTGTTCAGGGAGTGAAGTTCTTTGTGTCAATTAGGCCGATCCACGCCCCAAGCGCGCCCCAATCACGTTTCAGCGCTGCATCCCTGCCAATCCGCGCCCCAAGCGCGTCCCATGCGCATTTCAGCGCTGCATCCCTGCCAACCAGCGCCTCAAGCGCGCCCCAAGCGCATTTTAGCGCTGAGTCCCTGCCAATCCGCACCTCAAGCGCGGCCCAAGCGCAGCCCAAGCGTATTTCAACGCTTAAGCACTGTGAACCCGCGCCTCAAGCATTTTTTTTTTCTGTCCATGTGGGTATTAAAACCCTTGCCCCCCAAATTTTTCCCGAAACCCCTATCCCCCATAATAGTCCACTGTTTAATAAAATGACACAACTACTTTTGCACCTTAATTACTACAAAATTTGGAATGCACTCCAACTGTTTAAGAAAATGACACAACCAGTTTTGCATTTTAATTACCACAAAATCTGTAATGCACTCCAACTGTTTGAGAAAATGACACAACCACTTTTGAATCTTAATTTGTCTACGGTCAATCTATGTGCATTGTTATCTTTCAAAATTTTGTTGGATAAATTCGGGGCAAATACTGTGGTTGTTTTGCCAAGGGGATGCATGCTCAAACTCATTCTCTCTAACCTTGAATTTTTTGAATCCTAGATTTGCTTAATTATTTTGCAGGACCTAATGGCGGCCAAACATAAAGCAAAACGCACTAAGGTCACAAATACATCGTCTTCCCAATTACACGATACGTTCTTATTCAAGACCTTGGCAACACAAGAGTTTCATGCCAAACTCCCCACAGTCAAGAAGTTTGTGAGTGAGAAAAACTTTGAGTTGGAAGAAAATGAATTTATTGACATCCAAGCGAGGAATGCGGCTATAGGATGGGAGAAGCTGACCACATTTGTTACCAAAGCAAGCAAACCACTAGGAGTGGAATTCTTCAACAATGCCTCTGATCTGAAGTCTGATGCACCAATTCCACATGATCAATTTGTGAGTTATGTGAGAGGAAAAAAGGTGCCCTTCATGCCTCAAGTCATAAATGAAATCTTTGGCCTACCGAACTATAAGGACTTCCGCTTTCAAGCAATGGAGGACAACCTCATAAAAATAGACACTCGGGAGATCTTACACATCTTATGCAGACCAGGCACAGATAGGGTACGAAATAGAGATGGCACACCTCGAAAACTGCTCCCATTGGATCTCACTCCAATAGCTAAAGCATGGAGTACCTTTGTTCATCATACGCTACTGCCATGTTCAAATGTATCATAAATAACAGTTCGGATAGCATGTCTACTAGCTACTATCTTGAAGGGTGATAGAATTAATGTAGGCATGTTGCTAGCTCATGACCTTTGCGGGACAACAATTCTTGATCCTCCAGCAGGCTACTTCAACCATGCTTCTCTGATAAGCATACTCTGTGAGCAGGTGCGAGTGTCACCTAAACAGTGTGAAGAAATGGTGAAACCTACTACCCCAATCACTGTTTAGTGGACATAAAAATACTTTGTGGCTCCACAAGCAGCAATGCCGACAATAGAAAATACTGATCCATAGAGGCCACATGACCTTCCTGAACATCCATCACGACTCTCCACCGAGGAAAGATTTGGCAGGCTTGAAACTAATGTGAAACAAATTAGGATCGATCAGCGAGATGGACAAGCCATAATACAACTGGGGATGACAAATCTCTATTGCGCTTTCGCTTCATCTCAACAGTCACCAAGAGGCATGTTTTATTCTTATTTATTCTAACCTCACCAGTATACTGGCGACTATAGTGGTAATGGAGCGGAGGACCTAAGCAAGGCCCCTTGAATTACCCAATTGAGAGAAGTTTTCTTTTCTTTTTCTTTGTTTGTTTTTGTTTGTTTTTTTATGTTATTTTTCTTGCTTTTCTTTCTTTCCTTTCACTAAATGTGTACTATGATGAAGAAGTTTTAATAACTTGCATTTGATCTTAAGTTCTATTTGGGATTTTGAAATCTAAATTCTATCTCATTTGCTCATGTTATTGCTTAATCCGACGAGTATCACTAATGCATACATTGTTGATTACTTTGTGGTTGTAGAAGTCTAACTTGCCATCAATTTTTCAACAAAAAAAAAAGTTTTCAGTGATATGTTTGGCATTATTTTGACAGTTCATACTCTCTCTTATTATCCTGGTTGTGGGCTTTTGGGCTTAAACAATTTAAATCTTTGTTGTGTGATTATCTAGACATGTGTTATCCCTTCAGAACTTGCACTAATTCTGACTTGCATCACTTGTGATTTATGCATACACTGAGGTAATTTTGTTTGGTCGTTTGAGCCTTTCTAACTACCCTATGAAAATGTTATCCTTTTCTAGCCCCTTTGAGCCTTGCCATTTTCTTTTGGTTACAAGCCACATTACAAACCAAAGACCTAACTTTAATTACATCACCTTACTTGGAGTTAGATAGGAAATTTTTTGTCTTGTCTTGGTAAAATTCTAAGTTTAGGGATGCTCATGGGATAGAAACCTTTTAAGTTTGGGGTGGTGGTACTCAAAAAAACAAAATATCATAACAAAAAGAATAAAAAAAAGGAAAAAGAAAAAACAAATGTGTTTGTGTACTTTGATAAATAACATCTTGGTTCTTTTGACAATGTTTGAGAATCTCCACAATCAAAATGTGAAAAAAAAAAGTGGTAGAATAATTTGAAAATGTGTACCTAACTCCAAGTATAAAGCCTACTAATCCCAAAATGTCATACCCTTACCTAAGCCCCCTTACAACCCAAAAGTCCTCCAAAAGTGTATGTGTTTGTTGCACTGTGTTTGCAAACTAGAATTTTTTCAAGCCAATGGTAGCGTGATGCATGTTCTAGGATTTGAGTGATAAATTCAAAACCCTTCTAAACACTTGAGAGAAATATTAGTGAGATTGTGTGAAGAGAGAGTTGAACTTGATGAATGAATGCTAAAGTGTACAAATTGTTTTTTTGTTTTTTGTAAACAACCATGGAGCATCATGAATGTTTTGTAATAGCTGGGACTTTGAGAATTGAGTTTAATGTGATTTGAGAAATTTAGTTTAAGTTTGCTCCTAATTGTACCAAATTTGAAATTAATTGTTTCTTGGGGACAAGCAACAGATTAAGTTTGGGGTTGTGATGACTCTTCATCATATGCATATTTTTCATTGTTTTTAGTCTTAGTTATCTTTTATTCATTAGTTAATTTAAACAGTTATTTAATATATTTTGTTAATTTTAGTTATTTGATTTAATGAAATGTTTATGTTCTTATTTCTTTGATTAAGTAGAGATTTTTCGTAGTTATATGTTGTTAGTTTGTTTTAGTGCAGTGCTGAATTTTGGTAAGAAATCAATATGACCTATGTGGAGTATTGCAAACATATCTGGAGTTTTAGATGTCCAATTGGAGTCAAACCAAGTGCAAATGAAAGCTAAGATCCATAGATACAACTTTCATAAGGACATCAAAACCAAATTCGAACTCAAAATAGGAGAAACATGCACTAAACGCCAGGTAGAAGATAATGTGCGCTTGAAGCGAGCCTGAAGTGCATTTCGCGCTAATGCCACTGTCATTTCACGCCTGAAGCGCGTGATGCGAAAAGGAACATATTAAAACTTGTTTTTGTCACTTTTGAGGCATCTTTTTGGCTATTGGGAAGTGGGGAGACTTGTGATCTAGCAGAGAAACTCAAAGACAGTTGTTTCTAACATCATTGGAGCAGTTTTGTCAAGAATCATTCATGAATCATTCTTGAAATTCTTCTTTAATCCCTATCTATTGTAAAACTTTCATGAGTAATTAAACCCTATTTGTTAGGGATGAGTGTAACTAGATGAAACCCTTATTTTTAGGATTTGATTTCGAGTTATATGAATGAGTTTATTGAATTATTTTTTCTCATCTATGTGCTTAATGCTTTTTATTGCTTGATCAACATTAAAATGTTCTACAATTCGTATTTTGAAACGGAAGTGGGCTTTACAAATGCTTGAGATGAGAAATTCATGAATTTGTAGTCTAAGGATAGATGCAGGTCATGAAACCATTAAATTAGTTGCGAAGGCAATAGTTTAACCAGAGATTTCATGTACGGTAAGCCTTAATTCTAATCTTAAATCCACTAAGGAATTATAGGTTACTTTTGGAATTAAAGGTTCTGTCACTAAGACATTAGGGCAAGAATAATAACGAGAATTCGATAATAATTCAATAAAAGAATTCAGTAACTAGGAACAAATTAGACACCATGGTTGGATTCGAAGTGAGACTCATCCTTGACATTTTTCTCATTATAAAGGATCAATTTTATAACTGTTGTTAATATTATTTCAATCAATTAGGAAATTTTTTGTTCAATTTAGTAATCAAATATAATTCAAGTAAAACGCAATCCTTGAGTTCGACACTCGGTACTACTGTTTTATTATTACTTGCAACGATTCAGTACACTTGCTGAAACGCTATCAATAAGCCACGATGTTAAGTGGTGACCGCGATGGGCCACGATGTCAAGTGGTGATTGTGATGGGCCATGGGATGGTTCCATGAATTAATTGATAAGTGTTATTAATGGACTTTGTATCGTAAGTGTTAATGATTTCGAACCATTTTAAAAATTGGAAATCTGCATTATTTTGCAGTTGTATGCGGCTACATGCAGTGTGTAGTCGAATACATATTTGAAAGGTTCAGTTTTTATTTGAAATTTTAACATCGTTTTCGAATACGAAACCTCGTATTCGAATACAAATGAGTGAATTATGCCACATACTTGATTTTGTATTCGGCTACGACCATGCTGTATTCGAATACGAAAATGCATTTTTAGCTACTGACTTGTCCTCTCGTATTCAGCTACATCCGGTCTCGTATTCGAATACACATATTCGCCTATATCCTATCTCGTATTCGAATACAGATGTTATTCGGCTTCGATATGTTGTTTTTGAATAGGACAGTGCAGTTTGGTTAAAAACTTCATTTTCCAACATTGTTTATGCATCTTTGACATATGGAAACCCATTCAAGGAGTATGCTAAGATGAAGGGTTCTATTGTGCATTTAAAATTTAAATGCTAAGTGTTATTTGTTAATTTCGGTTACGGACACTTCACAATTATTGTGGAATTTCGGCTTTGCCCTCAGATGATACCTAAGACCGTCCTACAAATTATTACCTTGACGATGGGAAGGTCGTAGACATACCTGACTGATACTGTGGCAGAAGGAACCGGCGGAGTATGTAGAGGTCACCCGGGTAATTATAGTTTTTAGTGGAATGATCAGATTAGTTTGGTTGTATAGGGACTCGATGTTTTTCTTTCGTGGTTGTAATTTTGTCATTTTGGGAAGACTGTACCTATAACTTATACTATCATTTTGAATTTTGTTTGGTGGGTCCATGTTCCATTTTTTTGACGTGACCATGGGGGGATTAGTATTTCTTTGAGCAGTACTTTGTACAGGTGTCTGCCGACAATACCCCAGGGGTATGAGTGATGCCTGATAGGTCTCATAGCCCTGGTGTATTTTATATTGGGATATTTTGGATTACCGTCTCAAAAACTATTTTAGTTTGTTGTAATTATGGTGTAATTAATTATGAATTTGGTCGTTTGTGTTACAACATGGTATTTTTTATTAATTTGTTTTAAAAAAGACACTCGCGCTGTTAAAAACCGGGGTGTTACATTGTGGTATCAGAGCTTTGGTTTAGTTTGTTGGTCAAGCTCTGGGTTGGGAGTTGTGATCTGATCATGTGTCGGGGTAGTTTGTCTGAGTTGTCAGGCTTGGTGTAGTTATTGTGTGTTGATGTAGTCGGAAGTTATTATTGGAATTATTCTAAGTGGTGTTGAGATTTCTTCTTGATTTCGGATGAAAACGACGCTGAAAGAGTCAACCTCAATAGGGATGATCAAATGAATGAAGGTATGAATAACTTGGCTGCACAGACAGCTGCAAAGACCCTGCGGGATCTGGAAAGAGGGAAAGAGAGATCCGTGCTGCTGAGTCAAGGGGATTGGAAGATTTTCTTCGTTACAATCTTCCAAAGTTGAAGGGTAATGATAGCTAAGAAAAAGTTGATCAGTGGATTGAGGAAGTGGAAAAGATCTTCGAAATGAATAATTGTCAGGCAGGGGTGAAGGTCAACTATGCCACGTATCTGCTACTAGGGGATGCATAATATTGGTGGAGAAGTACAAGGTTTTTGATGGGACCAGCTCATGAGGAGGTAAACTGGGAGTCGTTCAAAAGGAAGTTTTTAGACAAATAATTTTCGATGAGTACCAGGACTAAGTTGGGTGATGACTTCCTTAAACTGTACCAGGGAAATATGACGGTGGGAGAATATGCTGCTAAGTTTGAATCATTGTCAAGCCATTTTAAGTTTTTCCGCGAAGAGGTTGATGAACAATTTATGTGTCACCGTTTCCAGAACGGACTGAAGTATGAAATTCAAGACTTTGTCCTGCCATTGGGAATTCAACGTTTCCAAGTCTTAGTGGAGAAGTGTAGAGAAATTGAGGACATAAAAAACAAAAGGGCCAACCAAGGAGGGAACTTTAACTTAGGGGGGTCTAGTCGGGTGAACCAACAGCACAACAAAGGAACACAAGTTGTTAAGCCCTATAACCGACCACAAAACAATTACAAGGATCAGAATCGCCCGGGAACCAGAACTTTGGAAGACAATTCGGACAAGTAATTCGATGTTTCCGATGTGGGGAAGAGGAACATTATGCGAATACTTGTAACTCTAAGAGTCCTACTTGCCACAATTTCCAGAAGACAGGGCACATTGCAAGGGATTGCAGGGCTCCAAAGGTGGAACCAATAATGAATGTAACTAGGGTTACTCGTCCTACTGCTAGAGGACGCATTTATTGCGTGGGTGCTGAAACTAGAAATCAACCTAGCAATTTGATTCAACGTGACTGCGAGATTGCAGGTAACACTCTGACTGCACTTTTGATTCGGCAACAACCCATTCTTATGGATTGTGTGAATCGTTTTAAATTATCTGTGTCTTCGCTGCCTTTTGATTTGGTTGTTTCCGTACCTGCTAAGACTTTGACCGTAAATACTGTATGTTTACATTGTCAAGTAACTATTCAGAATAAAGATTTCTTGAATTAATTTGATTTGTTTACCTCTACAACCATTTGAGGTCATTCTTGGTATAGATTGAATGTCGTATCATAATGTAATTTTGGATTGTGCTCGCAAACTGGTTCCTTGTGAACACCATGGAATTATTGAGAAGACGGGGCTTCCATTTAGAATAGCATTTGGTGCATAGGTGTCAACGAAAGAGGATTGTATTAAAGTTAAGGGCGCTATCCATTAGGGGTAAATACTACCTTGATTGGATAAAATACGCTTTGAGGAATAGTCGATACCTTGAGGGGTTAGGTCGAGCATTCAAGGTAAACTAGATTCGCGACTTAGATTGTTAAGAATGAAACTCATGACGATTATAGGAGTGCGAACCTAGGATAGGTTGTTACTCATACTTTAAGTTTCGAGGATGAAACTTCTTTTTGAAGGGTACTAATGTAAGACTCTTAGTTTTTAAATTCTAAATTATGCAATTTTAGTGTGTTTTGTGTCGAATTGCTGAGGCATTTAGCCAATTTTATTTTATTTTGTAAATTAAGTACCAAAAGTATATTTTATTAGAGTTTTTTATATCATTAATTTATGTATATATTTATATATATGTTTTAAGACCCTATTAAACTTAGTTATCGAAGAATAATTTATTTACGTTACGAAAAATTTAATACCGAGCAGATTTTTTTAAAATGTCACTTGTTGCTGAAAATTTTATCTGTTAAATAAGTTGCGACGAGAGTAGATATTTTTATCAAAATAGGTTGAGATATGTGGGAGGTAATGAGTATAACAGTGATTAGATGGATATTGATTATTTTAGTAATTTACCTAATTATTTAATATATATATATATATATATATGAAGCCACGATAGAAAGAAAAAAGCATTTCAGCGTCGTCCTCAACTCTTCTTCTTTTCTTCCTCTGTTTTCGAAAGAAAATAAAAAAAAGAAAACCAAAGTGTTGGTGGTTTTCAAAACCACACAAATACAAACCTACATTATCTTCTAGATCTAAGCTTCCATTCGAGAAGTGACAAAAGGGAAAGTTGCTCCTCTCTGCGCTATGGTGCTTGTAAGCTAACTTTTGAGGGTCGACGCGAGCAAAAGTTTTCGCTTTATTTGATCGCGGTAGTGGAAACGGTTGAGAAAGCGATAACGAAGGTAAGAGCTCCTTCCAAATATTTAGTTTGCATATAGGACCCTATATGTGTGTTTGTGGAGAATTTAATTTGAGGTGGTTTTGGTGTGAATTGTTGGAATTTAATTTGAGATGGTTTATATGTGAATTGTTGGAATTTAATTTTGGACGAATTGTTGGAATTTAATTTTGTGGTTTTATGTATGAATTGTTGAAATTTAATTTGAGGTGGTTTATGTGTGAATTGTTGAAATTTAATTTGAGGTGGTTTATGTGTGAATTGTTGAAATTTAATTTGAGGTGGTTTATGTGTGAATTGTTGAAATTTAAATTTGAGGTGGTTTATGTGTGAATCATTGAATTAAAGTTGAGGTGGTTTATGTGTGAATTGTTGAAGTAAATTTGAGGTGGTTAATGAGTGAATTTTGGAGATTAAATTGGATGTGATTATGTGTTCATAATTAATATTATGAATGTTTTTTTAATATTTGATAAATGTGTAAATTTATGGAGATTAAAAGTTGGTGTGATTATGTGCTCATAATTGATATTAGGAATGATTGTGGTGTGATTATGTGTGAAGTTGTGGTGATTAAGTTTTGATGTGATTATGTGTGAAGTTGTGGTGATTAAGTTTTGATGTGATTATGTTTTCAAAACTGCTATATGTGTATTTGAGGTGTGGTTAGGTGCGAATTTGTGGTGACCACGACGGGCCACGGTATTAAGTGGTGACTGTTATGGGTCACGAAGTTAAGTGGTGACCGCGATGGGCCACGATGTCAAGTGGTGACTGTGATGGGCCACAGGATGGTTCCATGAGTTGATTGGTCCATCTTATCCTTACGAGGATTTTCGTGTCGTGATGGTCTTTGAGTGACTGCACTCTTGTAAATTGTGCTGGTCTGTGAGCGACTACACTCTAGTAAATCGTGCTGGTCTGTGAGCGACTGCACTCTAGTAAATCGTGCTGGTCTTTGAGCGACTTCACTCTTGTAAGTTGTGCTGGTTTGTGAGCGACTGCACTCTTGTAAATCGTTCTGGTCTATGAGAGACTGCACTCTTGTAAGTCGTGCTGGCTGTGAGAGACTGCACTCTAGTAAATCCTGCAGACCTGTGATAGGTGGCACCTTGGTAATTAGTATGAGGCCTGTGATATGCTGTACAATTACGATTTACGAGGATTTAACTGATGTGTAAGGCCTATGATAGGCTACACTCTAGTAAATCATGTTTCTCCATGGGAGACTGCACTCGTGTTTGTCCGTGAGAGACTGCACTCGTCGTTGTCAGTGATAGTCTGTATATTTAGGATTTACGCTCTTCGAGGAGGGTATTTTATTGGAAATTCCGGAATCATGCGCTTTGGCATATATGCATTGCATTAGGTTGCTTGGCACGCGAGTCATGTTTGTTACACTATGATGATTGTATATACATACTCGGTTGTTGTTTGTTATTGTGTCGTAATTGCTAAGTGTTATTAATGGAGTTTGTATCGTAAGTGTTAAATGATTTCGTACCATTTTCTAAAATGGAAATCTACATTATTTCGAAGTTGTATTTTCTAGTCTACTTATTTGAAACGTTTAGTTTTTATTTGAAATTTTAACATGGTATTCGAAAACGAGACCTGGTATTCGAATACAAATGAGTGAATCTTGCCACTGACTTGATTCTGTATTCGGCTACGACCATGCTGTATTCGAATACGAAAATGCATTTTTAGCTACTGACTTCTTCTGTCGTATTCGGCTACATCCTGTCTCGTATTTGAATAAAGATGTTTAGTTTTAGCTACTCACTTAACACTTGTATTCGGCTACGATATGCTGTTTTCGAATACGACAATGCAGTTTTGTTAAAAACTTCATTTTCCAACATTGTTTATGCATCTTTGACATATGAAAACCCTTTCAAGGAGTATGCTAAGATGAAGGGTTCTATTGTTCATTAATAATTTAAATGCTAAGTGTTATTTGTTAATTTCGGTTGGTGACCCTTTACAATTATTGTGGAATTTGGGTTTTTCCCTCAGATGATACCCGAGACCGTCCTATAGATTAGTACCCTGACGATGGGAGGGTCGTAGACATACCTGACTGATACTGTGTCAGAAGGAACTGGCGGAGTAGGTGGAGGTTACCCGGGTTATTATAATTTTTAATGGATTGATTAGATTAGTTTGGTTGTATAGGGACTTGGTGTGTTTCTTTCGTGGTTGTAATTATTTCATTTTGGGAAGACTGTACCTATAACTTATACTGTAACTTTAACTTTTGTTTGGTGGGTCCATGTTCCATTTTTTTGATGTGACCATGGGGGGATTAGTATTTCTTGGAGCAGTACTTTGTATAGGTGTCTGCCGGTGTATTTTATATTTGGATATTTTGGATTATCGTCTCAAAAACTATTTTAGGTTGTTGTAATTATGATGTAATTAATTATGACTTTAATCGTTTGTGTTACGGCATGGTATTTTTATTAATTTGTTTTAAAAAAAAATACACTCGCGCTGTTAAAAATCGGGGTGTTACACACAGCGCTTTTTTAATTAGATATTGTTATCACATGACTAACATATGACATTGTTTTTACGTTTAAAATAACACCTACGACAGCGCTTTTCTTAGAAAAACGCTTTTAAAACTCTATTAAATTACACATATGACAGCGCTTTTCTTATAAAAACGCTATAAAAGTTCTATTAAATAATACCTACGACAACGCTTTTTAGAAAGAAAAAAACGATTTAAAGGCGCTATTAAATATCACATACGACATCGCTTTTTATATTTTAAAAGCATTGCCGTATCTTTTAACAACACTACATATTATAGCCCTTAAAAGTCATGTTAAATGCATAAAAAAATGTTGTTAAAGCCTAATTTTGGTGTAATATAGAGATCAAACCCCAGTTCATTAAGAACTTTATTCAAAAAAGGGTATTAAACATTCATTTTGTATACACTGGACAGCACTTGACAAACATATTCACCAAACGACTAGCTGAAGATATTCACTAATGTTGTGATAACTTCAAAGTAGTCTAGCTTTACATTATCTTTTATTAGTTTTTATATTTTCTTGTAATATGTTATATTCATATTATTCAAAAAAAAAAGACAAAAGAGGGAGAAAGATATTTGATAAAGTAGGGAGAAAAGAGAAAATGATACTTAGACTTTGGGGGAGCCTTAAGTTAGGGGGAGTCAGAGAAATACAAAGAAAAGTTGTTATCCAAAATACAAGTTTTGTCATTATTAAAAAGGGGGAGATTGTTGGAACCAAGTTGGTTTTATACTTTGAGTTTTGATTATAACACAAGTATTTTATGAGGACAATATATTAGACTTCACAGAGTATGAAAGAAGATTCGTGTTTTTGAAGAAAATATAAAAAACCATTTGATTCAAATTTATAATTGAAGAAAATCTAAAATAAGATTTGATTCAAATTTATAATTGAAGAAAATCTAAAATAATATTTGATTAAAATTTATAATTGAAGAAAATCTTTGACCATATTGAAAAGAAAATATGGTCCAGATTTGAAGAATATAAGATCAAGAGTTGTCTACAAACAAAATATGAAGAATATCAATCTAAAGAATTTACATACTTAATCCGAACAAAATACAAACGGAATCAATCTAAAGAATTTACAAACTCAATCCGAACAAAATACGAACATAATCAACCTAGAGGAATTGCTCAGATTCGATTCAGAAATAAAGAATTGGCTAAAGAACATATAATCAAAAAGCATCTTGTTTAGAATTATTTTTGAATAAGATCATTGTTGATCAAGCTAGGAATGAAGATACAATTCAGAATTAAACAAGGACTAAACAAGAACTTATAAGCTCAAAACTTCAAATTCATCTTAGAGTTCAAATAGAGAAACACTTGTTCAAATAGGAGGAAGTATTTTTTTCTTAGAGTGTGAGAGTTATTATTATTATCAGTTTTGATAGAAGCAAATACTTTAAGTTCCAATCTTTTGTATCCAACCTGATAGTGGTTTAATTCCTTAATTCTTCAATCTAGGATTGTCAGGTTGTTAGGAGAAGACTTGGTTGTATGGTGAAGGTGGTTAGTTCCTCAATAGTTTGGGATTATCAGGCTATTTGGGAAGAATGGCTTAGGGGGTCAAGTGTTTGCTGCCTCTGAACCTGATTCTTTCTTATTTACGTTATTCATAAAAACTAACCAGCCTTAATCAAATTAGCAAAAAGTTATCAACTTTGTCAAACACAATTCCACCCCTTTCTTGTGTTTGCTCCTTCAATTGGTATAAGAGCTTGATCTCAAGGGTGAGCACTCAACATGTCTGGATTCTTTCAATCAAAAATTGTCTTTAAAACAAAAAACACTTAGGAAAGAAAATCCAAACCTAACTGACAAAGTTAATGTTTTAAAGAATGAAAGTGCTAAATTTAAAACAGAAAATGCAACACTAAAAATTGATATTATTGAACTTCAAACAGAAAATGCAACTCTAATAACTGATATTACTAAACTTAATACATAAAATGCAACTTTGAAAACGGATATTGCTAAACTTAAAATAGAAAAATACAAATCTAAAAACTCATATTGCTAAACTTACGGCAGAAAATCTAACTCTGAAAAGCAATTATAGTTCAACATCAAGTGAAAATACCACATGTAACTCTAATAAGCATGAAGAAGTATTTCAAGATTTTCTTGATAATGGTATGGAAAGAAGCAAGTAATCATCTATGATTTATGGTGTTATTAGGAATGGTAAAAGCGGAATAGGATTTCAAGAAAAAGCAATTGAACCTATGTTTGTTCCCTTTGATGATTTATGTACTATTTTCTCTAAGAAAGGTCTCACTAAAATATGTTGTCCTATTCTAACAACATGGAATGACAAGAAAACTTTAAGAACAAACAAACTAGGACCCAAACAGATTTGGGTACCAAAGGATAAAATTGTTTATGTTGCACACATTCTAAGCAACCAAATTGAAACACCAGTCATGGTGCCTGGTTAATGGATGCTTGCAATATATGAAGGGAAAAGGCTCTATGTTCAAAGAACTAACAAAAAAAAGCCAACTGACTCTGGTGGAAGAAAGACTGGTCAGCATAATATCTATCAGAACTAGAACAGCTGATGAACCATAACTATCAGAACAAGAAAAGCCATAAGATCAACCCCCGCTTCTCATGTTTGCACCTTCAAATTCATCCAATAATTGCATTATTCTCAATGGATAAAGATTTTTGACATTTTGGTGTTCACTCAGCTTATTTTAATCCATTTTGGGTCTTAGTCAATGTAGTTCATCCAATAAGTGCAATAATATCAATGGATTATCATTTTTTGTCATTTTGGTCTTCACTTGGCTTATTCTAATAAATTTTGTTTCTTAGTCAATGTAGTTTCTCCAATAATGTATTAGTCTCAGTGGATTAAGATTTCTGCCATTTTGGTTGTAACTCAACTTATTCTAATCCATTTTGGTTCTTAGCCAATGAAGCTTGCTAATTAAATGCATTAGTCTCAATGGATTAAGATATTGGTTCACTAGGCTTATTCTAATTCATTTTGGTTATTTGCCAATGTAGTTCATCTAAAAGGTGCATTTGTCTTAATAGATTATGATTTTTGGTCATTTTGGTCTTCACTAGGATTATTCTAATTCTATTTGGTATTTAGCCAATGTAGTTAATCTATTTAGGGCATTAGTCTACATGTACTAAGATTTTTGGCATTAATGTCTTCACTCGGCTTACTTAATCCATTTTGTTTCTTAGCTTATGTAGTTCATCCAATAACTTTAGTGGTCTTTATGGATTAACATTTTTGTAGTTCCTCCGTTAAGTGGAACAATCTCAATGGATTATGACTTTTTTCTTCACTCAGCTTACTCTAATCCATTTTATTCTCTTCATTTCTCAGCTTTGTGATGATTCAACGTATCTTGATCGTTAACATTGAAAAATCAAAGGTTAACTTCCATTAGAGGATGATAGACAATTTGTCATGGGTCAACTAAGAGAAGTTGAAAGTTGACTTCTTATTTATCTTGACTCAGAAAATTGAATTTACATAAAGAGTTGACTAGAGGATCAAAATAATCCTTAGATGTGTTCATCAGATGTAGATGAAACAAGGTAGGTCTTAAGTCACATTGATTAGAGTCTTGAGAGACGCACTGATCAGAGTCTTGACACGGTTATATAGCGGAGAGATGAAATAGCATCTTATATTCATATGATTGTTATCATAGCCTGTGTTAGAGAGTCTACAGATCTAAAAAAATAGGGGAATTATCGGAGTATTTTTTTCTTGTTTTGATGTTACAAGTCAATTACATTGTGGAACAAACAAGCGAGAAGTTACAGAGGATTAATGCATACATGAAATGATTTTTAGAGTGCAAAATGCTTGGAGCTTGAGTGCAGCAGGAATGAGCTAGGGCGCATTGTGCCAGTCATTGCTCTGCAGTTCACTTGCTGGCACAACTCCCTACCGTTGAGCGTAACAGGGAAACTCTTTTGCGCATTGGCCAGCATTGTTGCACACACATCCATTGCCAGCTAGCGCATTGCGCCTATACTTATCGCATTGTGCCTATACTTAGCCCAATGCGTAAGACATATTCTCAAATCCTTTTTAAGCCAAAAATTACTATTTTATTAAGGTTCTGATTTTGGATGTGAAAAGGGAGACAACTATACCTTAGTGGAGTCCTTGTGCAACTTTTTATGTGTAATTTTTTTTCTTTTTTTTTCATCAAACATTATTAGTAGCTAATTTACTCATTGAATGGAGAATAGATGAACCTCCTTGAATCTATGTCATTTTTGTATTTTATATATTCTTTATGCAATTATAAGGTATTTAGTTATACATCTGTTTTTGTTCTTAATGCTTATGTGTAACTTATTAATATAGAATTGAACCTAGGTATTACTTCATTATTGGAAAATAGGTTGTAATAACCGGAACTAAAATAGATGTTTGTGTTTCAATATTGTTATAAGAATATAAAATATTAACATGTGTCATAAGAAATTAATGTTTGTACATGCTTTGAGTAATAAGCCTGATCACCTAAGGAACTATAGTTCGTTGTTATAAAAAAATAAAGGGATATTGTGTAGCACCCCAATTTTTATGTTAAAGTTTGTCTTTTCAAACAAGACATTTCTCAAAAAATACTTTACAAGAGTCTAACAACACTCACGACTTTCACACGAAAGCGAACAAAACAACTAGGCAAACTGTTTAGCTCAAGGGATAGAAGAAACATTGAGTCTTCAAGATTCGTAACGGATTTAATACTACCAAACCTGACACTTGATCAACTTAGAACACCCCAACCCAGATTGTCCGATCTAAGATCAGCTGCATTCTGATACCATAATGTAACACCCGGATTTTTCATGGTAAAATTTTTCTTTTAAACAAGACATTTCTCTAAAATCCTTTAAAATAAATTAATCAACATGTTTTTTCAAGGTAAATGAGAACTTTCAAAATAGAACATCTCTATATTTTAAAATGTAAATTTGCATCGAATTAAATGCAATGATAAATGTTTCAAAACTAACACCCGACTACACCTAAATTGATTATTACAACTCTATACAACAACGTCATGGCACTAGAGGACCACCGGTGACACCAAGCCTAAGGCATATAGCCACCAATCCAAGTTGTAGCACAACAATGCTTCCACCACGCCGTAGAATGATTTCAGAATTTCAAACCCTCTACAAAGGGCCCTAGACCTCGTGTCCATGGACCCTTCTAATTATACATGAAGTCCCTCCAAACAATCACGACTCAAAAATTGCAGCAAGGATATGGCAGTCCTTCCATACAAACCATCGGCGAGTTCCAATTCAATTGAATAAGACGTGCAATTATGAATGCTCGAGCATACTCTAACTCTTTTTCAACAATTACTATGAATAAAAACTCTACTTTTAATACTCGTTAAACACTAATAATTTTTCAACAACTCTTCATAGAGTATACTCATGACAATTTATCATCAATAAATTTCATAACACGTAGTCATACATGCATGTTAATTGTTATGAACACACATCCACATCAATTGCCCAAAACACAATTCCAAAAACATCAATCACATAGAACAAACAAGTCCTTACATGTGAGACTAAATCTTGGAAGGAGACCTTACCTTGCAAGTGTTACATAACAAAAGTGTTGATTCCCCTAAGATCTCCAATACCTTAAATAAAGAACTATCTTAAGTTAAAACAAACCCTCGACACTTTCTAAAATAACCCTAATTCGGCTATTTACCTCTAAAGCATCACTCTAGGGTTTTGTATTTCTCTCACTAAAAGTTGATCAAAATTTATCAAGGACTAACAATCCCATTATGATTTTAAGGTACTCAAAATACTCTTAAGACATTTTTAAAGCTCATAAATATTCAAAACTCACTTCATTTTGACATAGATCAACTTAGTCACTTGTTTTTAAAACACAACTAACTACTTTGTTTCCAAACTTTATTCAAAAAGAATATAACTGTTTCCAACTTACAACTTACAACTTAAACACTTATAAATGTTTCCACACAACTACTAACATTTTCATAACCTTAAAATTTTCAACAACAATTCAAATAAAAAACTTTATATTTTTAACCCCTTTTAAATCAACAATCACATTCCCATTTAAAGAAACATAATTTTGAAATTATACTACCCTAGGGTATGTAGTTGTTTCAACCATTCTGACCGATGGAGGTAAAATCTTCCTCTTCAAAAAATATTTTCATCCATGGTTGTAAATATACATATAAAGGTCTTTTTAGCAATCAAAACAACAAATATTTCAAGGATCAATTTACTAACACAAACTCATTTGAGTAAAACTTCAAATTGTTCCAAATATTTTTTTTTTCAAGATGTATCATCACAAGTCATGGATCTAATTCTTTTGTGAAGAAAAAATTCATTCTAATACAAATCCATTTTTTGATAAATACATCACAGTGTCCTAAAAAGGGCCTCACGGTCAAGAAGAAAAAGAGGGAAAAAATAATTTTTTTTCTTACCATTCTGCAACGCTCTTGATGATCACCAATGCAAGGCAAACATTACTTCAAGGATCCTAAACCAACTCTCAAGATCTAAGTTCAAGAAATAATGTTTCTTCTCAAACTTAGAAAGAAAAAAAAAACATGTATAAAAAAATGAGAGAGATAGTTCAAGAAAGAGAGTGAGGAAGCAAAGGAATTTTTTTCCCTAAAGCACCTATTTATAGCCAAGACCAATAATCCTAGTCAATAAGAAAATAGGAAAAAACGTGGCTTAATTTGGTCCACTGATTTCTTACTACATAATAAATAAAATATCCAGATATTTGTTTCACTTTTTACTTTAAGTCACATCAATACCTTTTCTACAAAATATCTATCCAAACATAATTCAACTGACAAATAAATTTTACCTAAATTAAATCTTATAACATTAACTGTTGATAATAATTTTCCACCGTCTCGCAAATAATATATTACCTAACGAATTTTTTCTAATCTCAACTTACCAAAATATTATCACCACATATTTTAATCACACACGATATGTAAATCTTCCATGAAGTTGCAGACACGAGAAAGGGGGGGAGTGAATTGTGTTTGCCAAAGTTGATAACTTTTTGATAATTAATAAATAAATAAAAAACTAATTTGGTTTTGGTTACTTACTTGGAGTAGAAGCAATTGGATTCAGAGGCAGTAAACAACGAAAACATAAATAATTTGACACGTAGGTTTATCCTGGTTCACCATTAACTCGGCTACATCCAGTCCCCTCATTCAGAAGGCTCTAATCCCCTAATTCAAATACCTTAAATTACAAAGCACCTGACTTTCCGAGCCAGTCTTCCCAAACAGCTTGACAACTCTAGACTTTTGAGGAACTAACCACCTTGACCCTACAAGCCAAGTCTTCTCCTAACAATTTGACAACTCCAGATTGAAGAAGGAACTAAACCACTATCGGGTTAGATACAAAAGATTGGAACTTGAGTAGTTGCTTCTAAAAAGGTGACAATAATAATAACTTGAACAACTAAAAAAAAAACTCAGAAAAGAACACTTGGAAAATATTTCTAACTTGAATAACTATTTCTCTCTTTGAACTCTAAGACTACTCTTTTCTGCTATTCGATGATTTTCTTCTTCAACCTTGAGTATCTATTTATAGTTAAAATTTGGGCTTCAATTTAGTCCCTGTTTAATTCTGAATTGTATTTTTATTCAGATTGCGTTTGTAATTCTACAAATTGATTATGTTCCTTTTTTGTTTAGATTGAGGTTGTAAATTCTTCAGATTGATTCTGTTCGTATTTTGTTCATATTGCATTTGTAAATTCTTCAGATTGATTCTGTTCATATTTTATTGTAGATAAATCTTGATCAAATCTTCTTCAAATCTTGGCCATATCTTTTTTCATACTCTTTATAGTCAAATATATTGTTCTCATAAAATACTTTTGTTATCGTAAAAACTCTAAGTATAAAATGAACTTGGTTCCAACAATCTCACCCATTTTTATGATGACAAAACTTTTACTTTTTTTATCGTATTTTGTTCATATTGCGTTGGTAAACTCTTCAGATTGATTCTGTTCATATTTTATTGTAGATAAATCTTGATCAAATCTTCTTCAAATCTTCTACAAATCATAACCATATCTTTTTCATACTCTTTGTAGTCAAATATATTGTTCTCATAAAATACTTTTGTTATCGTAAAAACTCTAAGTATAAAATGAAATTGGTTCCAACAATCTCACCCATTTTTATGATGACAAAACTTTTACTTTTTATAACAATTTTTCTTTGTATTTCTTTGACTCCCTCTAAGTTTAAGTATCATTTTCTCCCCACTTTATCAAATATCTTTCCCTCCCTTTTCTGTCATTAGAAAAAAGACTTGAAAGTGATACCTTTTCTTTTTCCTTTTGTTTTTCGTTTTTTTTGTATAACATGAATATAACATATTACAAGAAAATATAAAATGTAAAACTAAACTACATTTAATTTATCACAACATCAGTCAGGTATGAAGGTATGGTTTATGTTTTTCTTGATGAAGTCAAACCTATCTTCAGGTAGTAGTTTGGTGAATATGTCAACCCATTGGTGTTGAGTGTCTACAAACTTAATGTTTAGTACCCCTTTATGAACAAAGTCCTAACGAAGTGGTGTTTGATCTCTATGTGTTTAGCTCTAGAATGTAAGATAGGGTTTTTGGTTAGAAAAATGGCAGAAGTGTTATCGCAATAGATAGAAATGTTGGATTATAAGATTTTGTAGTCTTCAAGTTGATGCTTCATCCAAAGTAGTTGAGAACTGCAGCCAGCTGCTGAAATGTACGATGCCTCTAGTGTTGACATTGCAATGGTGTTTTATCTTTTACTAGACCAAGATATTAAGTTTTCACCTAAAAAGGTGCAATTGCAACTAGAGCTCTTTCTCATAAGTTTATCTTCAGCATAATCAGAATCACTGTATCCACTAAGTTTGTACTTAGGAGATTTCTTGTAGAACAAGGTAAGGTTGGTAGTGCCTTTTAGGTATCTAAGGATTCTATTAACAGCAGTTAAATGCGATTCCCTAGGGTCATCTTGGAATCTTGCATATACACAAACACTAAACATGATGTTAGGTCTGGAAGTGGTAAGGTAAAATAGGGATACTATCATTCCTCTATTGGTTTTTTGGTCGACTTTTTCGCATGAATCATCTTTTTCGAGTGAACAAGTAGGGTGCATTGGTGTAGCCATAGGTTTGCAATCACTTATCTTAAAATTCCTAAGAAGCTCTTTTGTATATTTAGTTTGATGAATGTATATACCTTTTTGACTTTGTTGAATTTGAATCCCTAAGAAGAACTTAAGTTCCATCATACGCATTTGAAAATCAAGATGCATCAATTTAGAAATTTTTTTGCAAGGAGTGCCATTAATAGATCCAAAAATAATGTCATCAACATAAATTTGAATAATAAGAATGTCATCTCCTATTGATTTTCTAAAAAGTGTATTATCTACTTGTCATCTTTCAAAGTTATTTTTAAGCAAGAAGTTACTAAGTCTATAATACCATGTCCTAGGTGCTTGTTTTAGACCATACAAAGATTTCCTAAGTTTAGAAACATGATTTGGAAATATAGAACGTTCAAAACCTGTTTAACATAGACTTCTTCAATTATATAACCTTTTAGAAAAGCACTTTTTACATCCATTTGAAATAATGTAATGTTATTATTTGCAGCAAAAGAAAGTAGAATACGAATAGCTTCTAACCTGGCTACTGGAGCAAATGTCTCAGTGTAATCAATGCCCTCTTGTTCACTATACCCTTGTGCGACAAGTCTTGTCTTGTTTCTCACCATTTCACCTTGTTCATTTAGCTTGTTTTTGAAAACCCACTTGGTTCCAATACTGTTCTTATTTGGTCTAGGTACTAGATCCAAAACATCATTCCTCTTTAATTCATTTAACTCTTCTTGAATTGCAAGAATCCATCCATCATCTGCCAATGCTTCATCAATTGATGAGAGTAAGCCAAACAAAATGCTATCTTTTAGTGATGATGTAAGACCCTAAATTTCAAACTCTAATTTATGCAATTTTAGTATATTTGGTGTTGAATTGCTGCGGCATTTAGCCCAATTTTAATTCATTTTGTGAATTAAATACCAAAAGCATATTTTATTAGAGTTTGTTATATGCTTATTATATATATATATATATATATATATATATATATATATATATATATATATATATATATATATATATATATATATATATTTGTATATATATATATATTTTAGATCCGGTTAAAATTATTCGTCGAAGAATAATTTATTTTTGTTGCGAGGAATTTATCACTGGACAGTTTGGTTAAAAATATCTCTAGTTGCTAAAAAATTTACCTGTCAATTGAGCTGCAACGAGGATAGATATTTTTATCAAAACTTTTGGAGATGTGAGTAATGTGTGTGAGAGTTGTAATTATTTGTTGGTTTGATTTATATATATGTGAGTAATGTGTGTGAGAGTTGTAACTATGTGTGTGAGAGTTGTAACTATGTGTGTGTGTGTGAAGGCAAGGAAATAGAAAAAAACAAGAAAGCTGAAACATTTCCTCCTAGCCAACATCTTTCTTTTTTTTTTTTTTTTTTTTTTTCTGTTTCGTGAGAAAACCGTGTTGATGGTTTTCCAAAACTGCCAAACACAAACCTCCACTTTTCTTCGACTTCGAAGCTTCATCTCGCGAAGTGGTAGAAGGGACAGTTACCCCTCTCCATGCTACGGTGCTAGTGAGCCAACAATGGAAGCGTCATGTGAAGCGAAGTTTTACAAGAATTTCATCGCGGTGCTGGAATCGGCGTTAAAGCTACAACGAAGGTAAGAGCTCCTTCCAAACTTTTAGTGTGCGTTTTGGGCCTTATATGTGAATTTGTGGGGTGTGAATTTGGTGTGTGGGATAAGTGGATTTGTAAAAAATGAATTTAAGGTGTTTTATGTGGAGTTGAGCAAATTGTTTTAATGGGTGTATTGTGGTTGAAATATGAGGAGTTTTGAAAATGAGTGATTTATGGTAAATTGGAATTTGTTGCGATTTGGAGTGAATTGTGAATTGTGGATTAAATTTGAGGTGGTTTATGAGGGAATTTATGGAGATTAGTTTCGATGTGTTTATGTTCTCACAATTGATATTATGAATGATTGTGGTGTGGTTATGTGTGTATTTGTAGTGATTATGTTTTGATGTGATATTGTGTTCAAAACTGCTTTTTGGCGTGTTTGAGGTGTCGAGGTACGATGTTTAAGTGGTGACTGCGATGTGCCACAATGTTTAAGTGGTGACCACGATGGGCCACGATGTTTAAGTGGTGACCACGATGGGCCACGATGTTTAAGTGGTGATCGCGATGGGCTACGATGTTTAAGTGGTGACTGCGATTGTAACACCTAGGCCATTACCGTTACCGGCGATGCTACCTCACGACCTTCTCGCTCCCCCCTTTCCCACAGTTGGAAATCTAATGAGTTTTTGCCTTCCGTGGGATTCGAGCCCGATACCTAGGGGATAAGTACCGCTTCCACACAATCCCACTACCAATTGAGCTAGCGCCTTTTTTATGTAACACCTCGGCCATTACCGTTACCGGCGATGCTACCTCACGATCTTCTCGTCCCCCCTCACCACCCAGTGGAAATAACGAGTTTTTGCCTTCTGTGGGATTCGAGCCCGGTACCTAGGAGATAAGTATCGCCTCCACACAATCTCACTACCAATTGGGGGATGAGAAGACCATGAGGTAGCATCGCCGGTAACGGGAATGGCCGGGGTGTTACGTAAAAAGGCGCCTTTTTATGTAACACCCCAGCCATTACCGTTACCGGTGATGCTACCTCACGACCTTCTCGCTCCCCCCTTTCCCACCGTTGGAAATCTAGTGAGTTTTTGCCTTCCGTGGGATTCGAGCCCGGTACCTAGGGGATAAGTACCGCCTCCACACAGTCCCACACAGTCCTGCTACTGGCTCAATTGGTAGTGGGACTGGGTGGAGGCAGTACATATCCCCTAGGTACCGGGCTCGAATCCCACGGAAGGCAAAAACTCGTCATTTTCACTTAGTGGTGAGGGGGGACGAGATGATGGTGAGGTGGCATCGCCGGTAACGGTAATGGCCGATGTGTTACATAAAAAGGCGCCTTTTTATGTAACACCCCAGCCGGCGATGCTACCTCACAGTCTTCTCGTCCCCCCTAACCACCAAGTGGAAATAACGAGTTTTTTCCTTCCTGGAATTCGAGCCTGGTACCTAGGGGATAAGTACCGCCTCCAAACAGTCCCACTACCAATTGATCCTTCGAGGAGGGTTTTGGTTTGGAATTTCAGAATCATATGCATTGGCATATACGCATTACATTAGGGTGTTTGGCATGCGAGTCATGTTTGATATATTATGATGGTGGTATATACATGCTATATTGTTGTTTGTGATTTGCCGTATTCGATGGTTGTGATTAATTGACTTGGCGTTGAAAGTGTTTGAATGATTTTGATGTGTTTTCAAAACTGAAAATCTATCATTTTTACAGCTGTATTCGAATACAACCTCCTTGTAGTCGAATACAGATGACTTGTTTTTGCCTTTGACTTGCGTATTCGCAAGTGTATTTGACTATAAGGAGGTTGTAGTCGAATACAGATCTCAATTTTTTGCCAATGACTTCGCAATTGTATTCGAGTACAAGGGGGTTGTAGTCGAATACAAAATCTGCAGGATTTTTCACTATTTTTGCATCTGTATTCGACTACAAGGAGGTTGTAGTCGAATATAGTTGCGCTGTTTGTGTTGTTTGTGCTATTTTGCTATTTTCTGTTGTTTTTGCATTTGTATTCGAATACAGATATGCTGTATTCGAATACAACAGTGCAGTTTTGTCCAAAACTTCATTTTTCAACCTTGTTTATGCATGTTTAGCATATGCAAACCCTTTCTAGATGTATGCTAAGTGGAAATGTGATTTTGTGCATTTAAAATTTAAATGATATGTATATTTGTTAATTTCGGTTGGTGACCTTTTACAATTTTGTGGAAATCTGGGCTTTGCCCTTTGATGAGAACCAGGGTCGATCTAAGGCATGGCACAACGATGGGTTGGTTTTGTAACTGAAAGCATTAGGGCTTGATGCCGCTTGTGGATTCTTAGTACCCAGTCACCTTCAGATAGATTAATGATTAGCTTAGGGTTCTATTTAAGAATTTTATTTATGTCATCTTTCTTATTTCAAGGTTGTTGTTGAAAAAGGAACTTATGTATTTGAAACAGATTATTTTAGTCGATGTATTTTATATTTGGATACTTTGGAGTTTCGTTCCAAAAACTATTTCTGCTATTGTAATTAACTATGACTTTGTCGTTTGTGTTACGACTTAAAATATTTTATCCAAGAGTATTTTCTTCATTTATGGATTTAACTTGGTATTTTATCAATTTGTTTTGAAAAAAAAAATACACTCGCGCTGTTAAAAATCGGGGTGTTACAGATGATCTGGTCCTCAAAGGATCACTTGCACTTCCAATGATTAGAGTTTCAGTATGAGATTACTTGTTCTTCCATCCACATCTTTCTTCTAACTTATTCTTCTAATTTTCTTGTATCCTCTGATTTTTCAAGTTATTCTGGTTTGTCTGCATCTACTTCCTCTGGTTTCGGTAAACCTGCAATATCATCATCTTGCTTTGACTTTTTATGGTCAAGCTGTTTGTCATCAAATTTAACATGTATGGATTCTTCCACAATACGAGTTTCCCTATTAAACACTCTATAAGCCTTAGATCTTTGAGAGTATCCAATAAAGGTACACTTTTTAGATCTAGAATCAAATTTACCAAGGTTATCTTTAGTGTTAAACATATAACAAGTACAACCAAATTGTTTTAAATAAGAAATGTTAGGCTTTTTACCTTTCCACAATTCATATGGTGTTTTATTCAATATAGATCTAATTAAGACTCTATTTTGAATATAACATGCAATATTAATTGCTTCAGCCCAAAAGTGTTTTACAACATTCATATTATTTAACATTGTTCTAGCCATTTCTTGAAGTGATCTATTATTTCTTTCTACAACTCCATTTTGTTTGGATTTTCTAGGAGATGAGAAGTTGTGAGAGATTCCATTCTCATCACAAAAACCTTCAAAGGACTTGTTTTCAAATTCTCCTCCATGATGACTTCTAACATTTACAATCTTAAGACCCTTTTCATTCATTATTTGTTTGCAAATTGTGATAAACACTTTATGGGATTCATCCTTACTTCTTAAGAATTTTACCCATGTCCACCTAGTGTAATCATCTACTATAACAAAGCCATATTTCTTTCCACTTAGAGATGATGTTTTCATTGGCCCAAAGAGATCTATATGTAAGAGCTCAAGGGGTTGGAGGTAGAGACAAAGTTCTTAGGAGTAAAGGAGTTCTTTGTTTATTTTCCTTTTTGACAAGATTCACACATAATTTCGGTTTTTAACTAAGCTTAGGTAAACCTCTAACTAGTTGAAGTTTATTCAGTTTTCAAATTAATCTAAGGTTTGCAGGACCTAATCTTTTATGCCAAATTATTTTCTCTTCATTTTCTAACGTAAGACACTTAACCTCTTGTTTCTCTAGACTAAACAGATTTATCTTACAAATGTTGTTTTGCCTCTGACCTATAAAGAGTACATATCCATATTTCTGACTAATTGCCTTGCATGTTTTTGATTGAATATAATATCAATATTATTATCACTTAATTGACTAATACTTAATAAATTATGCTTAAGACCTTTAATAAACAAGACATCTTTAATAGAAGGGGAAGTACAATTACCAACTGTACCTTGACCAATGATCTGGCCATTTTGCTTTCCTCCAAAAGTCATTGTGCCTCCTTTGCTCAGTGTTAGTTCTTGGAACATATACTTTTTTCCCGTCATATGTCGCGAGCATGCACTGTCCAGGTACCATGATTAGTGTTTAAACTTGATTGCTGAGGACATCTGCAACATAGACAATTTTGTTCTTAGGTACCCAAATTTGGTTAGGTCCTGGGTTGTTAGTCTTGAAAGGTTTCTTCTCTTTCCTTGTATTTAACATGGGACAAGGTAATTTTGAGTGACCTTTCTTAGAGCAAATAGTACACAAAATATCAGAGGGAATAGGTTTAGGTTCAATTACAGTTTCTTCAAATCCTATACCTCTTTGACCATTTCTACTAACTCCATAAATCATAGAAGCATATTTGCTTCTTTCCATACCATTAGCAAGAAAATCTTGAAATACTTCTTCTTACCTATCAGAGTTACATGTGGTATTTTCAATTGATGTTGAACTATGGTTATTTTCCAGAGTTGCATTTTCTGTTTTAAGTTTAGTAATATCACTTTTTAGAGTTGCTTTTGTTGTATTAGATTCAACCCTTTGATTCTTTAACACATTAACTTTTTCAGTTAGGTTTTCATTTTATTTTCTAAGTGTTTACAATTTTAAAGACAATTTGTGATTCTTATTTAAAAAATCATTTATAGCAATAATTAAATTAGATCGAGTAAAGTTAGAAAATAACTCAATTTCTTCATCTGTTGATTCACTTCCAGACACAAAATCTATGTTGGATCCAGAGCCATTAGAGCCAAATCTTCTTGTTCATCATCAGAGGATTCATTAGAATCATCCTATGTAGCCATCATACTTTTCTTCTTGGGTCTGGAATCTTTCCTCTAGTGTTTCCCTTTCTCCAGATTTGGACAGTCTGACTTGATATGTCCAGGTCCATTGCATCCATAGCAGATAATGTTTTTCTTGTCGAAATTTGCATTCCTTTGTCTATTGGATTGCTTGGATTCTTTATGAGGGAAAGATTTCCTCTTGTTGTGCCACATCCTTTGAATTCTGCTAGATATGAAAGAAATATCCTCTTCCTCTAAGTTCATATTTTGATCATCTGAGTCACTATCGTCTAATTCTGATGTTGCTTTATAACCTTCTTCTGCTTGGTTTTCAAGGCCTTGGGTGGCCCTTGTTATTCAAAATTTGATAAACCAAGTATTAATAAAACTATCTTTTTTTAAGGCAAGTGACCAATCCAACAAAGAGAAAGTTATAGTTGTGCAAAACGATCATCATTATTATCAAAAAAATTTTGTTCAAAAGAAAGCTTATATGCCTACATATAGAAGTAAATCTACTCCTATATGCTTTTATTATGGTCTAAATGGCCTTACCCCTAATGCTTGTCATTTTAGGAATTTTGGTGTTTCAAACGAGCATTATGTATGGGTCAAGAAAGGCACTAATACTCAAGGACCCAAACCACTTTGGGTACCTAAAATATCATGATCTTGTTTTGTAGGAATGCATACAAAGTACCTCTAATATGTGGTACTTGGATGGCAGATGTTCAAAACACATGACCGGTGACAAAACAAAATTTTTTGCACTTACTCTTGAAACAAAAGGCTATGTCATCTATGGAGATAACAACAAGAGTAAAATTTTTGGCATTGGAAAGTTTGGTGCAGCTCCATCTCCTTCAATTGAAGATGTTCTATATGTTGAAGAATTAAAGCATAATCTTATTAGCATTAGCCAGCTTTGTTACAAGGGTTACAAAATAGCTTTCAACAAAGATGAATGCATTATCCGAAATGAGGTATCAAATGAAATCCAGTTTGTTGGTAAGCGTTTTAAAAATATTTTTATGATTACTCTTGATGATTTATCCTTGAGAATAAAATGTCTTATGGTAAGTGACAACAATGATGCATGGCTATAGCATAAAAGATTTGCACATATCCATATGAATCATTTAAACCAGTTAGTCAGGCATGAACTTGTTGTAGGCATACCAAAGATGAAATTCATTAAGGAAAAATTATGTGATGCTTGTCAAAAGGGTAAGCAAACTAAGGTTTCCTTCAAACCCAAGAATATTGTAACAACTTCAAGACCACTTCAATTGATACATATGGACTTGTTTGGTCCATCAAGAACTAAAAGTCTTGGTGGAAATTCATATGAACTAGTAATTGTTGATGATTTCTCAAAGTTCACTTGGACCTTATTTTTGGCAAATAAAACTGAAGCTTTTAAAGCATTTAAAAATTATTCCAAACTAGTCCAAAATGAACAAGCAACAATAATTGTATCAATAAGAAGTGATCATGGAAGAGAATTTCAAAATGCCTCTTTTGTAGAGTATTGTGAAGAAAATAGAATCTTCCATAACTTTTCCGCACCAAGAACACCTCAACAAAATGGAGTTGTTGAGAGAAAGAATAGATCATTGGTAGAACTTGCAAGGACCATGCTAAGCGACTCAAGTTTACCAAAATACTTTTTGGGCAGATGCCGTAAGTACAACTTGTTATGTATCCAACTAGGTAATGATTCGGCCAATCCTAAAGAAGACTCCATATGAACTCTATAAAGGTAGAAAGCCAAACATCTCTCACTTTCACATATTTGGATGTAAATGCTTTGTGCTGAAAATGGTAAGGAAAATCTTGGAAAATTCGATGAGAAAGCCGATGAAGGTATCTTTATTGGTTATTCCTTATCTATTAAAGCTTTTAGTATTTTTAATAAAAGAACTTTGTTAGTAGAATAATCTATGCATGTATCTTTTCATGAATCTAACCCCTTGAAAGAGGATAAAAATGTCTCTTGTGATGATGATGATGATTTTATAGGTGATGATATAAGTAAAGACAATTAAGTTGATCAATCAATTCAAATGAATGAAGTCAGTATTGAGCAGCAAGATCAACATAATGATCTCCCTCAAGAATGGAGAACTCATCGAGATCACCTCATTGACAACATTATATGTGATATCAACAAAGGAGTTACTACAAGACTCAAACTTCAAGACGCTTGTTTGAATATGGCATTTGTTTCTCAAATAGAACCTTCAAAGGTAGGTGAAGCATTTAAGGACGATCAATGGATACTTGCCATGCAAGAAGAACTAAACCAGTTTGAAAGAAACAAGGTGTGGGAGCTTGTTCCTAATCCTAGAAATAAACACATCATTGGTACCAAATGGGTGTTTAAGAATAAACTAGACGAATATGGTATATTTGTTCGAAACAAGGCAAGGTTGGTTTCTCAAGAATACAATCAAGAAGAAGGGATCGAATTTGATGAAACATTTGCTCCGGTAGCTAGGTTAGAAGCAATCCGATTAATACTTGCTTATGCTTGCTCTAGGGATTTTGAATTATTTTAGATGGATGTCAACAGTGCTTTTCTAAATGCTACATTAATGAGGAAGTGTATGTCAAACAGCCACCCGGCTTTGAAGACTTCAAGAAACCTTCACATGTCTTCAAATTAAATAAAGCTCTTTATGGTTTGAAACAAGCTCCAAGAGCTTGGTATGATAGGCTAAGTAACTTTCTACATGAACAAGGATTTGAAAATGGTAAATTTGATAAGACATTATTCATTAAAAGGATTAATGATCACAATTTACTTGTTCAAATCTACATTGACGATATCATATTTGGATCAACCAATAATAAAATATGTGAAGAATTCTCATTAATGATGCAAGGAGAATTTGAAATGTCTATGATGGGCAAGTTGAATTATCTCCTTGGACTTCACATCAAGCAACTCAAAAATGGCATTTTCATCAATCAAGCAAAGTACTGTAGTGAACTATTACAAAGGTTTGAGATGGACAACAGTAAAGAAAGTGCAACTCCTATGGGCTCCAGAACTTATGTAGATAAAGATGAAACTGGTAAATCAATAGATATATCAAAATATCGAGGTATGATTGGTTCCCTTTTATATTTAACGGCCAGCCGGCCAGATATTATGTTCAGTGTTTGTTTAAGTGCCAGGTTTCAGGCAGATCCTAAGGAATCACATCTTGTAGTAGTGAAGCGGATAATGAAATATTTGAAAGGAACAACCAATGTTGGCTTATGGTATCCAAAAGGCAGTATATGCAGTCTTGTTGGTTATTCTGATTCTGACTATGCAGGATGTAAAACAGATCGAAAAAGCACAAGCGGCACTTGTCATATCTTAGGGAATGCATTAGTATCATGGTCCTATAAAAAGCAAGCATGTGTGGCTCTAAGCACTGCTGAAGCAGAACACATAGCAGTAGGTTGTTGCTGTGCGCAGATTCTATGGCTCAAGCAGCAGTTATGTGACTATGGTCTTGATCTCTGATGCATCCCTCTAAGATGTGACAATACCAATGCTATCAATATCACAAAGAACCTAGTCATGCATTCTCGGACCAAACATATTGACATATGCCATCATTTTCTGTGAGATCATGTGCTCAAGGGCAATGTTGAAGTAACATTTGTGGATACACATAATCAACTAGGAGATATCTTCACAAAGCCTTTGCCTAAAGATTCATTCTATAAGATACGAAGAGAACTTGACATTCTAAACAAAAATGATCTCTAATACAAGGTATTGATACTTTGTAAGTCACTTCTTTTCAAAATCTTGAAATCTTCATTTGATAAGTTGATAGAATTAAATCTTTGATGTATGAATATGTGATTTCTCAACATGTTTATGTATTTTAAATATTGTCTTTCAGTGAAAATTCGACTTAAAAAATTAAATTTTTTTGACTCGTAGCCGAATACACATATTCTTTATTCGAATACACGTTTCCAGAAAACTATGTATTCGACTACAATCAGTATGTAGCCGAATACAGTTTCGAATTTTTGCTTATATATATATATGCATTTTCACATTTTAGGTCAGTTTTCTAAAACTCAACAGCCAAATACAGTTTCTTCTTCACTCTCATTTCTCCAAAACATCACCCATTCTTACTTGCAAACCTTACCAAATCTATCCACTATCATCAAGTGCATATAAGATTCTTCCCAACTCAAAGTCAAAACCCCTAATCCCCAAATTTTTCCCCAAAATCTGAAAACTTCATCTTCTTAAACCTTTACCATGGATGCACGAAAAAGAGGTTCCCGAACCAAGCATGCTTTAGTGGGTCCTTAAAAAAAGAGGGCAAAGAATGACAATGTTGTAGACCTATCAAGATTACTCCACTAACCAGAAGAAATCGACCGGTTCAGAACCTACTACTCGGATAAAAAGCTGATCACTCCAAAATATGGTACACTTGATTCATTCGCAGCTTTTAAATTTCTTGAGTTACTTAGGGCACAACATTTGAAGGCTTTCGTTAGTTATAACGGCCCAATCTATGCTGACTTAGTTAGGGTGTTTTACTGCAACCTTAAGAAAGAAGGATTTAAGTTGGTATCTCAAGTGAAAGGCAAATATACTGAGATGGAGACTCGTACAATTTGAGAAATTCTGCATTTACCATTTGAAGGTCAGAAACATAAGCCTGGAAATCTATGTGAATGAGAAAATGTGACCAAATATGATGCTTATGTATCATTGTGCCGTTTTGACAAAAATATCATGGAAAGAAAACGGGAACAGGCTGGTTCTGAATTTGCTAGGCAGCGGTATGGTGTTGGCAATTTGACCATTGAAAACAGGCTGCTGCACTATTTCCTCAATTACATTCTGGTTCCGGAAGGCACGAAATTATTCACAAATGACTGAATTTGAGCTTTAGAATGTGTACTTTATGCTAGAAGGAACTGATCTCAATTGGTTATATTTTGTCTGGTCTGTTCTGTTTGCTTCCAAGAGTGCGATCGGGTGGCCATATGCCAAAGAGATTACCAGGATTCTGGATCACTTTCAAGTAGATTTTTCAGGTGAAGTAATGTATACACCAACAAAAGACAATGTCTTGGACTTGAATGTGCTGACAAGTATGAAGATTGTATGAAGCGAGCAACTTCAGGCTTATGTCCACAAAGGCGATCTTGGCCAATCATCTATGGCTGCCTAGGATGAAGACAACGTAGAAGAAACGACAACATATGATGATCACGTTTCAAATCGCATGGTCATGGACAAGCTCTCAACTCCCTTCAAACCTTGATCACTGAACGGTTTTAGACTATGGACACCTCCATTCACAACACATTCCAAAATATTGACACAACCATTGCCCATAACCATGAGTCTCTGTTGAATGAACTAAATGGCCTGTCCGTCAAGATTGACCACTTTCACCTCCCATCAGATGATAACATGTAGTTGGCTACTGTAGTTTATGTTCTTTTCTTTCAATGCTTTGTAAAACATTTCGTTTATATTCTTAACATTGCTGATGTATGACTGCGACTTGTTTAACTTTTCACTTTGCTTTTGATACTATATTCCCTATCTTGTGTGATTTTTTTTTATTCCCTGTATACCTTGAATGCTTGGCATACTTGTTTGTTGTTTTTCTTCCTTTTTTATCATGTCAAAAGAGGGAGAAAATTGTATGATGTTGTTGCTGTTGTTGTTAAAGAATTTGTAGGTTTTCAAACTTTCAAAATATGATGGCATGAACTTAAGATCAAAGGGGGAGTAAGCATGCATTAAGAGGGAGAAAAATCAAAACGATCAACGCTTTGAAGTTTCAACAACAACAAGGTTTCGTCATCATCAAAAAGGGGAAGAATGTAAAATACTTATGTTTTTGATGAAGACAAAGACCAATGAAAGTGATCAAGTTGCAAGCTCAAAGAGAAGTCAACAATCAAGTCAACTATTGTCAATATGCTAGAATACTTATAATTTAAGGTACTTGATGCAATCTAATAATATATTTCAAATCCACATGAGAACCTTCCATTTTAGCATATGCATCAAAAGAATTTTCAAAATGTCAAAATGCATGCACAATGTTTGAAAATCAAGTTTTTGACAAAAATCAAAGTTGTATTCGACTATAGCATCTTGAAGTCGAATACAAACTCAAGTCAGTAGCAAAAACTGCATATCTATATTCGACTACAAGATAACATAGCCGAATACAAATACCAAGTTAGTAGCTAAGACTACACTTCTGTATTCGACTAAAGGATGTTGTAGCCGAATACAAAATCAAGTCATAGGCAAAATTCAGTCATCTGTATTCGACTACAAGGATTTTTATTCGAATACAAGGTTAAAATTTTGAAATAAATCTGAACGTTACAGAGGTGTATTCGACTACACTTAGGATGTAGCCAAATACAATTGTGAAGCAATGCAATTTTTCAGCTCAGATTCAACCTGGATTACTACACATGCTCATCAAATTTCTAGGAACAATTGTCACTGATCTTAAGTGATAACTTAGGAGTATAAATACCTCTTAGTTTCAGATTTAACTTAACAACTTTTACATCAATCTTAAAACAACTTTGAACAAACCTTCTGAAATATTTTAATTTATTCAAAGTCATACTTTCATATTTCAAGTACATATTTCACATTGTCATATCATTGAGAAAGGTTCTCTATTGTACTTGAAATTATATTAGACTGTTATCATTGTACAAGAAAGCATCAATTGTTATATCTTATTGATTTCGGTCAAAATCATTGTTGTAAAAACCATTCAAGTTATTGTGTAAATTTAGGAAACTGTACTTTCTTCAAGTGTTGTAAACTAGGATATTGGTGTACTATCTTAGGGAGGTTGTTAGAAGTTTGTAACAGAAGTCTTAGAGTTAGACTTGTACTTATTCTAACAATAGTGGAAAATCTCTTGTGGTGTACAAGAGGACTACATGTGCCCTTGGTTGAAAGGGGAACCAAGATTAATTGTTGTGTTCTTTATTTTTCTGCCATTTACATTTTACCATATTTTAATTCATAGTCAGAAAAATAATCCACTAAGTCTCTAAAAACAAGAAAATTTCAAAACACCTAATTCACCCCCCCCCCTCTTAGGTGCGCCACTATACTAACAACGCGTTCAAAAGATGTTGAACAATGATCAAAATTAGAGGAAGAAAGAAAAGATGAAGAGTTAGAAGAAGAAGAATTGAGAATGAGTTTGAGGAAAAAGAAGTGAGAAAAAGTACTAGAGGCAAGACGAAGAAAACCACCAGATGCAGAAATACCTAGGATTTTAACAACGATAACCACTACAGGAAAAATGAAGAAAACTACTATAGGCATAAATACTTAGAATTTTAACGATATCCACTAGAGGCAAAATGAAGAAAACTACTAGAGGCATAAATACTTCGAATTTTAACGATAACCACCATAGGCAAAATGAAGAAAACTACTAGAGGCATAAACACTTAGAATTTAACAATGAGCAATTAGAGGCCAGAATAAATACAACCATTAGAGACAAAATACATTGGCAATGGTGGAAAACATCCAAGCACGTGTATTTGTCTTCAGGGGTAGAATTTGCACCTGGCACTAAAATTCAAATCTCAAAATTCTAGGATTCCTAAATCACTAACACAACAACGAGCAACGAGTATACAAACCACATGCATGCTAAAAATAAGTTAATGTAATAGAACTCACATAGACGGAACTAAAGAAGAAGATGATTCTTGTTCGAAGTAGCTTTGAGCTTCTCTTGCAGACAGTTTCTCTACTTCACTAATATGTGTTGATTCACAAGGATGAAGAGGCAGAATCATGCATGCAAGGTTACTGGGCAGCTTTGGAATAGAAGGTGAACAATAACCGGTATCGGTTCTTTTCAGAATAATTTGAGAGTGTGTTGCTGGAAAATGAAAGAATATGAAGGTGGAAGATGTATTCGAACACATGAAAGAATGAGAAAGAGAGAGAAGTAAAGGGTGCAAGCTCTATCTTTGCCACTTGGACTTGTTAATACTACTACTTCCCTATTCTATTGTTCCTCCAAATTTAATATTACTAAAAACACATAATTAACAATTAATAAAATTCTATAAAGTTTAATACTTAAATCTTATAAATATTCCTAAGGTAGTGAGAGAGATGTTACATTCTCCTACCTTAAAAAAATTTTGCTCTCAAAATTTTAGAACATACCTGTTCAAAGAGGTAAGGATACTCTCTCTGGATATCAACCTATGTCTCCCTAGTTCCTTCCTCTGAAGATGATCCTCCCCAAACAACCTTCATAAGAGGAATAGTTTCGTTCCTCAATTCCTTAATGCCCATATCAACAATCTGAACTAGCACTGGATCGTATGTGAGGTTTGGTTTGAGTTGAACAAACTCATGGCTTAAGATTTTGGGAGGGTTTGGAATATATTTCTTTAGTTGGGAAACATGAAAGACATTATGGAGAGCAGATAACGATGGTGGCAATGTTAATTTGTAGACAGATGGACATATCCTCTACATAATTTGAAAGGGTCCAATAAAATGTGGGCCAAGTTTCTTAACCTTTAGCACTTTTCCAATGCCAACAGTAGGGTTAACCCTTAAATATACATGATCAGCTTCCTCAAACTCCAAGGGTCTCCTTCTATGGTCAGCATAGCTTTTCTGCCTACTTTGGGTTTTCCTCAACTTGTCCTTAATGATCTTAATTTTATCAGTGGTCTTTTGGATAACCTCAAGCCCTAAAATCCCTTTGTCTCCTACCTCTGCCCAACACATAGGTGTTCTACTTCTCCTTCCATACAAGGCCTCATAAGGTGCCACACTTATACTAGCATGGTAACTATTATTGTAGGAAAACTCCACAAGAGGCAAGCGTGTACTGCAACCCCCACCATCTTCTAAAACACAAGCCCTTAACATATCCTCTAGAGTCTGAATGGTCCTCCCAGTTTGACCATCAATCTTAGGTTAGGTAGTATTAAAGAGTAACCTAGTCCCTAAAGACTTCTGAAATGCTTTCCAAAATACATAGGTAAATTTGGGGTCCCTATCTGATATTATGTTGTGAGGTTCCCCGTGAAATCTCTCTATCTCCTGTATAAATAACTTAGCTAGCTTAGGGGCATTGTAGGTAGGCTTAACAGGTAAAAAGTGGGTTCACTTAGTCAATCTGTCTATAATTACCCAAATGGAATCATACCCTGACTAGGTACGAGGTAGTCCTACTACAAAATCCATGGAAATAGAATCCCATTTTCATTCAGGTATATCCAGAGGTTGCACCAGACCACTTGGCCTATAATGTTCTATTTTTACCTTTTGACAAGTCAGGCACTCAGCAACAAAAGTTGCCACATCATTCTTCATACTTGGCTGCCAATGACCCTTCTTGGGATCTTGATACATCTTGGTGGCTGCAGGGTGAATGGTCAAGTGGCTCTAAAGGGCTTCTTCTAATACTATCCTCTTTAATTCCTAGTCCTTAGGTATACATATGATGTTTTTAAACATAATTGTCCCATCTGTTGCCCTTGAAAAACTCTCTTGTTCCCTATCTAGTTCTTCGGACTGCCTAATTTGCTCCCTAAGATCACTGGTTATGTCTAATTGATTTAATAGAATCCCTCCTAAAGAAATGTCATGTTCATATTAAGGTCTCTAAATCTCTCTATCAAATCCATTTCTTGGATCATTAAATGAGATAAGTGGATTGATTTCCTACTCAAGGAATCTACTACCACATTAGTCGTGCTTGGGTGGTATCTTAGCTCAAAATCATATTCCTTTAAGAATTTCACCCTCTGATCAAAAAGGTACTTTATACTTTTATGGTCACTTAAGACATTAAAATGTGCTCCATACAAATAATATCTCTAGATCTTTAAGGCAAACACTATGGCAGCCAGTTCTAGGTCATGAGTAGGGTAATTTCCCTCATGTGGTTTTACTTGCCTTGAGGCATAAGCTACTACCTGACTACTTTGCATTAGTATACAATCTAGTCCTTTCAATGATGCATTACAAAATTTTTGAGTGTTTGAAAAATCTTCTAAAACTAATGATCATATACAAAAGATGCTCTTTTCTAGTTAACCTAGTTAGAGGCAAGGCAATTTGGGAAAATTATCTAATGTATCTTCTATATACCGTATCAAGCCTAAGAAGCTCCTAACTTCAGTCACACTCTTAGGTCGTTCCCACTCTATTACTTCCTCTACTTTATAGGGATCAACTGCCACTCCTTCCTCAATGATCACATGGCCCAAAAATTTCACTTTTGACATCCAGAATTAACATTTTCTAGGTTTGGCATATAATTTCCTATCTTTATGTATTTGTAGCACTATCTGGAGATGTTCTACATGTTCCTCATGGGTTTTTGAGTATATCAAAATGTCATCTATGAATACCACTACAAATCTATCAATGTATGGTCTAAAAATTATATTCATATAATCCATGAATATAGCTGGGGCATTGGTCACCGCAAAAGGCATACCTAAGAACTCATTACTTCCATACCTAGTCCTCAAGGATATTTTAGGGATATCCTCTAACTTTATTCTGATTTGATGATATCTTGATCTCATATCAATCATGGAAAACACAGTAGCACCTCCTAATTGATCTAAAAGGTCATATATCCTAGGCAAATGATATTTATTCTTAACGGTTACTTTGATTAACTCCCTATAATTTATACAAAGTCTTATACTACCATCTTTTTCTTTACTAACAATACAGGGGCTCCCCAAGGTGACACACTTGGTCTGATAAATTGATTGCTTATAAGATCCTCCAACTGATTTTTCAATTCACTCAACTCTAAAGGGTACATTCTATAAGGGTTAATGGAGATTGGTCCAGTTCTAGGGATCAAGTATGTGGAGAACTTTATTTGTCTTTCTGAAGGCAGAAATGTCACATCTTCTTGAAAGACATCCTCATACTCACTGACCACGGGGATGTTTGATAATTCTACTTTTGACCTTGAGTTAGAGGATAACAGCAAAAGTATGCCTTCCATTGTTTAATCATTGGAAATGTTGAGAAGAATTGAAAAAGGGAAGGAAGTTCTGGTTTCTCTGGTTGGGGAATACCTAGGGGAATGATAATTTTCTTACCATGGTAGACTACAGTCATTGAATGTTCAGACATCCAATCCATTCCTAGTATAATATATAATCCCTTAAGGTGTAAGCAAACTAAATCTACCAATATTAAATAAGATAATTGGACACTAATGACACATTAAGAAAGTTTCAGTTGAACTCTTAGCTGCAGTAGTTACAACTAAGGATAAAGATAATTCAAGTAAGGAAATAGGGAGTTGTAAAACACAATATGAGAATATGAATGAATGAGATGCACCAGGTCAAATACGACAGTCAAAGAAGTTTGATTTATGAAATAAGTACCAGTAATCAGATTGTGATTCTTACCATTCTTCGCATTAAGGGCAAAGACTCTCTAAGTATTAGGTTTTCTTGAGTTTGCATTTCATTGTTTGTGACCACACTGTTCGCAATAGTATTCGAATTGCTTCCCAACCAAGCAATTTCCCCCATGCTCCTTGCCACACTTAACACACATCTTTACTCTTCGGGAACTGGAGGTTTGTACTTGCTTTCCCTTCCTTTGAGGAGTCTTTACTTTCAACTATTGACGAAACCTTACAAACTCTCTCTTTTTTCTGCCACTTAGCCTACCTCTCTTCTTGTGCCTTTTTTATATTGTCCTCCACAATATAGCTTTTGTGTACCAAAGTGGAATAATTGGTAAGCTCCATATGGCCTAAATTTCTTTTGATCTGAAACCTCAATCCCCACTCAAATTGGTTTATCTTCCACTTTTAAGACCCTTAATTTTAAACTCTAATTTATGCAATTTTAGTGTGTTCTATGTTAAATTGCTGAGGCATTTAACCCAATTTTAATTCATTTTGGGAATTAAGTACAAAAAGCTATTTTTGTTAGAGTTTGTTATATGTTTGATATATGTGTGTACACACACACACACACACACACACACACACACACACACACACACACACACATATATATATATATATATATATATATATATATATATATATATATATATATATATATATATATATATATATATATATATATATATATATATATATATATATATATATATATATATATATATATATATTAAGACCCGGTTAAAATTAATTGTCGAAGAATAATTTATTTACGTTACGAAGAATTTAATACCGGGCAATTTTGTTAAGATATCTCTCGTTTCTGAAAATTTTATTTGTCAATTGAGTTGCGACAAGAGTAGATATTTTTATCAAAATAGTTTGGGATGTGAGTGAAGTAATGTGTGTAAGAATATTTAGATATTTGTTGGTTTGGTTTAAATATATATATATATATATATATATATATATATATATATATATATATATATATATATATGTGTGTGTGTGTGTGTGTGTGTGTGTGTGTGTGTGTGTGTGTGTGTGTGTGTGTGAAGGCTAGGGTAGGAATTAGAAACAAAAAGGAAAACTTAAACATTTCTTCTTTGCTTCGCGAAAACTTCAACCACTTCTTGCCTAGATCTAAGCTTCCTTTCGAGAAGTGATAGAGGGGAAAGTTGCTCCTTGCCACGCTTCGGGCTAGTGAGCTAGTTTTCGAAGCGACGACGTGAGCGATGTTTTTACCGTAATTAATCGCGGTACCCTAATCGGTTGTTAAAGCTATCGTTAACGTAAAGGGCTCCTTCCAAATTTTTAGCTTGCATATAAGATTTTATGTGTGCATTTATGGAGTTTGAAATGATGAAATTGATGTGTGAGTTTCTGGAAAATGAATTTTATGCGATTATGTGTGAAATAGTGGAATTTGGAAGTGATGTGGTTGAGGTGTAGTTGATGTGGTTTATGTGCGATTTGATGTTATTGAATTAATGTGATTTATGTGTGGTTTTGTGGAAATTGAATTGATGAATTTTTGTATGTATTGTGAATTGTAGATTAAATTTGATGTGTGTTTTAGGAAATCAGTTTTGAGTGTACTCTGTGAAATGTTAAAAAATCATTATTGTTAAATGAGTATTAAAAAAAGGGGAATCTTTTAAAAGTTGCATTTACGTAATGTTTGTGGTGAAAAGAGTCAGAGTATACTCATGCATTTCATAGCTTGTGGTGACCACGATAGGCCACAGTGGCAGTGGTGACCGCGATGGGCCACGAAGTTAAGTGGTGACCGTGATGGGTCACGGCATGGTTCCATGCGATAGTTTGTCCATCTTATCCTTACGAGGATTTGACTGTAAGTGTAAGGCCTGTGATAGGCTACACTTTAGTAAATTGTGTAGGCCTATGATAGCTGGCACCTTGGTAATTTGTACTAGGACTGTGATAGGCAGTGCAATTATGATTTACACCGGTTTTATTAGTTGTGTAAGGCATGTGATGGGCTACACATGAGTAAATTTTGGGAGCCTGTGATAGGTGGCACCTCGGTAATTTGTACTAGACCTGTGATAGGCACTACAATTATGGTTTACGCCCCTCGCAGAGGGTTTTTGTTTGGAATTGATGTGTAAGGCTTGTGATAGGCTACACTTAGTAAATCGTGCGGGCTTATGATAGGTGGCACCTCGATAATTAGTACTAGACCTGTGATAGGTGTAACAGCCCGATTTTTTTTTTAAAACAAAATTGACCATAAAGAGAGAAATACATTTGGATAAAATATTTAAGTCGTATCACAACGACAAAAGTCAACAATAATTACAAACAGCGGAAACGGTTTTGAAATGAAAATCCAAAATATTTAAAACAAAAAAATACACCGAGGCTTTGAGACCTATCCAACGTAGCTCATACCCCTTGGGGTATTCTCGGCAGACACCTGTACAAAAGCACTGCCCCAAGAATTTTAACTTCCCCACGTCACATCAAAAAGTGGTACAAGGACCCATCAAAATAAAAGTCAAGTTGACAATATATGGTATAGGTACAATCTTCCAGAAGGAAATAAATACAACCACAACAGATAGACATCTAGCCCCTATACAACCATCTAATCTGATCATGCTACAAAAAAAAGCTATAACCCAAGTGATCTCCACGTGCCCCGCAGAAATCCTTCTGACACAGCAGTGGTTAGGTAAGTCTAACTCCGTTCCCATATCCAAAGTACTAACTGGTAGGACGATCCTGATTCTCATCTGAGGGCAAAGCCCAGATTTCCACAATAATTGTAAAGGTCACCAACCGAAATTAACAAACATCACATAGCATTTAAATTTTAAATGTACAAAATAACCTGTCAACTTAGCATACATCTAGAAAGGGTTTTCAAATGCCACACATGCATAATCAAAGATGAAAAGTGAAGTATTTAACCAAACTACACTGTCGTATTCGAATACAGCATCCTTGTATCCGAATACAGTGCTATTTCACAAGTCAGTAGCAAAATTGAATATCTATATTCGACTACACACTGCTTGTAGCCGAATACAACTGCTAAAATTTGTAGATTTCAGTTTCGAAAATGTTTCGCAATCATTCAACACTGACCACACAAAGTCAATCAATTGCACTCATCAATTACAGCACAATTACAAACAACAACCGAGTATGTATATACAACCATCACAGTATATCAAACATGACTCGCGTGCCAAACACCCTAATGTAATGCGTATATGCCAATGCACATGATTCCGGAATTCCAAACCAAAACCCTCCTCGAAAGGCGTAAATCATAATTGTATAGCCTCTCACAGACCAGTACTAATTATCAAGGTGCAATCTCTCATGGATCAGCACAATTTACTATCGTACAACCTCTCACAGACCAGTACAATTTTCTATGCGTGCAATTGCTCACAAATCAGCACGACTTACAAGAGTGCAATCTCTCACAAATCAGCACGACGCGAAAATCCCCGCAAGGATAAGATGAACCAACTATTCACATGGCATCATCTCGTAGCCCATCACGGTTACCAAGTACTATGAAATGCATGAGCATACTCTGACTCTTTTCACCACAACCATTAAGTAAATGCAGCTATTAAAAGATTCCCCTTTTTTAATACTCATTTAACACTAATGAATTTTCAATCTTTTCACAGAGCATACTCAGACATATTAATTCATAATCCAACAAATTCACATCAAATTCAATCTACAAACCACATTAAATACAACAATCCAAATTCCACAAATCCACACGAAATCACTACAAATTACTCATTTTTTTAAAAACTCGTCATATTTCAACCACAATACACCAATTAATTTCCATAATTGCAAACATGCATTTACACCAAATTTATTTCCTCAAATCACTCCTCAAACACATCAAAACAATTTCTCATAAAACACCTTAAATTCATTTTCTACAAATCCACACATCAAACACGACAAATTCAATCAATTCGAATGCCAAAATTTCACACCAAATTTAATCGTGAGTCATCTGTGTTCACAACTCCACATTTTCAAATTATAAATCACCAAATTTAATCTCTAAAATTTTCAACCATAAATCCACACATAAATCACATCTCAAAAATTCATAATATTAATTATAAACACATAAACCACACCATACTTGAATCACCACAACAACATTAATATCTCAGAGTTCTCTCCACCGCTAACTCGGTGCCAACAGCCTCGATTCCTTTTCGAGACTCAAGGAGCTAACTACATAAACATAAATATTCGTAACAATTTGTTCACAACTAAAGTTTATCCAACCACAACAAAATTCTAAAATTATATCTTTTTCACACACCAAACTTTTACAACCAAATAATCTACATTATTTAGTTAAAATTAAATAAGACAAATATTGTCCAAATCACACGTACGCACACTCAGCTATTAAGGCACCAAAATTTTGAGTTAATAAAATACTCTAAACTTTTTCTTTTTAAAATTTCAACTTTAGTTCAAACTCATTTATTTGAAAATAACTCATTTCGTAACTCAAACACGTCAAAATTATTTGTTTTTTTAACCATTACTAACAAAATCGACCACATTAATCACATTAATTCAATCTCAGCAAATCGCACACAATTCACATCAAACTACATCTCAAACGCGTCAATTTTAAATTCCGCTAATTCATGCATAAACGAATTAAATTCATTTTCACCATTTTACACATCAAATACACCAAATTTCTTTTCCATAAAATCACATATAATGTCCTAAATGCAAACTAAAAGTTTTGAAGGAGCCATTACCTTAATGGGCATTTAACAGTCGATTACAGTACCGCGATAAATTCTGGTTAAATATTTTGTTCGCACGTCACTTTGAAAACTAGCTCACTAGCACCGCAGCGTGGAGGTGAGCAATTTTCCCTTCTGCCAATTCGCGAGATGGAACTTAGATTTAAGTGAAAATGGAGGTTTTGTGTTTGTGGGTTTTGGTTTTTATGTTTTTGTTTTGAAAGCTGGAGAAAGAAAAGGAAAAAGAAGCAGTGGAGAAAGAAAAGGAAAAGGATGCAGCGTGAGTGAGAAGCAGAAAGGCGTGGGTTCTGATTTCCTTTCTCTCTCTATCTATATATAATAACTATATACATATATGTAACTTATACTATATATGTATATATATACTAACATCTAACTAATATAATATATATATTATTACTTATACTACTTACTAACATATATATATATATATATATACTATGCTAACTAATATATATATATATATATATATATATTATTACTTACAATAATAATATTATAATATTATATATATATATATATATTATAATTAAACCAAATCAATAAATATCTAAATATTGTTACACACACCTCAACTATTTTGATAAAAATATTTATTCTCATTGCAACTCAATTGACAAGTAAATTTTTTAGCAATTAAAGATATTTTTAACAAAATAGTCCGGTAATAAATTTTCCGCAACGTAATTAAATTATTTCTTGCCAATTAATTTTAAACGGGTCTCATAAAAATATCATTGGAATTTAACATTCGAAATACCAATAAAATTGGCTAAAAAGTCTCAAAATTCAACATAAAAGCACATCAAAAACAAAAAGTACAAATTAAAACTACGGGTCTTACAATAGGCAGTACAATTATGATTTACGCCTCTCGAGGAGAGTTTTTGGTTTGGAACTTCGGAATCATGCGCATTGGCATATACGCATTGCATTAGGGTGTTTGGCACGCGAGTCATGTTTGATATATTGTGATGGTTGTATATGCATACTCGATTGATGTTTGTGATTGTGCCGTAATTGATAAGTGTGATTGATTGAATTGGTGTTGAAAGTGTTGAATGATATCGAAACGTTTTCAAAATTGAAAATCTGCATTTTTCACAGTTGTATTTGGATACAACATTACTGTATTCGAATACGACCGCACAAGGTTTGCTACTGACTTATGATTTCGCACTTGTATTCGAATACAACGGGGTGATTTTTGCTACTGACTTATGAATTAGCACTGTATTCGAATACAAAGATGCTATATTTGAATACGACAATGCAGTTTTGTTAAAAACTTCATTTTTTGATTATGCATGTTTGGCATACGAAAACCCTTTCAAGGAGTATGCTAAGATGAAAGGTCCTTTTGTGCATTTAAAATTTAAATGCAAAGTGTTCTTTGTTAATTTCGGTTGGTGACCCTTTACATTATTGTGGACCGGGCTTACGCCCCCAGGTCATTAGAGTTTTGAGTCGTGCTGGAATTGCAACGACGTTGAAGGCGTGGCATAGTGATGAGTTTGAATTTGTGATCGAAAGCAGGTGGCTTGATACCACTCGTGGATTCTCAGTACACAGTCACCGTCAGTTAGATTAATGTTCAGCTTAAGGTTTTATTTAAGAATTTTATTTATTTTCTGTTTCTTATTTCAAGTTTGTTGTCGCAAAGGGAACTTATGTATTGGAAACAATTTATTTTAGCCGGTTGTATATTATGATGAAATTATTTATGACATTTGTCGTTTGTGTTACTACTTGATATTTTATCAATTTATTTTTGAAAAAAAATACACCCGCGCTGTTAAAAATCGGGGTGTTACATACTCTTCAATTGGTGCATATTTGGCATGTAGGCAAAACTTGGCCAATTTTTCAAACTTAGCCACAAACTCTACAACATACATGCCTCCTTTTTGCAGGTGCACAAACTCCTTCTCCTTTTGTCTTCTAGCACTTCTTGGATAGTACTTGTCTAGAAAGGCCAATTAAAAGTATTCCTAACTCATGGGGGTTCCTTGGGTCTGAAGATGAGTTCTTGCACTCTTCAACCAATACTCTGCCTCACCCTTTAGTAGGTTGGCAGCAAATGCCACTTTATGTTCTTTAGTGCAGGGCACCACTTAAAATACCTTCTTAATCTCATTCAGCCAAGCTTAGGACTTTGAGGGATTGTGGCTGCCCTAGATGTTTGGAGGCTGCAACTTAAGGAAATCATACAACACCCTATTGGCATTTTGAATACCATCTCTTTGCACTGCCATTTGTTGCACCAATTTGTGGGTGGTTGTGGCTTGCATTTGAATAGCCTACATCACCCTTTCCCAGGGTTCACCAACAGGTGGTGGTGGAGTATTATCTTCTGGAGGAGCGTTGCGTCTTCGCCTTTCAGGTCTTCCAGCCATAATTCTTTATACCAAACACAAAATTATAAGTTGATCATGCTTAATATTTGGTGAATAATGCTTAGAACATATAACAAAAGAAATATTATTCTACTTCCTAACCTACAACCCATAGTCCTAATGAATCAACCTGGCTCTGATACCAAAATGTAAGACCTAAATCCAATTATCTAGAACCAGACAATTGGATTTATACACCTTAATAAAAAAAAAACAGAGGCAATAATAATGAACAATAATTTATAATCACCAAATTCAGCTGAAAACTACATTTAACAATTATAGTTTACAATTTATTCAACAAATTCATAATATATTACATCTGGAAATAAAACACCATTGTCTGATTACAATATAAAATAAAAATATCAAATTTAAATGTCACCGAGTCTGGAATTGTTCTTTTGATGCAAAACTCATATCAAGTTCCTCAAGCTGCTAAGGAAAAATAATGAAGGGGTGAGATATAAAATCCCAGTGAGCTATGAAAATAAAGGGATGGGTTGTTTTAAAAATATTTATTTCATTAAAATTTTAAAACTATGCATGACCTTAAATCTTTTCCTTGAAACAAGGAAAAGTCGCCCAATATCTTGATGTGGGTCACCAAGGTAATTGGGACTTTATTGGTAAAGGTGGTCTGGCCAAACCCCAACCAGCGTCCTAATTGTTCTTCTCTACCTGTTGTTCCATGCTTGGAACAACCTGAATGTCTGAACGCAATAAGGTTATGCATGATCTGATTAATGAGGATATATTGAACTTGAGATGTTTTTTTATGAAATGTCTTTATTATGAAATGTATGCAATGCATTCTTCATCTACAACAATTATAAACAACTTAGTAATGTACTAATATTCAAGTTGGAATTTAATCCTAGGTCCTTTATTGGAAGCACAAAGATCAGAGGATACGTGGACCAGAGAATGCATGGACAAGATGAAACGCGATTAGAGGATGCATAGACCTGAAGCTAAATGGTTAGAGGATGCATGGACTTGAGGCAATGTGGTCAGAGGATGCATGGACTAGAGGAAATGTGGTTAGAGGATGCATGGTACAGAGGCAACATGATCTGAGGATGCATAGACTAGAGGCAACGTGGTTAGAGGATGCATGAACAAGATGCACCATATAAAAGGACGCATGGACTAGAGGCAACATGGTTAGAGGATGCATGGACCAGAGGAAACTTGGTCATAGGGTACGTAGATGATCCGCTGTCGCACACGGATCAAATACGATTGAAAATATATGTAAAAAGGGGTAATAACTCGAGTCGTTTCACACGGACTTCTAATATAATAATATTAAACTAATTGAGAGTTCAAATTCAGAAAGGGGGGTTTTTATAATGATTTAGTTTGAATAAATGAGCAAAACGATTAATCCACTTATTCGAGTTTCGGACCTATCATAGATTCTATCAATGAGTTTAATTCCTAATTTGTCACTCTATTCTCATTTGACTATAGAATTGATCAAACAAGCGTAATCAAACCTATGTGAATTCGGTTTCGTTGACTGAATTAAGCATCACAATCATCAAAATATTATTATAATTAACGTTCAAGCGTCGCAAAATTATAATTCAATTAAATTAGAAACGAAACAAAATTTTGTCAAACGAATTTAATCGATCCTATTGAAATTCAATTTAAGCAATCAGAATATCAAAATAATCAAATAAAAGAAATAGAATCATGAATTTGAATTGACGGTGTAACCTGAATCTCTAGGTGTTGATGAAACCTCGAACTCGTGGATTAACCTAACGAACATAGACTTCCATGAAATTAAAATAAAAGTGTTTTTATTTGTCTGATCTCTGGTTCCGAAAATAATACATGGCAAGAAAGGAAAGAAACTCCAAATAAACAGTGCTCGATTTTTGGGCTTTAAAAACAAGTGGCCCACTATTTAAAATTATTACAAATGTCCAGATTATGAAATCTGAAATTTAGGCCCAGTAGTGTTCCGCATTGAGATTTTATTCTAACACAAAAGTTGTAGCTCTGATTTTTAGCTTTGCAACGACTGCTCGCATGCTTCAATCTAATATCTAGAGCTCAAGTTATGGCCTACAGAGTGAGCAGGGGTCAAAATGCAAATAATAAAATTATAATTCAATTTCAACCCAAAGTTTAGAAACAAGCTAAAAACTATTCTAAGCTATAAAGAGATTTAAAAAAAAAACAAATTAAAAAGCTAGAAACATGCGCCCAAGTGCTATGGTCAGTAGACCAGAGGAATAATCAGAGGAAACGCATATCGTGGAAGTATCGGAGGAAATGTGTCTCATAGAAGTATCAGAGGGAACGCGTCCCGTGGAAGAACCAGAGGAAATGCATCTTGTAAAAGAGTCAAAGGAAACTCATTCAGAGGATGTTGAATAGTGATCAAAGTCTAAGGAAAAAAGAAAACAGAAAGATATCATATCAATGTCTTACAAACCACTAATTTAATATATACACTAACTTAAACCCTTGTCGTCTTAGTAACATGTTCTAAGATATGAGGACCACAAGGACCCATAAAGGGAGAATCAAAGTCCTTCTTGTTGTCTCACCTAAATCATATAAAAAAAACATGAAGTTCAATTTAGATATGTAAATAATGGTGGCATTAAGATGATGGAAGGAGGCTAGAGTTTTCTTTTTCATTTTGTTTGTGATGAAGATTTTGTGGCTTAGGAAATTTAGAGTGATAAGTGTGTAAAACAAAATGGATTGAAAGGCAATAATTTGTAGGTCAACTATGTTATTTTTTTTTGTGAATTAAGTTTTGACCAAAAACATTTTCTAAGATTCTTTTTGTAATAAAACAAAATCATCATCTTGATTTAAAAAGAAGGATTGGTGTGAGGTTACAAAAAGGAAGAGAATATTTTTGTTCTCTATTGATTGTATACAAAAACCATTAACACCAATAATTTAATTTGTAACTTGAATTTCAATTAATTAATTATAGATACTAAGGAATAGAGAGAGGGATGAGTGCATGGTGCCATGAGTGAGAGAAGATTCATTCTTTCCCCTCTTAATATGTTGAGAAAAGGACATCAAAACTATCATTATGCCAATACAACACATTCAAGAGCCATAAACTCCTTGTCTTGGAGTGAGCTTTGAAAGGATGGACGAAAACACGTTTTTTTTAAAAAAAAAGATGGATGGAACAAAAACATTTTCTCGCAAGAACACTCATGCATGAGGGTTGAGCTCACTAACTCTACTATCTTCTATCCCAAATATTTATTTGGTCTAAAATAAAACAAACAAACAATATAGTCCCTATAAATTATAATTTAATTAAATAATCGATCTAATAATTTATCAACTAAATTAAATCATGCAAGACAAAAACTTATCACTATAGGTCACGCAGAAAAATAATAAAATGAAACTAAAACATCTTATACGTCAATTTCATGATTATCTAAACTATAAATATACAAAATAGACAATAAACCATTTAGAAACTAATCATGCAAGAATTAGTCATGTTGTAATTGTTCCACCAAAATAATTAAATAAAAATAAAGGTACTAATTATTTAAGTAAAATAAAAGGTGATACAATTTAATTTAATTTCTTTACACATAGAACAAAATAATTAATTAAATAATAAAATATGACAATTACAACGAAAGACACATATCACAGACTTAGTTGGGTGTAGAACTCAACCACTCATTGCAAGACGACTTTCCTTCATGTACAAAGTCAATTTTTCTTAGGGTTCCCTCTATGGCTTTCTATCGTCAATCTATTTTCTACTGGTCGACATCCTCATAGACTTCAGTGAGACTTGTCACCAAAAATTCACCTAACCCCTGTTGGAACAAAGTTGGTCCCACGAACAATTCCTTTAGTATTTTTATGTTAACAAAGATATTTTGTGAGAACAATATATTTCACTAAAAGCTTCATTAAGTATGCAGAAATTAGAACAAAAAAATCAGAGGATACCACCAGAGGAAGTCACTAGAGGACGTAAGAGGAAACAAAATCACATACGTCAACAAAATCCTTAGAATTCGAAAAAATGCACGCGCAAGAAAAGTTTGCAGATCTGCCTCTAATATCGTGCTTCTAGTAATTTTGCGTGTTTTTATGTCTGCCTCTGAAGACCAAAGCGTGTTTCCTCAATGACTATGAAGAATAAGAGTTAATGATACTAATGGAGACAAGTCAACGACTCTGATGGAAGGTCAAAAGCTCTAACAGATTGAGAAAAATACTAAATTGGACTTAGTTGTATTCTTACTTCTGGATGTCCAAGAACAAGCCCAGATTTGGTCCCGCCTAAATCCAATCAAGCATACGAAGGAAGACCCAAGTGAATCAATTTGCAAACATATTCTAAACAAATACGCACAATAGCTTTTCTAGAAGAATGGCTCAGATCAGATTCGAAAATAAAAAATGCCTAACGGTCATATTATCAAGATCATATCAATCAAAACTATAATTACAGAAAATCTTTGTTGACCAAGGAGAATTTGAGATACGATTCATAAACCTTTATTTCATCTATAAATAATAGATCAAGGTTGAAGAAGAAAAACGACAACAAGAACAACAACAAACTCATAAATCCTAAAAACCAAAGTTATTCAGAAAACCTCAAGAGCTCAATTTTTCTCTAAGTATTCAAAGTTTAAGGTCTCAAGTTCTAGAAAAGCACTCGTTAAACTTTATATTATTTAGTGCTTAGCGCTTCATTGTAAGTTTGTAATCTTTGTAACAAATCTACTTAGAAGAAGCAAAACAGAATCAGAGTCACCACTTTGTAACCCAGCCAAGTAGTGGCTTTAGTTTGCCTCTAACAATCTATATGTTTCAGGTTGTGTAGAGAAGACTTGACTTGTAGGGTCAAGTGTTGCTGTAATTCAAGTATTGAATTAGTGGAGAAATCCTTCTGTGTGAAGGTATTGACTTGTAGGGAGTGGAGAAATTCAAGTTGGTGGCAAACCATGATAAAATCTGATGTGTTATTTTTACTTCCACACTGTTTGTGTTGGGTTACTGCTACCTCTGGTGTGTTATTGCTACCTCTTATTAGTCCAAACATTTAAGTCACCAAACCAGAATTAGAATTAGAATTAAGAATAGAGTTTTAATATTAGGCAAGCACAATTCAACCCCCCTTCTCGTGTTTTCGCACCTACAACCCCTAGCTTTAATTGTTCTCACTTCCTTATTCAGCTAATTCTACCATTTCACATAAATATTTTGCACCACCAAAATCGTCACTTTAACCATTGTTCTCCCCCTCGAACAATTATATGTCCAAGTGGTAGAATTCTTATGCCGAGAGGCACTGAGTTCCCTTAAACTCATACCAATCAGAACTACTTACAAGAGTTTGACAACACTCCCGACTTTCACACCAAAGAGAACAACACAATCACACAAACTATTTTACTCAAGGGATAGACGAAACATTGACTCTTTAAGACTCTTAATAGATTTAGTAATACCAAACCTAGCGCCTGACAGCTTAGGACACCCCAACCCACAAAGTCTGAGCTTAGATCAGTCGTGCTCTAATACCATAGTGTAACACCCCGATTCTCAAAATTCCTTTAAAATAAATCACTCAACAATACATTTTTCAAGGTAAATGAAAACTTTCAAAATAGAATATCTCTATATTTTAAATTGTAAATTTATATCCAATTAAAGGCAATGATTAAGGTTTCAAAGTTGACACCCGATTGTCCCTAAACTAATCGTTACAACGCTATACTTTGACGTCATGGCATGTAGCTCTATATCTTTCGTTCATGATCCTCAATATCATTTATCACATGTAGCTTTATATTATATGTAAAAACATTGTTAGCTAAACCACTATTTTTTAACATTTTCTTTTTAAGGATTTTTATCCTTAGAAGCGACTTGTCTACCATGCTTTAGATGCAAGTGAGACTCCTATACAATATTAAATTCCCAGTAGAGACGTCCATTTTGATTTGAACAGTACTAGCTGATAATTGGTTTCATAAACTTTACAAATAAGTTATCTTTCGAACTTTTGGTTCAAACTAGTTTCTATGAGGATCAATATAAAATAATAATAATATATTTCCATAGTGATTTTCAGATGCTTGTTTCTCCCCCTAATATTGAGAATACTTATTCATCAAATGAAATTCAAAAAACATTTTGTAAACAAGTCTCAAATTTCTTAGCTCAATATACTCTATTATAAAAAAGACATTTTATATGAAGTATGTATTCTCAATATTCACATATTGGAGCAATTGAAACATACACAAAACATCCAAAAATTCTTTTAGATTGGAATATTATCTTATCAACCCATAAATTGATTGTGAATTAAGGGGGTGACTTAGGTATATTAACTTGTTGACTTGATGTCAATCAATATCTCAACGTTTGTGATTGCACGTTCCCAAAGTAGAATTTAGAAGTTATGATCTCATAAGTATTGGTCATACAATTAAGTTTACACGTCTAAAGAATGGATCTTCAAGTCCATTTATGCGGATGAACATATGTTACATGAAGTTAACCATCCATTCTATTAAACATTCAATATTTTCGAAATTATTTCTTGAAAATTATGAAAGAGATCTCATAGTCAAAATAGTTGTTATAACAATCTCACAAACATTTGGTTGTTAGTTGATAATAAATATAAACAATACTATTTAGTTTATGGTCGGTGTATTGATTCAAATGATTTAGTTTATGATCGGTGTATTGATTCACAAATACAACTTCATATTCATTCAAATGATCGGTGTATTCATTCAAATGATTGGTGTATTGAAACACTCATTCCTAAAACTATTTTTTGCATCATAATAGATCTGAGATGGCCCACTGATCTTGGCAAAAACAAACATAATAAGATATGTAAATTTAGGTTTACAATAACATGAATTACAACATGACATGACATAGATTCATAAGAAGTTATATGATATAACCTAACCTTTGCTTATAGTTTTTATGCTTTATGTTCAACAATAGCCACTGAATTATATTAATAACCCATAAATCTGGCCACCAAATTATATTACTTACCCACCTATCTTCAAAGGCGTACCATAATATAAATTACATAAAACAAATATGATATAGTTTGTAATATTAGTATGCTTGTAATATCAATTTTCATTTAGTAAAAAAAATAATATCAACGCTCATTGTTTGTTTCCTCAAAATGTTTGTCAGGACCGACCTAACATGTTATGAGGCCTAAAGTGAAACTCTCAGACACCTTTCAAAGTTATTAAATCAATTATTAATATTTTATTTAATAGTTATAGAAATTTCTTTGGCTGAAATCATGACATTTTCAAATCCATTTTCTCTTTTTAAAAAAAATAAAATAAAATAAGACCATTCAACTGTTTTATAGCAACATAAGAACTCATGTAGAATTTTCCATCTTTTAGTTGAAGAAAGAAATAGTTCGTATGTAAGTTGTACAACTCCAAGAACTCATGTTAGCAATGATCACTACTTGTCTCATGATTTCTGAATTTATAACTAATATTTCTCACGTTAGCAATGTGCTCACTACTTATCTCATGATTTCTCAATTTATAACAAATATTTCTTCAATCCCTACTACCTTAATTAGCCAATTTATTTGGACTAAGAAGAGCATTAATTAATCTGCAATAAAAGCAAAATAAGATTAACTCTTTTAGTAAAATCTATGTCAATTAGTTTAACCTTACCTTTTTTCTACCAATAAATTAAATCTCTCAAACGTGTATCAACAAGCAATCAACAATATTTTCAATTTTACTTATTTATTTATAGACCCTTGTGCGATTCAATAAAAGTTTCAGTACAGCTTAATTCATATTTTTTTAGTTGATATTTATATCTTAGATAATTTATTAAATTAATATAATTATATTGTATAATATTTATTTTACAATTGATAATAAATGTTTCAAAATTGATATTGTATAAATTTTCAGTTGACAGGGCCGACATAAACGTCTTTAAATGGTTCTTTTTGAGTTACGAAACATGTTTCAAAATCAATTTGTCACCGAAGATATAATTGGGTTGAGTCGCTGACTAATTCGCTACGTTT
>JBBPBP010009779.1:36214447-36274989 GCA_037974735.1 Cicer chorassanicum
TTTGTAATATTAGTATGCTTGTAATATCAATTTTCATTTAGTAAAAAAAATAATATCAACGCTCATTGTTTGTTTCCTCAAAATGTTTGTCAGGACCGACCTAACATGTTATGAGGCCTAAAGTGAAACTCTCAGACACCTTTCAAAGTTATTAAATCAATTATTAATATTTTATTTAATAGTTATAGAAATTTCTTTGGCTGAAATCATGACATTTTCAAATCCATTTTCTCTTTTTAAAAAAAATAAAATAAAATAAGACCATTCAACTGTTTTATAGCAACATAAGAACTCATGTAGAATTTTCCATCTTTTAGTTGAAGAAAGAAATAGTTCGTATGTAAGTTGTACAACTCCAAGAACTCATGTTAGCAATGATCACTACTTGTCTCATGATTTCTGAATTTATAACTAATATTTCTCACGTTAGCAATGTGCTCACTACTTATCTCATGATTTCTCAATTTATAACAAATATTTCTTCAATCCCTACTACCTTAATTAGCCAATTTATTTGGACTAAGAAGAGCATTAATTAATCTGCAATAAAAGCAAAATAAGATTAACTCTTTTAGTAAAATCTATGTCAATTAGTTTAACCTTACCTTTTTTCTACCAATAAATTAAATCTCTCAAACGTGTATCAACAAGCAATCAACAATATTTTCAATTTTACTTATTTATTTATAGACCCTTGTGCGATTCAATAAAAGTTTCAGTACAGCTTAATTCATATTTTTTTAGTTGATATTTATATCTTAGATAATTTATTAAATTAATATAATTATATTGTATAATATTTATTTTACAATTGATAATAAATGTTTCAAAATTGATATTGTATAAATTTTCAGTTGACAGGGCCGACATAAACGTCTTTAAATGGTTCTTTTTGAGTTACGAAACATGTTTCAAAATCAATTTGTCACCGAAGATATAATTGGGTTGAGTCGCTGACTAATTCGCTACGTTTTGCGGCCTATATTGTGCAGAGTATCAAGCATGAAGTCCCTAGAATATGGCGATTAAAATCACTCGCAACATGTTACTATGACCACCGCTCTAAAAGACCTCCGTAAAAAACAAACAAAAACCGCTCTTAATGGTACTAAAGATCACTAAAATATCGACAGAACTACGGCATAAAAACCACGCATAGTATTAATAACACAACGGGGAGAAGTGACTCGCAAATGTATGAGTAGAATAGAAAAGGGAGAAAAATGAAAGTTAGAAAATGCATCAACCTTGGTGTACTATTAAATACAACTCAATATATTAGATTTTTCCAAAATGGGTCTTAACAATTTTTAACTAAACACATTAACATACTTTATGTTCCAACACGAATTAAAAATAAACTAGATTTCAACCCGTGCGTTGCACGAGTTTCTTGATATTTATTTTCAAAAAATTAGTAATCATTAGAAATTATATGATAATATAATTTATAAGTCTCATTTTTTGTTGTTCTTTGTGAACTAACACTCTTATTAAACAAACCTTATATCTTAGTAGCATAAATGCAATGATTTAGATATTAAATCAAACAAAATAGTTGTATTTACAATTTTAATTTATACATTTTTAATTAGATAAATGAATTATAGATAAGGAAATTGACAGTAGAAACTTTGTTTTTATTATATTAGTGTGAAAAACAACATCACTCTTCAAGATAAGTGCTTCCTCCGTCGCATTTTAAATATCTTATTTGAGGTGTGTACATGTTTTTAGAAAATGATTAGTTGATTTGATTTTAATGATAAAATGTTTCATTTACTCAAATGTTTTTATTAGTTGCAGTTAGGAGAAAAATTTGATGAGTTGAAATATAATAAAAAAACACTATGCCAAAAATGACATTTTATAGCGCGTCTTTTACAGCGCTTATTAAATACAAGCGCTGTAATATAAATTTTTAAAAATAACGGAGGCTACAACAGCGCTTTTTTTACAAGCGCTGTAAAAAAAGCGCTGTTGTAGGGTCATATAGGGTCAGAAAGCGCTATCACACAGCCTTTTACAACGCTTCTTCAGAAAGCGCTGTAAATCAAGCGCTATTGCATAGGCTTTTACAACGCTTTCTGAGCGCTTTAAAATAAAGCGTTGTAAAAGCCTTGCGCTTTGTGTCATTGGTTGACCTATTATAGCGCTTTTTAGACAAGCGCTGTAATAGGCTTGCCCATTAAATTTTTATAGGACCTATTACAGCGCTTTTTTAGAAAGCGCTGTAAAATCATTCATTTCAAATAAGAAGCGTTCACTTTAAGTAAATAAAATGAAATTTAAAACAAATTTAATATGTTGTCAAAACCCTACGAAATCTCATCTCCCCTCCCCTGCGAACCCCTCGTGTGCGCCCATCTACAAATTGATTTACTTCTTCCTCCTTTAAAACAAATTGATCATCAACGTTGTCTCAGGTAATTCAAATTTATTTTATTTATTTGTTGTTGTCACTAATTCAAACTGATAAATTGTTACATGATATAATTTGAAATTGTTACATTGTTACATGAAATTGTTACATGAAATTGATAAATTGTTACATTGTTACATTTGTTACATGAAATTGTTACATTGTTACATGATCAAAAACTTGAAATAATATTGTTTATTGTTATTGATATAATTTGTTACTGATATAAATTGTTACATGATATAATAGGGTTTCTGATAAATCATGCTTACTGATATAAATTGTTACATGATATAATAGGGTTTCTGATAAATTTTATTTATATGTGTATTATCAATATATATATAGGTCATAATATATCAGACTTGAAATCATGCTTATTGTGTAACTGCATTTATATATATAGGTCATAAATGGACCGGAAATGGATGTCTGCTAATCGATTGACAAAAGAGTATGAAAATGGAGTGAAGGAGTTTATTGAGTTTGCAGTGATGAATGCAAAAGATCCAAATAGAGTCGTTTGTCCTTGTTTAAAATGTTGTTTTGGAAAACGCATTAGAGCAGATGAATTGGAAGGACATTTAGTATGGTATGGAATTGATCAAAGCTATACATGTTGGATAAGACATGGTGAGTAAATCAATGATAATACTCACACAGATACATATGTTTCAATTGATTTCGACACAGATACATATGAGCCAGACCGAGTTGAGGAGATTGCAAAAGCAGTTGAAGAAGATCTTCGTGATTGTCCTAAAATGTTTGAGAGCTTGTTGAGTGATGCAGAGAAACCATTATATAATGGTTGTACTAAATTCACAAGACTTTCGGCGATACTAAAGTTGTACAACTTAAAAGCGAGTAATGGATGGTCTGATAAAAGCTTCACAAAATTACTAACCCTCTTAAAAGATATGTTGCCAGATGATAATGAACTTCCCAGTAGAACCTATGAAGCTAAACGAATTTTATGCTCTATTGGTATGAGTTATGAAAGGATTCACGCGTGTCCTAATGATTGCATTTTATTTCAAAATGAATATGAATTACTAAAGGCGTGTCCGAAATGCAATGTATCTCGATATAAGAAGAAAGAATCTACTCCAGCAAAAGTCGTGTGGTATTTTCCTATAATACCAAGATTTAGGCGCATGTATCGCAGTGAAGAAGATTCAAAACACTTGACATGGCATGCAGATGAAAGAATTAGAGATGGAAAGTTTCGACACCCTGCGGATTCTCCGCAATGAGCAAAAATTGATCACGAGTATCCTGAATTTGGGATAGAGTCGAGAAATCTACGCCTTGCACTTTCTACCGAGATTGCAGAGGGAAATTGTTGTTACTCTGTGTGAGCTTGAAATGTACTTCCCGCCCTCGTTTTTTGATATAATGGTTCACCTTACTGTTCATCTTGTTAAGGAGACACAACTTTGTGGGCCAGCTTATATGAGATGGATGTACCCGATAGAACGATATATGAAAATATTAAAAGGGTACGTAAAAAGTAGAAGTCGACCAGAAGGTTGTATTGCTGAACGGTACATTGTTGAAGAAAATGCTGAATTTTGTACTGAATATCTGTCAAATGTTGAATCCATAGGGCTATCCATGTCTCGTCATTCGGGAAGATTATCAGGAGAAGGGATAATTGGAAAGAGAATAATGACTATATCAAGGACAGAATGGGAGCAGGCACAATTGTATGTTCTACACAATGATGATGAGGTTCAGCCATATGTTACAATACACATGGATCAATTATCTAGTTTGAACATGAATAGGAATCAAAATTGGATAACTCGAGAGCACAATCGAAGTTTCATAACATGGTTAAAAAATCACATAAAGTCAAAGTTTGATGTAGACCCCGGATCAATTTCACAGAGATTGAGGTGGCTAGCAAATGGTCCGAGTTTACATGTCTTTTCTTACACCGGTTATGTAATTAACGGCTACACATTTTATACAAAAGAACAAGATGATCAAACAACTATGCAAAATAGCGGAGTCACTCTCGTAGCTGAAGCGATGCATATCTCAAGTGCAAAAGACAAGAACCCAATATATGCAAATCTATCATATTTTGGGGTTATCGAGCGCATATGGGAGCTAGACTACACAATGTTTCGTGTTCCCATATTTGGTTGCAAGTGGGTAGATAATAATAATGGCGTTCGGATTGATGAGTCAGGGTTCTTGCTTGCCGATTTTAATAGGGTGGGATACAAAGATGAACTGCATGTTAATGTGCTGAACTGAACTATATATATGTTGATGTTGAACTGCATGTTATATATGTTGATGTTGAACTGCATGTTGTAGATAAATGGATACCAACAAGGGGTTAGATTGTCAAAATGAAGAAGTTGGCAACACTAAGACTTACGAAAATGAGGTCAAACATGGTGCAACAATAATGCAAAATGTTATAAAAGCAAGAAGTACTGGGCAAAAATTTGAGGTATATTTGTTGTTTTCTGTATGACTCTTGCTGCTGTTTGTTGTTAATATATTAGTTACTTACTATTTATTTGCTGTTTGCTGTTTTCTGTATATTTGCTATTAATACATTGAGTTACTTACTATTTATTAGGTTGGATGGAATGAGAGTGGTCAACCAATTGACCCCAACAGTTCCATGTTTGTTAGCTATATTGGAGCTGTTGTTCGTCAAAATATACCAATCACAATAGATGATTGGAGAGATAAGGCATTGAAGGATGCCAAATATGTGTTGTGGGCTGATATTCAGGTAATTTTTTTACTCCACCCTATTATTTATAAATTTTACAATATACTGCTTTGTAGTATTTTACTCAAACTACATATTTATTTGGTTTGCAGTCAGCTTTTGTTCTTGATGAGGTGAGAAAGAGCTATGTGCTCAGAGTTGCCGGGAAAATACACCGGGGCTTTAGATCTCACCTCTAAAATTGTTATTTAAAAGACCGTGAAGGAAATACGATTGCGGAAGCTCCAAAAATATATAAACATTATATATCAAATGAGGAATGGAGCGCATTCGTATCAAAACGTTCCGACCCCGCGTTTGTTGTAAGTGATTTTATTATTAGCATTTGTTTTTTATTATTCATATTCATAGCGTATTTTAAATTTTTACTAGATTGTTATTTTTTTATTTAGAATATTAGTAAGGCAAATCGCGAGAGGGCAAAAATTATTCCCCACCCATACAAGAAATCTCGTATGGGATATGCTCGTCTAGAGCAAAAACTTGTAAGTATACTATCTAACTAATGTGGTATATTATAATCTATACTATCTAACTAATATTTTGTTTATGATCTTAACGATAATAGCTACAAGACACCCAATCCGATCAACCGTTGGGTCGTCATATATTGTGGAAGGAAGCTTGTGTAAATAAAGATGGAGTGGTTGATAACGAAAATGTACAAAAAGTAATAGAACTTTGTGTAAGTATATTTATCACTTTAATATTTTTTTAATATTGTGTTTGAAAATGTTTTTGAACTTACCTTTTTAATCCTATGTGTATTTTAGGCGAATCTTGAATCGGAAAATCAAGAGGACAACAAGGGAAGTTGCAGGGACATTTTGGGTAAAGTGTTTAATGTTCCTGAATATTCCGGCCGCGTGAGGGGGAAAGGATTGGGCGTAACTCCTAGAAGTTATTTTTCACAAGAGAAGCGCCAAAATCCATCTAACGAGGAAGTATTAGAGAAGATTAGAGTATTAACGGAGCAAGTGGCCCTCTTGGTGAAGACAAATAAAGACAAGCAACTTGCGGACCAGCCCCAACGTGAAATTCACATTGAGAGTGAAAACGCAAGTTGCAACGTTGGTCTCAATAGTATTCCTGAGGTAATTAAATTTGCGGACCAACCCCAACGTGAAATTCATTAAATTTTCTTGTTTCACATATACTTATGTATTAATTAACCATTAATTTTAGGGGGTCACTCCATGCTTTCTATACTTATCCTCCCCTACTCATCGGAAGGTCGGAAAGGGAACATTGTGCAATGCTCCGGGAGAAGTATTGCACAACACACCAATTCCTGCGGGCCATGTCAAAGTATCGCTAGTCATTGCTTTGGAACCAAATGCACCGTTGCCTGTACCGGACAACGATGCAGATTTGAATTATTTGGGCGAAGCAATTGGCAGCTACGTGGCATGGCCCAAACATCTTGTCTCCCTTGACAAGGTATGTTTAATTGCTGAATTTTATTTAATTGCTGAATTTTATTTAATTGCTGAATTTTTTACAATGTTAACTTTAATTTCACATTTATTTAGATTCAAACAAAGTCTAATAAAGGGAATGATAAGAAGATTCCCAGAAATGAAACAGTCACATCGCCCGAAAAGGTTTGTAACTTATTTTGTAAGGTTTGTCATTTTTTCTGATTCAATAAACTAACAATTTATTAACCTCATTTTTTCAGATTGAAACTAATAAACCACCCGCACAGCAAGCCAGCAAGCCAGCTGCCGCACCACGACTCGATGTTCGTGGCAAAAATAAAGCCGGCAAACCTCAAAAATTGGAGGGTAATAAAACTGGCAAACTGCAAAAGCTGGAGGGTAATAAACTGGCCAAAATTGTTGCTGCTAAAAAACTTGTTCGTGTAAAATCAGTTGCTGCTCCTGCTCCTAAAATAAGTCAGCCACGACTTGCTCCATATGGGTCGTCTCTTGACATACAGGCAAAAAAAAATATGGGCAGCGACGATTCACGAATAATAAGCATGGATAAAGATATATTCGGAGACGCGTATGAAGAATTTTTTGAAAAAGAGCACATATACGAAATTCTCGACCATAAGGAGCTGAGTGTTACTGTTATGAGCATTTACATGAGGTAAAAATTACTTTTCATCTCATTTATTTGTAATTAATTTAATTTATTGGTAATTAATCTAATTTGAAATTTTTATTGAAGGTTTTTGTATGAGAAGTTCGTGTGCGCGCGCAGATTGTCGAATAGATTTTCATTCTTGTCTCCGCATCAGATTTCCATGCTTAAACACGATCCAGTGAATGTAAATAAATACGTTTTAGATATACTATTAGGAAATAAAGAGAAGGATAAGTTATTCCTCGCACCATATAATTCAGCGTACGTAATTATATATTCTATATTTATATCTTTTTTAATTTATGAGATCTTAATTTATTAGTTGTTAAACTAAATTTTTGTTGTTGTAGGGCACATTGGGTGCTAATTGCAATCAATGCGACCTCTGAAGTTATATACTACCTAGATCCCTTGCACGGCCATTACAACAATCGCCCCGAGTTAAAGACTTTGTTCGACACGTAAGTAATATTCATTTATTTTTTGCATATATATATATATATATATATATATATATATTAAGATCACATTGATTTATAATCACATTTATATATTCGATAGTGTTTTACAAGTTTTTCGAGCTCAAAGAGGTGCGACAGTGTCGAAGCTAAAGTCAAATAACATCACATGGACTCCAATAAAGGTTTGAAATATATGCTTTTAAATTTCACTTACAATCAATACACAATTAAATAATTATTGACTTATATGTTTTATTTTATAGTGCCCTCGTCAAACTAACAACATCGACTGTGGGTACTATGTATTGCGATTCATGAAGGAGATTGTTGATAAGAATCAAATTTCAATCCCAGAAACGGTACAATATTTTAATTATTTGATTTTCATATATAAATTATGTTTATATTTGATTCTAACTTATTTATGTTCAATTTTTATATCAGTACTTTGACAATTCCGGTCCATCGTATTCTGAAGAAGAACTAACAGAGATAAAGGAAGACTGGTGTCAGTATGTGCTTCAAATGAATATCATTTGATTTGCTGGGAAATGGCAAGCTGTAAGGGATATGGTAGTTATGTGCTGTTTGTGTATATATTAGGTTGTGAATATGAGTAGTTGTATGAAAATAGTGCTGTAATTATACTAGGTTGTGAATATGAGTAGTTGAATGAAAATGTGTTGTTTGTGTATATACTAGGTTGTGAATATGGTAGTCATGTGCTATAATTATGAACTGATTGTTGTGAATATTTGTGCATTTGAAAATATAGTGAATCTGTTGTTGTGTACTGATTCTTGTGTGTTTTAGTGCTGTTTTGTTGTTGTGTACTACTGATTCTGGATTGTGAAATGATTCTAGGTGAAAATGATTTTGGAATAAAATTTGTGAAGTGATTCTAGACTAAAAGACATCGCTTTTAAAAAAAGGGCTTTCTAAAAAAGCGCTTCTAAAATTTACAGCATATTATTTAATAAAACTAAAAAAAAAAAAAACACCTTTTACAGTGCTTTCTCATAAAAGCGCTGTAATAGGTGCATTGTTATGCACCTTTTACAGCGTTTTTTTGAAAAAGCGTTGTAATAGGGTGCACCTACTGCAGCGCTTTTGTGAAAAAGCACTGTAATAGGTGCATAACAATGCATCTGGATAAGTGCACCTTTTACAGCGCTTTCTTGAAAAAGCGCTGTAATAGGTGCATAACAATGCATCTGGATAAGTGCACATTTTACAGCGCTTTTTTGCAAAAGCGCTGTAATAGGTGCATAACAATGCATCTGGATAAGTGCACCTTTTACAGCGCTTTTGTAAAAAGCGCTGTAATAGGTGCATAACAATGCATCTGGATGTGCACCTTTTACAGCGTTTTTTCAAAAAGCGCTGTAAAAGGCGTATAACAAGCGCGCAATATATCCACCTTTTTGACAGCGCTTTTTTTTAAAAACAAGCACTGTTATATCCTTTTACAGCGCTGGTAACTACAACGCTTTTTTTTTTTTAACAAAAGCGCTGTAATAGGCTTAAAAAAAGCGCTGTAAAAAAGGTTTTTTCGCGTAGTGAAAAGTATTAGTGAAAAAAAGTAATTAATGTTGTATTGATATTGTAAAATTACAAATAATTTGAGACAAAAAGAAATGGAAAATGAGACATTTAAAATGAGATGGAGGAAATAATTGTTTCCATGTATACTTGACCTGTCAAAATGGAATAATAATTTACAAATTTGTGAAAAATCTAAAATATTTGGTTAAAACCTAATTTGTAATATTAGTATGCTTGTAATATCAATTTTCATTTAGTAAAAAAAATAATATCAACGCTCATTGTTTGTTTCCTCAAAATGTTTGTCAGGACCGACCTAACATGTTATGAGGCCTAAAGTGAAACTCTCAGACACCTTTCAAAGTTATTAAATCAATTATTAATATTTTATTTAATAGTTATAGAAATTTCTTTGGCTGAAATCATGACATTTTCAAATCCATTTTCTCTTTTTAAAAAAAATAAAATAAAATAAGACCATTCAACTGTTTTATAGCAACATAAGAACTCATGTAGAATTTTCCATCTTTTAGTTGAAGAAAGAAATAGTTCGTATGTAAGTTGTACAACTCCAAGAACTCATGTTAGCAATGATCACTACTTGTCTCATGATTTCTGAATTTATAACTAATATTTCTCACGTTAGCAATGTGCTCACTACTTATCTCATGATTTCTCAATTTATAACAAATATTTCTTCAATCCCTACTACCTTAATTAGCCAATTTATTTGGACTAAGAAGAGCATTAATTAATCTGCAATAAAAGCAAAATAAGATTAACTCTTTTAGTAAAATCTATGTCAATTAGTTTAACCTTACCTTTTTTCTACCAATAAATTAAATCTCTCAAACGTGTATCAACAAGCAATCAACAATATTTTCAATTTTACTTATTTATTTATAGACCCTTGTGCGATTCAATAAAAGTTTCAGTACAGCTTAATTCATATTTTTTTAGTTGATATTTATATCTTAGATAATTTATTAAATTAATATAATTATATTGTATAATATTTATTTTACAATTGATAATAAATGTTTCAAAATTGATATTGTATAAATTTTCAGTTGACAGGGCCGACATAAACGTCTTTAAATGGTTCTTTTTGAGTTACGAAACATGTTTCAAAATCAATTTGTCACCGAAGATATAATTGGGTTGAGTCGCTGACTAATTCGCTACGTTTCGCGGCCTATATTGTGCAGAGTATCAAGCATGAAGTCCCTAGAATATGGCGATTAAAATCACTCGCAACATGTTACTATGACCACCGCTCTAAAAGACCTCCGTAAAAAACAAACAAAAACCGCTCTTAATGGTACTAAAGATCACTAAAATATCGACAGAACTACGGCATAAAAACCACGCATAGTATTAATAACACAACGGGGAGAAGTGACTCGCAAATGTATGAGTAGAATAGAAAAGGGAGAAAAATGAAAGTTAGAAAATGCATCAACCTTGGTGTACTATTAAATACAACTCAATATATTAGATTTTTCCAAAATGGGTCTTAACAATTTTTAACTAAACACATTAACATACTTTATGTTCCAACACGAATTAAAAATAAACTAGATTTCAACCCGTGCGTTGCACGAGTTTCTTGATATTTATTTTCAAAAAATTAGTAATCATTAGAAATTATATGATAATATAATTTATAAGTCTCATTTTTTGTTGTTCTTTGTGAACTAACACTCTTATTAAACAAACCTTATATCTTAGTAGCATAAATGCAATGATTTAGATATTAAATCAAACAAAATAGTTGTATTTACAATTTTAATTTATACATTTTTAATTAGATAAATGAATTATAGATAAGGAAATTGACAGTAGAAACTTTGTTTTTATTATATTAGTGTGAAAAACAACATCACTCTTCAAGATAAGTGCTTCCTCCGTCGCATTTTAAATATCTTATTTGAGGTGTGTACATGTTTTTAGAAAATGATTAGTTGATTTGATTTTAATGATAAAATGTTTCATTTACTCAAATGTTTTTATTAGTTGCAGTTAGGAGAAAAATTTGATGAGTTGAAATATAATAAATAAACACTATGCCAAAAATGACATTTTATAGCGCGTCTTTTACAGCGCTTATTAAATACAAGCGCTGTAATATAAATTTTTAAAAATAACGGAGGCTACAACAGCGCTTTTTTTACAAGCGCTGTAAAAAAAGCGCTGTTGTAGGGTCATATAGGGTCAGAAAGCGCTATCACACAGCCTTTTACAACGCTTCTTCAGAAAGCGCTGTAAATCAAGCGCTATTGCATAGGCTTTTACAACGCTTTCTGAGCGCTTTAAAATAAAGCGTTGTAAAAGCCTTGCGCTTTGTGTCATTGGTTGACCTATTATAGCGCTTTTTAGACAAGCGCTGTAATAGGCTTGCCCATTAAATTTTTATAGGACCTATTACAGCGCTTTTTTAGAAAGCGCTGTAAAATCATTCATTTCAAATAAGAAGCGTTCACTTTAAGTAAATAAAATGAAATTTAAAACAAATTTAATATGTTGTCAAAACCCTACGAAATCTCATCTCCCCTCCCCTGCAAACCCCTCGTGTGCGCCCATCTACAAATTGATTTACTTCTTCCTCCTTTAAAACAAATTGATCATCAACGTTGTCTCAGGTAATTCAAATTTATTTTATTTATTTTTTGTTGTCACTAATTCAAACTGATAAATTGTTACATGATATAATTTGAAATTGTTACATTGTTACATGAAATTGATAAATTGTTACATTGTTACATTTGTTACATGAAATTGTTACATTGTTACATGATAAAAAACTTGAAATAATGTTTATTGTTATTGATATAATTTGTTACTGATAAATTTTATTTATAATATATCAGACTGATATAGGTCATAATATATTAGAATTGAAATCATGCTTACTGATATAAATTGTTACATGATATAATAGGGTTTTTGATAAATTTTATTTATATGTGTATTATCAATATATATAGGTCATAATATATCAGACTTGAAATCATGCTTATTGTGTAACTGCATTTATATATATAGGTCATATAAATGGACCGGAAATGGATGTCTGTCAATCGATTGACAAAAGAGTATGAAAATGGAGTGAAGGAGTTTATTGAGTTTGCAGTGATGAATGCAAAAGATCCAAATAGAGTCGTTTGTCCTTGTTTAAAATGTTGTTTTGGAAAACGCATTAGAGCAGATGAATTGGAAGGACATTTAGTATGGTATGGAATTTATCAAAGCTATACATGTTGGATAAGACATGGTGAGAAAATCAATGATAATACTCGCACAGATACATATGTTTCAACTGATTTCGACACAGATACATATGAGCCAGACCGAGTTGAGGAGATTGCAAAAGCAGTTGAAGAAGATCTTCGTGATTGTCCTAAAATGTTTGAGAGCTTGTTGAGTGATGCAGAGAAACCATTATATAATGGTTGTACTAAATTCACAAGACTTTCGGCGATACTAAAGTTGTACAACTTAAAAGCGAGTAATGGATGGTCTGATAAAAGCTTCACAGAATTACTAACCCTCTTAAAAGATATGTTGCCAGATGATAATGAACTTCCCAGTAGAACCTATGAAGCTAAACGAATTTTATGCTCTATTGGTATGAGCTATGAAAGGATTCACGCGTGTCCTAATGATTGCATTTTATTTCGAAATGAATATGAATTACTAAAGGTGTGTCCAAAATGCAATGTATCTCGATATAAGAAGAAAGAATCTACTCCAGCAAAAGTCGTGTGGTATTTTCCTATAATACCAAGATTTAGGCGCATGTATCGCAGTGAAGAAGATTCAAAACACTTGACATGGCATGCAGATGAAAGAATTAGAGATGGAAAGTTTCGACACCCTGCGGATTCTCCGCAATGGGAAAAAATTGATCACGAGTATCCTCAATTCGGGATAGAGTCGAGAAATCTATGCCTTGCACTTTCTACTGATGGAATGAATCCACATGGTCTTCAAAGCATCTCACACAGCACGTGGCCTGTGATTTTGTTGATTTATAATCTACCTCCATGGTTATGTATGAAGCGTAAGTTTATGATGTTGTCTCTATTAATTTCTGGACCCAAACAACCGACGAATGATATCGACGTATACTTGGCTCCTTTAATTGAAGATTTAAAAATTATATGGGAGACAGATGTAGAAGTCTATGACGGGTATAAGAAAGAATGTTTCAATTTGAGGGCTATGTTGTTCGGCACAATTAATGATTTTTCAGCATATGGTAATTTATCAAGATATAGCATTAAAGGTCAGTGTGCGTGTCCTATATGTGAAGAGAGTACAAATTGGATGCGGTTGAAACATTGTAAGAAGAATGTATTTCTTGGACATCGTAGATTTTTACCTTATAGTCATCAGTATCGTGGGTGGAGAAATGCATTCAATGGAAAATCAGAGGAAGATAGAGCTCCTGTAGCATCGACCGGATATCAAATACTTGAGAAGGTACAAGGTTTGACCAATAAATTTGGCAAACCTTTTGCGGGAGAGCTGGTCAAAACTGGGTGGAAGAAAAAGTCAATTTTCTTTGAATTGCCATATTGGAAGTCATTGTATGTAAGACATTTTCTCGATGTGATGCATATTGAGAAACATGTATTTGACAGTGTTATTGGTACGTTACTCAATGTACCAGGAAAGTCTAAGGATGGCATCAATACAAGATTGGACTTGGTCGATATGGGAATAAGAAATGAATTGGGTCCCGTAAAGAAAGGAAATCGCACATATCTACCTCCAGCCGCTCATACTCTATCTAGAAAGGAAAAAATTGTTTTGTGTAAATTTCTACATGAAGTTAAAGTTCCAGAAGGATACTCTTCAAACATTAAAACTTTAGTTTGCATGAAAGACCTCAAGTTAAAAGGTTTGAAGACCCATGATGCTCATATTCTAATGGAGCATTTGCTACCAATAGGTATACGTTCAATTTTACCTGAAAAAGTTCGCCGAACCATAACTAAATTATGTTTCTTCTTCAGGGAAATTTGTAGTAAAGTGATTGATCCTCATAAATTACCGAGATTGCAGAGGGAAATTGTTGTTACTTTGTGTGAGTTTGAAATGTACTTCCCGCCCTCGTTTTTTGATATAATGGTTCACCTTACTGTTCATCTTGTTAAGGAGACACAACTTTGTGGGCCAGCTTATATGAGATGGATGTACCCGATAGAACGATATATGAAAATATTAAAAGGGTACGTAAAAAGTAGAAGTCGACCAGAAGGTTGTATTGCTTAACGGTACATTGTTGAAGAAGCTGCTGAATTTTGTACTGAATATCTGTCAAATGTTGAATCCATAGGGCTTCCCATGTCTCGTCATTCGGAAGATTATCAGGAGAAGGGATAATTGGAAAGAGAATAATGACTATATCAAGGACAGAATGGGAGCAGGCACAATTGTATGTTCTGCACAATGATGATGAGGTTCAGCCATATGTTACAATACACATGGATCAATTATCTAGTTTGAACATGAATAGGAATCAAAATTGGATAACTCGAGAGCACAATCGAAGTTTCATAACATGGTTAAAAAATCACATAAAGTCAAAGTTTGATGTAGACCCAGTATCAATTTCACAGAGATTGAGGTGGCTAGCAAATGGTCCGAGTTTACATGTCTTTTCTTACACCGGTTATGTAATTAACGGCTACACATTTTATACAAAAGAACAAGATGATCAAACAACTATGCAAAATAGCGGAGTCACTCTCGTAGCTGAAGCGATGCATATCTCAACTGCAAAAGACAAGAACCCAATATATGCAAATCTATCATATTTTGGGGTTATCGAGCGCATATGGGAGCTAGACTACACAATGTTTCGTGTTCCCATATTTGGTTGCAAGTGGGTCGATAATAATAATGGCGTTCGGATTGATGAGTCAGGGTTCTTGCTTGTCGATTTTAATAGGGTGGGATACAAAGATGAGCCTTTTATTTTAGCGTCGCAAGCTCAACAAGTGTTTTATGTCACTGATCCTGCGGATGATAAATGGTCCTTTGTCCTATCGACCAATAAAATAAGTGATGATAACAATAATGATGAAGATGTTGGTAATGATCTTTTCTTTGCAAAATCACAACCACATGAAATTGGTTCAACTGATGATGGTTTATATCTTAGAGATGATCATGATGAGGGAATTTGGATTAATCCATCGTTTCGTATCATTAATGGACAAACAAATGTGAATCCCACCAAGAAAAGAAGAAGGGCATCTTAATGTGTTTTGGTATTTTGGTATTTAATTATGTATTTTGGTATTTATGTATTGGACAAACAAATGTTTTGGCATCATTAATGGATCTACAAACATATTGAGCATTTTGGTATTTATGCTTATACTGTATGTAATTGTATACTCAACTTATACATGTAATTTAGCAAAAAAAATTTAAGTTCAAGTTATACACAATTTAGCTTGAACTTGAGTTGATCAGTTAAACACAATTTGGAAGAAAAAATAATTTAACTATTTTGGAAGAAATAAATTATTACAGGCCTTATGTAAAAATAATTTAACTAATTTGGAAGAAAATATATTATTATAGGGTTTAGGGTTTAGGGTTTAGTGTTTATTGGACAGGGCTGTAAAAGGGCTCACGAATTAAGCGCTGTAAAACAAAGAGTCAGTGGACATGATAAAACAAAGAATTATTTCATACATAGAACGCTATTAGAGCGCTTTTCTAAAAAAGCGTTGTAATATGGCTAAAAAATAAAATAGGAATGTCTTTTACAGCGCTTTCCACATAAGCGCTGTAAAAAACAGCCTTTGGACATGGTAAAACAAAGAGTCATTTAATATATAGAACCCTATTAGAGCGCTTTTCTAAAAAACCGCTGTAGTAGGGTTAAAAAATAAAATAGGAAGGTCTTTTACAGCACTTTCCACACACAAGCGCTGTAAAAGGGTCTTTTTAAAAATAAAATAGAAAGGTCTTTTACAGCGCTTTCCACACAAGCGCTGTAAAAGGGTCTTTTTAAAAATAAAATAGGAAGGTCTTTTACAGCGCTTTCCACACAAGCGCTGTAAAAGGGTCTTTTTAAAAATAAAATAGGAAGGTCTTTTACAGCGCTTTCCACATAAGCGCTGTAAAAAGGTCTTTTAAAAAATAAAATAGGAAGGTCTATTACAGCGCTTTTTGATAAGCGCTTTAAAAGGCTTATGAAAAAGCGCTGTAATAGGCTTTTAAAAATAAAATGATGAGACCTATTACAGCCCTTGTTTAAAAAAGCATTGTAATAGGGTCATATATATAATAGTAAACCTCTTCAGTTTCATGTTCATTACGTAAATTTTTCAGTTTCCTCTGCGCGTTCTCTTTCTCCTTGCAAACCCTACGAACCCTACGAGAGTTTCAGTTTTCCTTGTTTCTTCCTCATTACTTACTCTCATCCTAGACCTACGATCGTTACGTAAACATCATAATCCTCAAGTTACCCGTTTTCATCCTCGTTTTCGTCTGCAAACCCGAAACCCTACCATCGTTCGTAACCGTTCGTCTGTGAACCCGTAACCCTAAGCATTTTACAAGGACTATTTCAGGTATTGTAGTTATTATTTTTTTGTTTCACTAAAATGCATGTTAACTTTTTGTTGCTACGTACTTAGACTGAACTGAATTGCATGTTGATGTGCTGAACTGAACTGTATATATGTTGATGTTGAACTGCATGTTATATATGTTGATGTTGAACTGCATGTTGTAGATAAATGGATACCAACAAGGGGTTAGATTGTCAAAATGAAGAAGTTGGCAACACTAAGACTTACGAAAATGAAGTCAAACGTGGTGCAACAATAATGCAAAATGTTATAAAAGCAAGAAGTGCTGGGCAAAAATTTGAGGTATATTTGTTGTTTTCTGTATCTGTTGTTTGCTGTTAATATATTATACCTTGTTTGCTGTTAATACATTGAGTTACTTACTATTTATTAGGTTGGATGGAATGAGAGTGGTCAACCAATTGACCCCAACAGTTCCATGTTTGTTAGCTATATTGGAGCTGTTGTTCGTCAAAATATACCAATCACAATAGATGATTGGAGAGATAAGGCATTGAAGGATGCCAAATATGTGTTGTGGGCTGATATTCAGGTAATTTTTTTACTCCACCCTATTATTTATAAATTTTACAATATACTGCTTTGTAGTATTTTACTCAAACTACATATTTATTTGGTTTGCAGTCAGCTTTTGTTCTTGATGAGGTGAGAAAGAGCTATGTGCTCAGAGTTGCCGGGAAAATACACCGGGGCTTTAGATCTCACCTCTAAAATTGTTATTTAAAAGACCGTGAAGGAAATACGATTGCGGAAGCTCCAAAAATATATAAACATTATATATCAAATGAGGAATGGAGCGCATTCGTATCAAAACGTTCCGACCCCGCGTTTGTTGTAAGTGATTTTATTATTAGCATTTGTTTTTTATTATTCATATTCATAGCGTATTTTAAATTTTTACTAGATTGTTATTTTTTTATTTAGAATATTAGTAAGGCAAATCGCGAGAGGGCAAAAATTATTCCCCACCCATACAAGAAATCTCGTATGGGATATGCTCGTCTAGAGCAAAAACTTGTAAGTATACTATCTAACTAATGTGGTATATTTAATTAATGTGGTATATTATAATCTATACTATCTAACTAATATTTTGTTTATGATCTTAACGATAATAGCTACAAGACACCCAATCCGATCAACCGTTGGGTCGTCATATATTGTGGAAGGAAGCTTGTGTAAATAAAGATGGAGTGGTTGATAACGAAAATGTACAAAAAGTAATAGAACTTTGTGTAAGTATATTTATCACTTTAATATTTTTTTAATATTGTGTTTTAAAATGTTTTTGAACTTACCTTTTTAATCCTATGTGTATTTTAGGCGAATCTTGAATCGGAAAATCAAGAGGACAACAAGGGAAGTTGCAGGGACATTTTGGGTAAAGTGTTTAATGTTCCTGAATATTCCGGCCGCGTGAGGGGGAAAGGATTGGGCGTAACTCCTAGAAGTTATTTTTCACAAGAGAAGCGCCAAAATCCATCTAACGAGGAAGTATTAGAGAATATTAGAGTATTAACGGAGCAAGTGGCCCTCTTGGTGAAGACAAATAAAGACAAGCAACTTGCGGACCAGCCCCAACGTGAAATTCACATTGAGAGTGAAAACGCAAGTTGCAACGTTGGTCTCAATAGTATTCCTGAGGTAATTAAATTTGCGGACCAGCCCCAACGTGAAATTCATTAAATTTTCTTGTTTCACATATACTTATGTATTAATTAACCATTAATTTTAGGGGGTCACTCCATGCTTTCTATACTTATCCTCCCCTACTCATCGGAAGGTCGGAAAGGGAACATTGTGCAATGCTCCGGGAGAAGTATTGCACAACACACCAATTCCTGCGGGCCATGTCAAAGTATCGCTAGTCATTGCTTTGGAACCAAATGCACCGTTGCCTGTACCGGACAACGATGCAGATTTGAATTATTTGGGCGAAGCAATTGGCAGCTACGTGGCATGGCCCAAACATCTTGTCTCCCTTGACAAGGTATGTTTAATTGCTGAATTTTATTTAATTGCTGAATTTTATTTAATTGCTGAATTTTTTACAATGTTAACTTTAATTTCACATTTATTTAGATTCAAACAAAGTCTAATAAAGGGAATGATAAGAAGATTCCCAGAAATGAAACAGTCACATCGCCCGAAAAGGTTTGTAACTTATTTTGTAAGGTTTGTCATTTTTTCTGATTCAATAAACTAACAATTTATTAACCTCATTTTTTCAGATTGAAACTAATAAACCACCCGCACAGCAAGCCAGCAAGCCAGCTGCCGCACCACGACTCGATGTTCGTGGCAAAAATAAAGCCGGCAAACCTCAAAAATTGGAGGGTAATAAAACTGGCAAACTGCAAAAGCTGGAGGGTAATAAACTGGCCAAAATTGTTGCTGCTAAAAAACTTGTTCGTGTAAAATCAGTTGCTGCTCCTGCTCCTAAAATAAGTCAGCCACGACTTGCTCCATATGGGTCGTCTCTTGACATACAGGCAAAAAAAAATATGGGCAGCGACGATTCACGAATAATAAGCATGGATAAAGATATATTCGGAGACGCGTATGAAGAATTTTTTGAAAAAGAGCACATATACGAAATTCTCGACCATAAGGAGCTGAGTGTTACTGTTATGAGCATTTACATGAGGTAAAAATTACTTTTCATCTCATTTATTTGTAATTAATTTAATTTATTGGTAATTAATCTAATTTGAAATTTTTATTGAAGGTTTTTGTATGAGAAGTTCGTGTGCGCGCGCAGATTGTCGAATAGATTTTCATTCTTGTCTCCGCATCAGATTTCCATGCTTAAACACGATCCAGTGAATGTAAATAAATACGTTTTAGATATACTATTAGGAAATAAAGAGAAGGATAAGTTATTCCTCGCACCATATAATTCAGCGTACGTAATTATATATTCTATATTTATATCTTTTTTAATTTATGAGATCTTAATTTATTAGTTGTTAAACTAAATTTTTGTTGTTGTAGGGCACATTGGGTGCTAATTGCAATCAATGCGACCTCTGAAGTTATATACTACCTAGATCCCTTGCACGGCCATTACAACAATCGCCCCGAGTTAAAGACTTTGTTCGACACGTAAGTAATATTCATTTATTTTTTGCATATATATATATATATATATATATATATATATTAAGATCACATTGATTTATAATCACATTTATATATTCGATAGTGTTTTACAAGTTTTTCGAGCTCAAAGAGGTGCGACAGTGTCGAAGCTAAAGTCAAATAACATCACATGGACTCCAATAAAGGTTTGAAATATATGCTTTTAAATTTCACTTACAATCAATACACAATTAAATAATTATTGACTTATATGTTTTATTTTATAGTGCCCTCGTCAAACTAACAACATCGACTGTGGGTACTATGTATTGCGATTCATGAAGGAGATTGTTGATAAGAATCAAATTTCAATCCCAGAAACGGTACAATATTTTAATTATTTGATTTTCATATATAAATTATGTTTATATTTGATTCTAACTTATTTATGTTCAATTTTTATATCAGTACTTTGACAATTCCGGTCCATCGTATTCTGAAGAAGAACTAACAGAGATAAAGGAAGACTGGTGTCAGTATGTGCTTCAAATGAATATCATTTGATTTGCTGGGAAATGGCAAGCTGTAAGGGATATGGTAGTTATGTGCTGTTTGTGTATATATTAGGTTGTGAATATGAGTAGTTGTATGAAAATAGTGCTGTAATTATACTAGGTTGTGAATATGAGTAGTTGAATGAAAATGTGTTGTTTGTGTATATACTAGGTTGTGAATATGGTAGTCATGTGCTGTAATTATGAACTGATTGTTGTGAATATTTGTGCATTTGAAAATATAGTGAATCTGTTGTTGTGTACTGATTCTTGTGTGTTTTAGTGCTGTTTTGTTGTTGTGTACTACTGATTCTGGATTGTGAAATGATTCTAGGTGAAAATGATTTTGGAATAAAATTTGTGAAGTGATTCTAGACTAAAAGACATCGCTTTTAAAAAAAAGGCTTTCTAAAAAAGCGCTTCTAAAATTTACAGCATATTATTTAATAAAACTAAAAAAAAAAAACACCTTTTACAGTGCTTTCTCATAAAAGCGCTGTAATAGGTGCATTGTTATGCACCTTTTACAGCGTTTTTTTGAAAAAGCGTTGTAATAGGGTGCACCTACTGCAGCGCTTTTGTGAAAAAGCACTGTAATAGGTGCATAACAATGCATCTGGATAAGTGCACCTTTTACAGCGCTTTCTTGAAAAAGCGCTGTAATAGGTGCATAACAATGCATCTGGATAAGTGCACATTTTACAGCGCTTTTTTGCAAAAGCGCTGTAATAGGTGCATAACAATGCATCTGGATAAGTGCACCTTTTACAGCGCTTTTGTAAAAAGCGCTGTAATAGGTGCATAACAATGCATCTGGATGTGCACCTTTTACAGCGTTTTTTCAAAAAGCGCTGTAAAAGGCGTATAACAAGCGCGCAATATATCCACCTTTTTTACAGCGCTTTTTTTTAAAAACAAGCACTGTTATATCCTTTTACAGCGCTGGTAACTACAACGCTTTTTTTTTTTTAACAAAAGCGCTGTAATAGGCTTAAAAAAGCGCTGTAAAAAAGGTTTTTTCGCGTAGTGAAAAGTATTAGTGAAAAAAAGTAATTAATGTTGTATTGATATTGTAAAATTACAAATAATTTGAGACAAAAAGAAATGGAAAATGAGACATTTAAAATGAGATGGAGGAAATAATTGTTTCCATGTATACTTGACCTGTCAAAATGGAATAATAATTTACAAATTTGTGAAAAATCTAAAATATTTGGTTAAAACCTAATTTGTAGCCTCCATATGTTCATCTCCAGCTCACATGCCTCTTGTGTCGGGCCTTTTTTGTTGAGTTATATGCGGCAAAAGCAACAAATACAATGTCACTCATGATACAATTACAACGCAGAACGCAGAAGGAAATATTGATACAATTACAACGCAGAAGTAAATATTGAAATTTGATTTGGAGAACGTAAAGTTAAAAATATGGATTAGAGGTTTCAAATTATCATGTAGAGAAATGTGTTCTTTTTATTATTCCTTAATTACTGTGGGAACTTTAATTTTCCAATAATTGTATAAATTTCAACCATTGTCTGGTTAATTTATTGCGCTAAAAAAATGCATTGTAACGGATCTATTTGAAATTATGGAGATTATGAACTATCAAGACCTTATGGTTTAAAAAAAGAGGAGGAAATGGCCTAATAAGAAGTGACTGAAATGAGACCAAACGTATGGTTTGTTGAATGGAACATCAATAATTAGTATCGACATAAATTAAATAAATTAGATTTTTATTATTATTGATATTGTAAACTAAATAGGCTAAATACCACCCGTTGTCCCTTAACTTAATTTCAGTTAACGATTTAGTCATTTATCTTTTCTTTTTTTCCCAATTTGATCGTTTATGTTTTTAAATAATTTCAGCATTACCCTTTAAGTGGGGTTTTGTTAAGAAAAAGTTAAAAAAATCTCTCCTTCATGTTCAGAAAAAGTTACCCTTTATGTTTTGGAAATATTTCAGAAAAATATTCAAAGTTTAATCTAAGTTTGGTAGTAGGATTGATTCGTTAAAACTGAAGCTATGTGGTATTTATACTCCATAGACATCATTTCATATCAGTGACAATCGTTCTTAGAGGTTTGATAGACATATGCAATGATCTAGATGAGGGATTTTTTAATTTTTTCTTAACGGAACCCCACTTAAAGGGTAACGCTGAAATTATTTGAAAAACATAAAGGACCAAATCGGAAAAAAAAAAAAGATAAAGGACTATATCGTTAACCAAAATTAAGTTAAGGGACCACGGGTGGTATTTAGCCAACTAAATATTAGACATAAAAATGGAACACACATTTTCAGTGGCTAGCAATTCATTGTGGAAGAAGAAGATGATCATGAAGGACAAAAATATACCAAAGTCATTTACTCAAACTAATATTAACATCAGCTGTAATTCACGAAACACCACAAAAGCATGTCTCGAGGTTGCATATCGTCTTCTTGAATCTTGGTTCAGCAAAGAAAAAAATAATAGATATTTGGATTTACATTAGAAATGGTTATAGAATAAATTCATATTTAATAAATGATAAATAGATAATTGAGAAATGTTTATTTCATTATGAGCTATTATTAATGATTGTTTATTGTTGAATTATTTTTTGTTGATGAAATGAAATGTGTAGATGAAATGAAATTGTATACTACATGAAGAATAGAAAAAGAAGAGATTCTACGACAATTAAACAAATAAGTGAGGTGACACAAATAGAGTTATGTGGCATAAAATATAATTAAGTGTCAAATATATAATTTGAGAGTCGGTTTTAATATATTATAATAGATTTTTATTAAGAAATAGAGTCTTTGTATTTTTAATTAAAATCAATAGAATAAGTAAAGTATAAGTTTGTTACTTAAAAAACCAAACGAAGGAAATCTAGTCAAATTAAAGTATGGACCATAATTATCTTTATCACGTGTTGTAATGACTATAACATATGAAAAATGATATAAATTGGGTGGAAAAGAAAGATAAACCAACCGACAGGCGAGGAGAAACATAGAATTGGAGTGATATGAATAGATATGGTAGTTAGAACCACTCACTACTCACTCTTTAATTAACATTGACAAATTAAAAATAAAAAATGAAAGACAAAAAGCGCACATATTTTGTGTTTTTCACACACACAACATTAACCTTTGACAAGAAGCGACAGTCCCTTATTAGAGTCGTAGAAAAATTCTCTCCCCCTCTAACTATTCTTACACTTGTCAGTGATCTCTTGTTGTAAAACAAACTATTGCATTTCTCTCTCACCACAAACGAATTTTCCAACTATAAAGTAGGACTAATGTCCCTTCATTTACACCGTACAACCCTTCAACAACTATCACTACAAGAACAAACATCACCTTTTGTTTCATTCTTAAGTCACTTACCACCTTTCATCTACCCCTCCCCCCCTTTCCGTTTTTTTTTTTCATTTTTTTTCTCCTTTTTTACACCATTCAACATAGTCATTATTGTCAAAATTTTATGGCTTTGATTGTGGATCCACAATCAAACTTTAAACACTTTTGTAAAATCTGTAAAAAAGGGTTTGGTTGTGGAAGAGCTTTAGGAGGGCACATGAGAGCTCATGGTATAGGCGATGAAACAGGTAATATGGAGGACGATGATCCGGAAGGTGATTGGGAAGACCGACTGGCCAGCAACGTTGAAGCCCCAACTAACAAACGTATGTACGCCTTAAGGACAAATCCTAATAAGCTAAAAAGTTGTAGGTCGTGTGAGCATTGTGGCAAGGACTTTTTCTCTTGGAAATCCTTCCTCGAACATGGAAAATGCACCTCGGAAGATGCAGAGGAGTCTCCTGTATCTTCTCCAGAATCTGACGCCATTGCAGATGATTGCGAGGGTGTAGATGGTCGGACAGGATTTGGTTGGTCTAAAAGAAAGAGATCATTGAGAACCAAAGTTGGTAGCTACAATTATAATTATAATAATTGTCCCTCAAGTGAAGAAGAAGACTTAGCCAATTGTTTAATGATGTTGTCGAATGCTATTGTTAACCGCCATGAGGTTGAACCTGAAGAGTCATGTGCCTCAGCTAGCAAAGATGAAGAAAGAAGAAATCCTATGAATTTTATTGCACCATTGTCTTATAGGGTCCCCTATGACAACAACAATAACAGCAAAGCCAAAGGTGTTGCAAAAGGTTTGTTTGAATGCAAAGCATGCAAAAAAGTTTTCAACTCACACCAAGCATTAGGTGGTCATAGAGCAAGTCACAAAAAAGTGAAGGGATGTTTTGCAGCAAGATTGGATAACAACCTTGAAGATAGTCTTGTTGAGGATGATGTCTTAACACATGAAGAATTCTTCCCTTCAAAATCTAACTCAACCCTACAATTTGATCAACATGGTAGCTCAAACAACCCTACATTAATGGCTTCTTCTTCCAAGAGAAAATCAAAAGTACATGAATGCTCAATTTGTCATAGGAGTTTTTCTTCTGGACAAGCATTAGGTGGTCACAAGAGATGTCATTGGATTACATCAAATGCACCTGACACATCAACACTGGCAAGATTTCAACAATTTCAAGATCAAATGGAACAAATACCAAAATTTGATAACGCTTCTGAACCAATTGATCTTAAACTTGACCTAAATCTTCCCGCTCCTACTAATACACAAATTTACATGCAACCATGGGGTGCAAGTGGAAATGCATCAAAGGAAAACAACATTAAAGAGAATAACAATAGCCAATGTATGAGTCAACAAAATCAGAACAACAACATTAACCTAGTTGATCAAAACAATGAAAATATTGACGACAATAACAAAAACAATAACCCAATCAATGCTTTGATACAAAATGTTGATAATGAAGCTGATAGTGAGGTTAAGTTGGCGAAATTAAGTGAGTTAAAGGATGTCATTAACATTAGTGGAAGTTCTTCACCATGGTTGCAAGTTGGTATCGGTCCAACAACAGATGTGAGGAATGATACGTAATAATCTTTTCTTTTCTTTTCTTTTTTTTTTCGTTTCATTTTTGACAAAACAGTGCAAGGTGAGGATGGATACATTTCGGAGTTTTCTCTTTGTTTAGTATTTTTTACACCCTAAACTAAGATAATGTAAGTATGTATACGTACATGATCATATCTCTCATCATGTTTAGCATCATAACATATAGTTTTTTTTTCTCCTTTTGTACATTTTATAATAAGAAGTCAACTTCTAAATAAATTAAAGGATTACTTTTTTGGGGACCTCATAGACTCATTTGCTACATCTTCTTGTTCATTCTTTTGTTTTGTTACATTCGAGAGTATAGGAACTAGGGAAAGCTTTAATAATTTGCCATGTATATTAGAAAGGTTTAGAGGGAGGAGGAAAGAGAGGTCTAGGGAGCGAGGCAAGAAAATCTTTGACGGTCGAGAGAGAGCTTGCGTAGCGAGAAACCAATGAAGAATACACGGCGGAGCAACTGGAGAAAACGGTGACGAGGTGGCAACTTTCACTTTCTACGTAACCAACTTTCCAAATAATGTGGACGAAGGTATGTTATCGAAGGAGCTTGGGGGCAAACTGGTTGATAAAATCGGAAAAAGCTTTGGGTTTGCAAGATTCATGGCAAATCTGGATGTGAAAGGGTTATGTTGGGGAGATACATTGCTCTGAGGAGGTAGAACATCTACAAGATATTATGACTGTCTCATTTTCAAACCTATTAGAGCATGCAAAGGAACATCGAGTGTTGTTTCAAAATTTGTTCAGATAAGTTTACAGATGGGATAAGGAACCTAGGGTGATGGCAAGCTAACGTTACACGTGTGAGAGAGAATTCATGGGGTGCCCCTCCAATCTCTATGCATGGCATGGTAATTAGTTCGTGAGATGAAGCCTTTTGATATGGCGCATATATTAATCAGAACTACAAAATTGGAGACTATCAATAGCATAGTGATTGTGAAGATACCCTCTTTTCCAGTATCTCTAAAATTCCTTTCAGTTTCACTCTCTCCGTCGCACAGATACGTCACCACTATATGCCACATACAATCTCTCCTCTCCGATTCCACACATCGTGAGTATCTCCAAAATGAACAAAAACACTTTTTCAAGAGGTAGGTTTTTGCCACTGTCTCGACATCAAGCCGTATAACATTCTCTTCAACCCCGGTGAATCCTCCATCGCTCTTTTCTCCTTCTTCTCTATGAAATAGTTGTGTTCTATTTTGCTCATTGCAGTTTTGAGTTTTTTAGTTTTAATCTTTGCAGCTGTTAAAGACACACAAGGACTCATTCTTTTCAGATCTTTTCTCATCTTCATCAGGTGAGTTCTCCATTTTTTTGGTGTGTTGTTTTCATTTTTATAACAGAAAAATTAATATAATAGAAAAAGAAAAATCAGAATTTAAAGGATGCTCTACGAATTTAAAGCATACGTTATCTTTTCCATATTTCATTAATTAATAAGCACATCATTGTATGCAATAATAGAGTCATGGCTTCTGAAAATCAGTTCTAATATTCACATTGTCGTATAATTAAATAGTTTAATTGCTGCAATGTTGTACCATTCTAAGCTAGTTTTTTTCCTGATAGGAATGATATGAACACACTAATAACCTTGCAATTTTAACTAGTACATTAAAAAATCATTGCAGAATTTCATATTTTTGGTTTATATATGACATTGAATACTTGATATATATCACGTCAAAGGGGATAAAATGCATAAATGCTCTATCTATTTAATTAATGCTTTGTGCAGGCCTTGTGCTCCTGTTCTTTCATTCTGCATTTTAATATATTATGATTTTTTCATTGCTTATTGTTTTAAGACTTTAGTTTGATTCTAGTTTTTTGCTTGAACATTCTTGCTTATTGTTTGAAGACTTTAATTTAATTTGATTCTAGACTTCAAAATCCAAATACATAAAACACTAAAGTAGAAATTGATAAGTGTGAAACTGACCCCATCATTACAGTCAATAGAAAGGTAAAGATAGGAATAGTTGGTTGTAAGGTAGCTGCATAAGTTGGATTAACGACTTAAACCAATAACTTAAGGTAGTTGGTTGTAAGGTAGAGGCATGAGTTGGTTGTAAGGTAAAGATAGACTATTTTCACAAAAGATGCCCAATTGACTCAAAAGTGTAGAGCTAAATTTATTTTGGTCCATAATTCATGTCAAATTTGTGGGTAATTGATACAACTAACATAGGTGCATACTAGTTTAGACAAAGATTTATTATATTTTAAGCAAAGTTTAACGGAAACTGATGTGTTGTCGTGGTGATATAGATAGGTGCATACTAGCTTAGTATTACTTTGCTATGTTTTCTCTCTTTTCTGTTTTGCCTTGGTGGCTAGCTTTGTGCTAGCAAATGTGGGGTTTTCCGTTATTGGGCCATTGGATACATCGATTTAGATTTAATGCAGTCAATAATTCTACGCCATTATGCACTCAGTAGTCGGTGGATCGAAAATAGATGGTCTATATTTCAATGCATATTTTGAGGAAAACTGAAATACAAAGCTGGAAGTATCGTTCGTCCGATCTTGTATCCAATAGCTACCGATGTACTGATTGCACGAATGTGTGGATTGCTGGCCGTAGCAAACCCAGAACCCTCATCTACTGCATTGGTGTGTTCTATTTTTTCTTTATACTATATTGTTATTGAAATGTATAATATGTGAAGCCAAACTAGTTGAGTAGAGGGGAATTATGTATTAGTTATAACTACCTCGAATCATAGTGACATGATTTTAAGGTTACTACACAGTTCTTAGAAAGTTAAGATGCTTCTGTGACAGTAAATTCATACATTAGAGGAGAAGATTATTGTATCATATGTATTTTTGTCAATGTTATATAGTTATTTACTTTATATTTCTATATTTAGTTTTTTTTGGAGTTGATTCCTTATTTGTACGAGTAGCAAAAGATATAGATGATGAATTTTATAATCTCGTAATAATATTCATATATTCTTGTTTAAGTTCTCATTATATTTTTTTTATATAGCTGATGAAGTATTTTTAGGAAAGAACGCTTTTTTGAAGTGTAAAGTGTAGAAATCCTGTTTTTCTTTTGGTTTCAAGTTTGTATTGCAATGGAATAAGTAAAAATTGGTGAAGTTGATTGCTTCATTTCTATTTTTTAAGTGTTGTTCTCGTTCTTTTTCTCTAAGAAGTTCACTGAAGTTTTTATGCTTGTTATTTAATATGGTACTATATTTTTTTCTAAGAATCACTTTTTATTCATCTTCTTTGTTTCTTTTAAGCATTATAATAAATTCTTAAACGTTACTATTTGCATCCTAATGAAAACCCCTCTTTGGTTATATTTACTCCATTTATTGATTTAAGAATTGAAGATAAAATTTCTGAAATACTTCATATTATTCACTGAAATTTGGAGAAGAAGTGTTTACAAAAATTAAGAATACTTAAAACTAAATGAAAACTTATATACAAATAAGAGATATACCTACCCTATAACAACCTAAACTAATTCTCTTTTTTGTTATCTAAACAATCAAAAGGTATGTAATACTTCCACACATGTTGGACTAATCCTTTTAGATTTTCAATGAAATATTTAGTATTTCTTGGTTAGTTTCTCAGATGTAATAGCTAGTGGGATTAACCAAACCATGTTCATCATCCGCTTAGATATTGTGAATAATGTTAAGAATAACATGGTCTTTTCATTCATTGCATTTGCTTGTTTAATTTTATTTTGAATTAGTGAACGTTGCTCAATGTTTTGTTTTATTCTTATCTGTCTAGTGTTACTTGTATCTTCTCACCCCGTTATTCTCTTTCATTTTTTATGTTATGTTTAATTTTTAAAATCGATTAGTTTGCATTACTGATGTGCATAATCCTATTTTGTCTTGTTTGTTTTCTTTTCTTTCATAGGTTTGGTAAAATACAATTAAGATTTGTTCATAACTTAATTTAGTATTTGTATTAGAACTTAAGTTTTTATCTATGTCTCTGATTTTGTAGAATATTAGTTTTGTTCTATGTAATACAATTTGTTAGATTGCTTGTGTGAATAGTTTATGATCGGATATTAGTAAAACTTAATTTCTTTATTATATTATTGCTAACTTAAATGGCTAAATAATTCTATTAAAATGTGAAAAATGATTCATGCAATTGATAAGAGTTGAATTGACAAAATGAATGGGAAAATTTGTGTCCTTGGGATGTTCATGTCACCCTTGTCCCGATGATATCAGCTTGTCCCGATATCTAAACCAATCCCATTAGTAATATTATTATCATTATTAAATTTTCTATACATGTAAAATTTGTGTCCTTGGGATGTTCATGTCACCCTTGTCCCGATGATATCAGCTTGTCCCGATATCTAAACCAATCCCATTAGTAATATTATTTTCATTATTAAATTTTCTATACATGTAAAATTTATACAAGAAATGATGAGTTTGAATTGTGTTTTTTTTTTCAAAAATAAAATTTAAAAACTGTGATGTTGAAAAGAGAAATGTGTAAAACAATTAAAAATTATTTTTATTTAAGTTCAAACAAACGCATCTATTATTATAATTTCTTTATTTTAAAGAGTCTAGTAACGAAACTAACAACTATTTACAAAATGAATTTATATTATTTTTTACAATTGACTTATGTTTTAAGATAAATTTAATGTTAGAGACGTGCAAGGAAATTGCACATCACAATATCATATAGGTGTTATGAGTTATCTTCTTGTACCATCCAAGAGAGTTCATGCACATTTTGTCTTGAGCATGAAAATTGGGAGACCTACCTAATACTTTAGCTATTCATTTCCATGAAGTCAGGTTTGTCATGGAAGTCTTAATGCTTGTATGACTCAAGCCTTCATCCAGTGAATTAATATATAGTTAAAAATTATGACTGACATAATAGATTCACTAATTTAGTAAAAACAAATAGATCCACTAATCTATATTCACTTATTTCATTCAATCATAATTATCAATTAATTGATGTTAATTCATCCATTCCATAATATTGATGCAATACAATCCAATCATTTTTATAAAAAAATTCAATTGATCATATTTAAAGCTCATTTGATGGTTAGGATGTGATAAATACACGATACATAACTAGATAAAAATAGGATTTTATAAGATATGAAAACACTTATCCTATCATGTATTTGATAACTACATGATAATATTATTTTATCAAATACTTTTTTTATGCATACATAAGTCTTAAAAAAAATGACGTTCTACTCCCACAACTACAAGATCTCGGGTTTGAACCCAGAATATGACGTTCAACCTAACATTATTAACATTTGTCAATTGAGTTATAACTTAAAGACTATTTAAATTTTATAAATTAACAAAAAATTACTAAAAAAATTAAATAAATAATGCAATATTTTTTATTTTTAAAATATTCACTAACATTACTAAATAGATAATTTTAATATTTTTTAAAAAATATATAAGTAACTAATGCTAAATAAATATATGATATATAAATATATATTAGGTAAATGAAAAAACTACCCTTATAAAAAAATATATTTATTTAAAAAATTGAAATTACTATTCATTTTTTTTATATAATTGTGAATAATAAATTTATTTTTAAATATTCAAATTTTATTAGATAAAATAAAATAATAAAACTACACTTGTGATTAAATCATAAATATTCTATTGCTTTTTAATTAATATTTATATTTTATTTCATTGACATTTGTTACAGTTTACATTATACTTTACAAATGTACCTAAGTAAATTATTTTTCTTAATCTATTTTCTGGTTTTTAACCTACTCATAATCAAAATAAGAATTTTAACTGAGTGGAATCACTAGTGCAATTAAACCTTGTTATATCAGTTCCTAAATACATATTTGATCGGTTACTTGTCCGATCTAACATCAGACTTGTAACAAATAGTTAACTATAAAATCCGCTAAAATGACATATGTAACAAGTCAAAATTCAAAATTGATTTATTACTTCAATTAGCCAACCAATTTAAATATATAACTTTTTTAAAAAAAATATTCATAACTTTCATTCATAACACGTATGTATAATCAGAGTTTCGCAGATGATATTTGTTAACTAGAATTTCTCATATAACCATAATTTCATACAAATATTTTATAATTAAAATATGTATCATAGTATAGTAGTCACACTCATAACCTTTATTATATAGATAGAAACATATAAATTATAATTCAAATTCTATATATATAATCTAAACAACTTACAGTGGAAATGCTCCATGTGGGCTTATTCTTTTTTTATTTTTGCAACTTATTATATTCACTCAAAGCTCTAAAAAATACAATATTCATTTAATTTGTATTATAAAACATATAAAAAAGACCATGTACAATGTGAATGATATTTTTATCTTGTTTCCATCCCATCTAACATAGGAAGACTACAATATTCTTCCTAGGATAAATAATGATCAATTGCTAATGACCACTACATTGTGCAAAAAGTTAAATGTGTTAAGTACATTTATGTTATAATGGATAAATTATAATGAAAATTTATTTCCTTGTTGAGATAAGGTACTGGATAACACTTTTTTTATCCTGATGTAACTTATTTTGTATGTGTTTTTGAGCCCTAGTATGATCATATTCACTTTGAATGAAACATGGATCAATGAATCCATACACGCCACTCTTGCGCAAGTCAATACAAAGGCGTTACATATATCTAAGATGTTGAAATAAATAAATAAAAATAATTTTTTTATTATATAATGAAATTAATTACTTGACTAATTTTACAAATTCAATGTACTTAAGTCAACCATATTTGTATAATAGTGATGCACAAATTTCAATTACTCATACACAAAACTCAACTATATCACTTTGTCCAAGAACAAACACTTCACTTGTCCCATGTTCCAATTTTAGCTATATTGACAATGATATACTCATTGACTTAAACAACAATTGTAGAATAGAATCTAGTTGTGATTCAAAAAATTTGAGTGGAATGTCAACTTTGTAAACATGTTAGAATCCTAAATAATTAAAGATAAACTATTAGTCATTTAAAATATTTCAAGTATAAATAGAAAAATATGTATGTAATGAATATCTTATCAGAAATAAGCCGCAAAAGTCTTTTTGGCCGTTGAATGAAAGTATTTGAAGCATGAACAACTGTTGTCACCTCATTAGCGGACATAGGTACTTGAGCATTTGTCTCTAAAACCTTGGTAACCAGCAGCCTAACCATATCTTTATCTAACAATTGATTGTATAAGGTGGGTCCCAACTTGTAAACATTAGCATATGCCACTAATAGCGTTTCAGCAAGGATTGCGTTTTACTATCGAGTTGTATTTAATTACTAAAACTGAACAAAAAGTTTCTGAATTGATTGAAATAATATTTAAAATTAACAACGGTAATAAAATTGATCCTTTAAAATAAGAAAAATGTCAGGGATGAATTTCACTTCGAATCCAACCTTGGTTCCTAATTTGATCCTAGTTACTAAATTCCTTTATTGAATTATTACCGAATTCTATTTATTATTCTTGCCCTAATGTCTTAGTGAAAGAACCTTTAATTCCAAAGTAACCCCTTTGCAACACATTTACGGTACAAGAATTCTCTTTTTAAACTACTTCCTTTGCAACAAATTTAATTGGTTTCATGACCTGCATTTATTCCTAGACTACAATATCATGAATTTCTCATCTCAAGCATTCGTAAAGTCCACTTCCGTTTCAAAATACGAGTCGTAAAACATTTAAAAGTTGATCAAGCAATAAAAAGCATTAAGCCTAGAGATGAGAAAAATAAACCAATAAACTCATTCATATAACGAGAAATCAAATCAGAAAAATAAGGATTTCATCTTGTTACACTCATCCCTAACAAATAGGGTTTAGTTACTCATGATAGAGATAGAAATGATAGAGATTAGAGAAGAATTACAAGAAAGATTCATGATAGATTCTTGATAAAACTGCACCAATGGTGTTAGAAACAGCCTAAAAAGTGAGAAAAACACGTTTCCAAACATTCTGATGCGCGTCACGCGCTCGTGGCGCGCTTCAGGCGCATTGCGGAGTAAAAGAGAAAGCTTATACAGGCGGAAATGCGCGCCAGGCGTAGGTTTCGCACTTCAGGCGCAAAGCCTCTTCTATCTAACATATACTGCATTTTTTGCTTCTTTTAAGTCCGAATTTGGCTTCGGTGTCCTCATGAAAGTTGTAGATATGGATCTTAGCATTCATTTGCACTTGGTCATGTTGATTTCTCACCAAAGTTCAGCATTGCACTAAAACAAAAAAGCAACGCAAAACTACAAAAAATCTCTACTTAATCAAGGATATAAGAACATAAACATTTCATTAAATCAAAGAACTAAAATCCACAAAATATATCAAATAACTCCTTAAATTAACTAATGATTAAAGATAAATAAGACTAAAAACAATGAAAAATATGCATATGATGAAGAGTCATCAACCACTAGAGAATGGTTATTATAAACATACAATTTACATTGTTTTGGGATATCCTCATCCTCGTTCGATGGTATAGGTAGTACAACAGTACAACTACTCTTCGTGAACAAATTTGGGTTTTGTTGTGATAACTTCTGCATCACTTTATTTTTAATCACATTAGTAAGATCCTCTATTTGGTGGCTACTAAAAACTGGTGGCGTGGAGGCATAATGAAAATGTGGTTGATAACTCTTCATCATATGCATATTTTTCATTGTTTTTAGTCTTGTTTTTAGTCTTCATCAAATGTTGCGCCTCGGGCGCATTTCTACATCCCTGATTCTGTCCAAGTGCGCCTGGAGCGCAAATGTTGCGCCTTGGGTGCATGACATGCTGCAGAATGCATAAAAACACATTTTTCTCATTTTCTAGGGATCTTTTTGGCCATTGGAAAGTTTGGAGACTTGTGCCCTAGCAAAGAAACTCAGAGACGGTTGATCCTAACACATGTGAAGGAGTTTTATCAAGAATCATTCAAGAATATTTCTTGTAATTCTTTTTTAATCACTGTCTTTTGTATCTCTATCATGAGTAACTAAACTATATTTGTTAGGGATGAGTGAAACAAGATGAAACCCTTATTTGTATTATTTAATTTTCAGTTATATGAATGAGTTTATTGAATTATTTTTAACATCTCTGTGCTTAATGCCTTTTATTGCTTGATCAACTTTAAAATGTTTTACGATTCGTATTTTGAAATGACAGTGAGCTTTACGAATGCTTGAGATGAGAAATTCATGATATTGTAATCTAGGGATAGATGAAGGTCATGAAATCAATTGAATTATTTGCAGAGGCAATAGTTTAATAAGAGAATTCTTGTATTGTATAGCTTAATTCTAATCTTAAATCCATTTAGGAATTAGGGGTCACTTTGGAATTAAAGATTGTGTCACTAAGACATTAGGGCAAGAATAATAAAGAGAATTCGGTAATAGTTTAATAAGAGAATTTAGTAACTAGGATCAAATTAGAAACCAAGCATGGATTAGAAGTGAAGCTCATCCATGACATTTTTCTTATTATAAAAGTTAAATTCTTTTACTCTTGTTAGTTTCAAATATTATTTCAATCAATTCAGAAACTTTTTGTTCAATTTAGTAATTAAACACAATTTAATAGTAAAACGCAGTTCGACACTCGGTACTGTAGTTTTAATTATTACTTGAAACGATTCAGTACACTTGCTGAAACGCTATCAATGGTCCAAAGTATTGTCAAATCCCCACACCTCGACCAACAACAGGAACAAGCCTAGTGTGCTCAGGTTTCTTAATGGCCTCAGTCAAGGTATCTTTATGTCCATGTAGAACAAAGGTTCCTTGAGACATTTGTTCAACCAATGTATCCTGTAAGATATAATTTATAGATACAGGGTTTTCTTTAGAGAGAGAGAGGGAGACTTCTGAGGAACAGGGGAACGTTCTTGGATAGGAGAACGTTCTTGAGTAGAGGAAGGGTTTTCTTGAGCAATAGGAGTGGAAGGGACGGGATAACGTTCTTTGATAGGGGAACGTTCTTGGTTTTGGCTGGATGATGGTTCACTGGGTGGGGAACGTTCTGGAGGGGAAGATAGAGTGTGTGTGAATTTCTATTTAGGAGGAGTGGTTTTGAATCTCTGGGAAATTTGTAAATTTTTTCTTGCCAGGAATTGAGAGATGGTCATGGTTGTTTTCGTTTTTGGGGACGAGTTGTGGGATGGCAAGGTTTGGGAGAAGAAAAAAGTTCATTGATCAATCTCCGTTTTTGATTTGGAGGAGTTGATTGAGAGGGTTCAGAAATAAATGAAGGTTTTGATGGAGTCACAGGTTTTGTGGGTTTTGTTGATGTTGAGTGAGGAGGAGTATCAGATGATTCATCTGAATCAGAGTTTGAAATTATAAAGTAAACAGGTTTAGTGATTGGGGTTCTTGAAGTCCCAATTCCTGCAAAGACTCTCATTGAGCGTCTTTTTGGTGCGGGAGGATTGACAAATTTCTTTGGTGGTGAAGGATTAATGAAGGATTTGCGCAAGTGTGGGGGAACTTGGGCAATGTTAGTAGGAGAGCAAGAGTAGAGGGGGAAGAACAATAGACAGAGGTTCAGGGATGGAGGAGTTAGGGTTGGTTTCAGGGGAGGACGAAAGGTAGTATGAATAAGAAGTATCAGACAAATGTCTTGGAGGAGTTGGTCTAGGTGGTGGAGATGGTGAACGACTGAAGGATGGTGAGGGTGAAGATGATGATGATGGAGTATCTGTGCATGCATTTTTGCGAGCGGATTGTTTGGTTCCAGCCATTGTTTTTGGAAGATGAAGGTTGAGGGAGATGAAGAATTTCTGGAACAGAAGAGTTTGATAACTGCAACACGTTTTTTCTGTCTTTGAAGAAAAAAGAGCAATGATGATTTTGAACCTAGGGAAGTGACAAGTGTTTGGGGGCGGGAAATGAAGTGACGGCTTGTCAGATGACCTTTGAAAGCCTAGAGACACAAGCATTAAATGTCAAGACATGCCTTTTCCTGCGCATGAGGAAAGTAACGACTGGGAAGAAATTTTGTTGAAAAACGGAGAAAGATGCCTGACAAACAAAGATTAATAAACGTTCTCCGTTTTCTGCAGAAGCAGTTTTAACGTGAATTTTTCAGGATTTTTCATGATTTTCAGTTTTTCTTTGATTGAATTAAAACTTTCCTCTACCAGAGGCTTTGTAAAAATATCAGCAAGCTAATTTTGAGTATCAGCAAAGATTAATTCAATATCCTTTTTGTTAACCTGATCGCGAATAAAATTATGTTTTATTTCAACATGTTTTGAATGAGAATGGTGAATGGGATTTTTTGATAGATTGATTGCACTAGTATTATCACAATAGATTGGAATGCTTGAATAACTCACAGAGAAGTCTTCAAGTTGAGTTTTTATCTATAGAAGTTGTGAGCAGCAGTTAGCGGCTGATACGTATTCAACTTCGGTGGTTGATAAGGCTATAGTATTTTGTTTCCTGCAAGACCAACTTATTAAGGCATCACCTAGAAACTGACATCCTCCACTAATGCTTTTTCTTTCAGTTTTATCTCCAGCATAATCAGCGTCGCAATATGCTACAAGATCAAAATGAGAACCTTTTCTATACCAAAGGCCAAAATCAGTAGTTCCAACAAGACATCTAAAAATTTGTTTCACAGCTGTTAAATGAGATTCTTTTGGCGCAGATTGAAATCTAGCACATAATCCTACTGCGAATACAATATCTGGCCTGCTAGCAGTTAAATACAGCAAGGAACCAATCATTACTCTATATTCTTTTTCAGAAACAGATTTTCCATGTTCATCTTTGTCTAATGAAGAGAATGGATGCATAGGAGTAGACATAATTTTTGCTTCATTCATTTTGTACTTGGTTAACAAATCTTTAATGTATTTTTCTTGACAAATAAAAATACCATTTTCATGTTGCTCAATTCAAATTCACTTTGCATGAGTTTTGAAAAGCCATCACACATCTTTTCATTAGTTGATCCAAAGATAATATCGTCAACATAAACTTGTACAATGAGTAAATCATTTTTTATCAATTTTCTTAAATAGTGTAGTGTCGGGTTTTCCTCTGGAGAATCCATTTTTGATTAAGAAGGAACTTAACCTATCATACCAAGCTCTTGGTGCTTGTTTTAAGCCGTATAGAGCTTTTGTATGTTTGAAAACCTGATTTGGTTTTGATTGATCTTCAAAGCTGGCAAGTTGTTTTACATAACTTGTTCATTTAAAAAGCCGTTTAAGTATGCACTTTTAACATCCATTTGAAATAATTTAACAAGTTTATGAGATGCATATGCAAGAAGTATACGAATAGCTTCTAACCTTGCAACAGGAGCAAAGGTTTCGTCGTAGTCTATACCTACTTGTTGGTTGTAACCTTGAGCAACCAATCTTGCTTTGTTTCTTACTACCTTACCTTCTTCATCTAACTTGTTTCTGAAAACCCAGCGTGTACCAATGATTGTTTGAACTTGAGGATTTGGTACCAAGTTCCAGACTACGTTTTTATCGAACTGCAGTAGTTCTTCCTTCATGGCTTCAATCCAAGATTGATCAACTATGACTTCTTTAATTGATTTTGGTTCAACTTCAGAAATCATTGCCATGTTGTTTTCATCATTCTTGAATGACTTTCTGGTTCTAATTCCATGAGTTGTATCCCCAATGATTTGAGTTTGAGGATGATCTCCTATTGTTCTCCAGCTTTTAGGTGGAAAATGATACGAAGATTGTTTATCAATCTCCGTTTCCTGCATATCAGATTTCTGCTGTATGTCTGGCAGTTCTTCTTCCTCATTATTTTTTTCCAATGCTAAGTCATCAAACTCATCAAATAGAATATGCATGCTGATTTCTACAACTTTAGTTCTCAAATTAAATACCCTATAACCTTTAGAGTCGGTTGAATAACCCAAGAAGATAACTTTGTCTGATTTTGCTTCAAATTTTCCAAGACCATCTTTGTTGTTTAAAATATAACAGTAACACCCAAAAATGGGAAAATATGAAATGTTTAGTTTTCTGTTTTTCCAGATTTCATATGGAGTTTTGTTTATGATTTTTCTTATGGATACACGATTTAAAATATAGCAGGATGTATTAACAGCTTCAGCCCAAAAATACTTTTCAACATTAGACTCTTCCAAGATTGTTCTTGCCATTTCTTGTAAGGTTCTATTTTTTCTTTCGACAACTCCATTTTGTTGAGGAGTCGTTGCACAAGACAAATTGTGAGAAATGTCAAGTTTTTCAAGAAAGGTTTTAAAAGAGGCATTTATGAATTCTCCTCCATGATTACTTCTTATATAAATAATGTTGGATTCTTTTTCATTTTGTACCTTTTTACAAAAGATTTTAAAAGCTTCAAAAGCATCATCTTTTTGTTTTAAAAATAGCACCCAAGTGTATCGTGAGAAATCATCAACAATAACAAAACCATATTTCATTCCTCCTAAATTTGTTGTTTTAACAGGACCAAACAAATCTATGTGAAGCAATTCAAGAATTCTATTTGTGGAAATGAATTCTTTTGAGTGAAAGCTGCTTTTGACTTGCTTTTCCTTAACACATGCTTCACATACTTTATCTTTTTCAAAATTCAGTTTTGGTAAACCTCTAACAAGTTCTAATTTTGAAATTTTTGAAATGGTTTTCATGTTGACATGCCCTGCCCTTTTATGCCAAATCCATTTATCTTTATCGGTAGACATGAAGTAGGATTCATCAAGCAATTCTTCAAGATACAAAACATACAGATTTTTCTTTCTAGTACTAGAAAAACAGTATTTCTCTAGATTTTGTTTTTATGATTTCACATAGGTTGGGTTTGAAAATAACTTCACAGCCATTGTCACATAGTTGACTTATGCTTAAGAGATTATGTTTCAGACCTTCAACATACTGAACATCAGTTATTTGAGCAGTGTTTTTCTTACCAATTGTCCCTTTACCTTTGATTCAAACTTGATTGTCATTTCCAAAAGTGACTAATCCTCCATCTTTCTTGACAAATTACATGAAGCATTTTTTATCACCTGTCATATGTCTTGAACAGCCACTGTCCAAGAACCATGGCTTTTTCTTGATTCCTTGAAAACCAACCTGCATTTTTTGTTTCATTAACTTTTGGTACCCATTTTGTCTTGGGTCCTTGTGGATTAGTTCTAGATTTTGATTCTCTCTTAATATGAGATGTTGATTTAGAGTGTTCAATCTTAGAATAGGAGGAACATTTGATTACTTGATTTTGAAATGATTTTTTAACTGGTTTTGACAGATTTTCAAAACTTTCTCCTTTTTCTATTTTAGCTGGAGAATGTTCTCCCTTTTATGGAAAAAATTTGTTTTTGTTGCAGATCGTTCTCTTCTCTATTTGTTCTTGATTTTCTCATCTCTTTTCTTAAAATAACATGCAAATTCAAGATGTCCAATTTTGCTGCATTATGAACATCTGATCTTGCATTTACTTTCCTTTCTTTTTGGAACAAATTTTTTTTCATACATTTTGGTTTTCTGAGTTTGATTAAAACCGAGACCCGCTTTATCAAATATTCCTACTTGAGATCCCATGATATTTTGAAAATTTTCAGTAGCTTTAATGAAATTTGACAGATCATTTTTGAAAAGTTCAGCTTCAGCTTTAAGGAGAACGTTCTCCTTTTGAAGTGCATAATGTTCTTGACTTTCTTGTCTTTTAGTGTGAAAGTTTTTTGCCTGAGATTCTTTCAGATTTTGAATGATTTCTTTCAGCTTATCATTCAGAGCTTGAGTTTTTTCTTTCTCTTCTTTTTCTTTATAAAATTTTTCTTTTAATGAACTACACTTTTGAATGAGTAAGTTTGAATCATTTAGTAAGTTGTCAAATTCTTTCTCCATTTGTTCACACAAAAGACAGGGTTTAGAATTTGTTACCTCATTTTCTTCAGTGTTTGCCATTAAGCATATGTTGGCTTCTTTATCTTCTTCTTCATCAAATTCATCTGAGTTATCCCATATGGCCATCATTGATTTCTTTTTGAAAGGAAATCTTTTTGGTGTTCTTTTGTTCAGAGGACACTCAGATTTATAATGTCCCAACTTGTTACATCCAAAACATGTGATTTGGCTCTTGTCTATTTCTGTTTTGGGATTTTCTCTTTTGTTTGGGAATCCTTTGTTGATTTGGTCTCTCCTTCTCAACATCTTCTTGTCCAGCTTATTCTGGTTCTTCTTCTATTTGGACTAGTATGTTTTCCTGAGATGCTTTGAAGGCTATTGCTTTTCCTTTCTTGACAGGTTTATCTTCTTGCAGCAATACCTCATGTGCTCTTAAGGTTCCAATCAGTTCTTCTAATGTCAGCACTTCAAGATTTTTGGCTTGGCTTATAGCTGTCACCATTGGTCTCCATATGATTGGAAGACATCTCATGATCTTTCTTACTCTGTCTTGTACTGGGTAAGCCTTTCCCAAGGATCGTATTTCATTCACTATAGTTGTGAACCTTGAATACATTTCATCAATTGTTTCTCCTTCATTCATTTCGAACAACTCAAATTTTCTTATGCCGATGTCTATTCTTGTTTCTTTGACATGGTTTGTTCCTTCATGATGAATTTCCAATGTATCCCAGATTTCTTTAGCAGTTATGCATTCATCAACTCTTTCGCTTTCTTCCCTGCTCAAAGCACACGATAAGAATAATTGAGCTTTAGAGTTTAGGAGTACCTTAGTTTTGTGTTCAGATGTCCAGTCGATTTCTTTCTTCTCAGCAGAGTTTGAATCATCTTGATCAACTCTTGGAATGAAATCTCCATCTGTAATGATGCGCCACATTCTTGTGTCTTGAGACTTTAGAAACAGTTGCATCTTGTTTTTTTCCAAAAGTAGTAATCAGTTCCATCAAAATATGGTGGCCTGTTTGAAGATCCTTCTTCAACAATGTATTTTTCTTTTGACATTTTTTTCTTCTAGATCTTTTTCTCTAGCACTTGGTTAAAGTGTTTCTTTTAGAGACCTTGCTCTGATGCCAATTGAAGTAGCAATGTCAAGTTACAAGGAAGGGGGTTTGAATTGTAATCTTGCCAAATTAAAATTTCCTGTTAAAAACTTAAGAACAACAACTCAAGAATGGTCTTGGTTATGAAAACGGAAACGGAGAACGTTCTTGGTTCTTAAACAGAAAATGGAGAACGTTCTTGATTAGTTAAAATCACAGTTTTTAGTTTCCCTATTTAACTTGATAATAAAAATAACTAAATGTAAATAGAGATAAGGAAGAGATACCACACAATGATATATCCTGGTTCACCCAACTCGGGCTACATCGAGTCCTCACAACTGTGAGATTTTCACTAAGTGTTCAAAGAACGAAGAACAATCTTTTTGGTTACACAGTTAAAGATCAACCTTGATCAGTAACTACGCTTCCTTTCCACCCAAAAAGGATTCAAACAAGTCACCTAACAGATCTGATAGGATTTTATAGTTTTACTCTTTTAATCACACTCAAACTATAAACAATCCTTATAATTATGAGTTTATACAATAATGATTAAAAAAGTTTGATTGAATCTGATTATGCTCAACTCTTGTTTGAGAATAGATTCAGAATAAAAAGAACTCAGTAAGATAAGCTGGAAGTGTATGATGGTTTCAGCCTGATTTCTTTTGTGAATGAGATAGCTTCAAGAATGCAAGTGAATATGATTTAATGAGAATGCTTGGCACTTGAAGTTCTGAATAATGCTTGCGAATTTGCCTTCCTTTTATAGACGATTTGAGCATTTAATTCTAGTTAGAAAGAGCTGTTGGTAGTGCTTTGTTTACTTTTGACTAAAGCAACATATCTAATTAAAAATAATCCATGTGGCAGCTTTGGGCCTTGCTTGACTGGGCTATTTTGCTCAAGTTCAAACAGATTTCCTGCGCTCTTAATGACCCATTAAGCTTCGAAAATACTTGATGATAATTGGGTTTTGATCTGGACACTTGATTTGATCCAAAACTGTTTGGAAATGAGTGAACAACTTCTACAGAACTGAGAAGTCTGTTTTCTGCAGAAAATGGAGATTGTTCTTTTCAGAAACGGAGAATGATGATCAGAAGTGGAGATTGATGATCAATCTTGTCTGATAGTCTTATGGATAATCTGGGGACTTATAATCAATCTTGAAGTTCAGTCTTGTTTCAACTTTCTTGACAGTTCCAGACTGAAGAAAGTTACAATCTGTTTTTGACATGCTTTGATTCATGATGATTTATATTATTGATTCGAGAACCTCTTTAAGTAATAATGATTCCTATTTGTTCCTTGCCATGTACCGATGAAATTTGTATAAAGAATTAAGGCAGAAGCTTTGTTAAAATGGTGGAGAATGATTGGTGAAGTGGCTGCGAGAATCAATCTTGATTGTGTAGAACATTCTCTGTTTTGTACAGCTTATGATCAAGAATGTTTTGTTTGGCTTTTCATCTGATTTCTTTGCTTTGCTTGGTTCCTATCTTTAATAAAAACACTCAAGAGCACATATTAAATTAACATAACATTTAGAATCATAATTAACATTCTTAATTAACCTTTGTTTATTTTCATCAAAACTTTAATTTGAGAGTTTTTCTAAACAGGACTCACATAACATAACCAAATAAAGGCATATAAATCATTTTGACTGAAATGAAATAAAACGGAACGAATAAAAAAAACAGAAAATGTCAAATATGAGCATTTTTAAAACCATAATGGCAGTAACATCTCTTCACATACTATGAATGTGCCACACTAAAAAGAAACAAATACTTTCAAATAGACACAATAAAGTAAAAAATGGATTAAAAGATTTAGCATAATGATGATATGTGATAGTGAATTGGAGGCTATGACTTATGAGCAAATATTCATTCATAGCCAGTTCACATGTGTCATTCTAGAAGACTAAATATAAAAATAAAAAAAAAATACATTTGTCACTTTAGGTTGAGTCTTGTGTAAAACTGTTTCTAGAAATATACCCATAAAAGGCTAAAATTTAAGTAATATAACTTAAATAAGTCAAATTAGTGTTGATCTAGGCATCTAACTACTAAGTTATAAAAAACTTATACCATTGAACTTGTAATAAGCTTTTGATTCTTGGCAAGGATGCCAAACGCTTGAAGCACTTTTAAATTCATTTGTTGCTAGGATGCAAAATGGTTAATTTAATCTTCATCTATGTTTCACCCTTAATTATCATTAAACTAGTTACCTTGATTAATATGTTCAATTTTAGCTTAATTTTTCATGTGTATGATTTTGTCCTTCTAGAGTAGAAAATTTATATTACAAAATTACTTACAATTTTTTCTGCAAAGACACGCACATCTTCTTATGAGTTATCTCCCGATGGCTTTTGTCGGGTTGTCTTCCACTTTTCATGGCGTGATGGTGGAGATGGAGGTGCAACTATTGAATTATTCAAAGGATTCTTCTCTTTGTTTTAATTTTTAATTCATCAATCTTTCAGTAAGCAACTCATATCCCCCATGAGACATTAGGTGAGGGTATTTATGATGAGACTAAATCATTTGTGCCTTTTTTTTTCTTCTATTATAAATAACACACCAATTAAATGTAATACTAGAAATAAATTTATTAAGAGAAACTAAATTATAAATCTAGCTAACCAGAAAGAAAGGATCCTACCATTTCAGAACAAACGCCTTCCAAATGTCCTTATCAAGATAAGTATATGCCTAAAGAGGTGATTTGTGATTCAAATCTCCACAATTTAAATATCTAGATGCTAGACTAGTTTTAAATACCATCCAACGTTCATTGGGATATGAAATCTATTTCTTTTTAAAAAATTCAAAATCAGGAACATCCCATTTCACCTGCATTACAAAATAAATGGAGGAGTTAGTGTATGACATTAAATATATTTACAAAAGCATATATATACTAAAATATTCACAAAATTAAATTTACCTTGATAGCTTCCCATATATGATTTTTCAAGTCTCTATCTACATTGTCCCAATTATCCACCAAAATATTGACAAACCTTGGGGCAAGGGAAGGAACACAACCCTTCAAGTTTTTCCTATTGATCCTTGAAGGTAATCCGTTGTGAGATATTTCCAAAATATTGGTGAATATATGTATTAATAAACGTTTTTATTAAGATGATTGAATTGTTGGTTCAATGGTTGCGCGCCTCTTCTTTAATTGGAAGGTCCCAATTTTCGAACCCTGGTCCTGTGCGAAAAGGTGCTACTGTTCAACCACCAAATTGTTGCAACAATTCAAGTAATATATGAATGTTATTTGTATATATCTTTTTGCAATCTGAATGACAAAACTCTTCTTCCAAGAGTTGTATCTCTTTCTTTAAGTGACATTACATTTCTATAGATTGTGCCATTTTGGATAGAATTAAATACAAATTTTTGCCATTACTATCCACTTTGTCTTACCCATTTTTTATATTCTAAGTCATCATATCCTTCTCAAATGCATGAGTGAAGTGTAGGAAACATTATTATGTAAAATACTATTGAAAGATACTCTTGGTGTGTTAGTGCAAATCATATCAAGGTTTTTCAAAGTACCCTGAAGGTGATTCACCGTTCATCCCATTTGCATCTGATTGGTTAGGACGAATCGAATCTAAAGCTTGTGTAATAACACACTTTGGAATTTGCTACATACAGTCTTCACCAACAACTTCATTGTTAAATTCTTGTAGCAATTGTCATAAAATAAATCAATGGCTACATCACCCAAAGAAATGACTTCTAATTTTCTGAAGTTTAAGATATTCGATGGAGGAAACTTTATTCGTTGGCAGAAATAGATGAAATTCCTATCACAACTTTAAAGGTGGTGTATGTTTTGAACACCACAAGGCCACTAGAGAAGTAAGTGGAAACATTAGCAGAAATAAGAGAGGCAGAAGTGGGACAATAATGACTACATATGCATCGGCCATATTCTCAATGGTATGTCTGACTCCTTATTCAATATATATCAAAGTACCCATTCTACAAAGGAACTATGGGAGAAATTAGAGTCAAGATACATGCAAGAAGACGCTACAAGTAAGAAGTTTCTTATTTCTCAATATAATGATTATAAAATGGTTGATAATAAATCACTAATGAAACAAATGTAGGACACTAAACGCATTTTTAATAACTACAAACAACTTAGATGCACATCGATGAAACCATTATTGTATTTTCCATAATGGATAAACTTCCACCTTCATGGAAATATTTCAAAAGAACCATGAAACATAAGAAAGAGGATGTATCTCTTGAGCAATTGGGTAATCACCTTCATTTAGAAGAAGAGTACCGTAAACAATAGGATACTAAAAAACAATTTTCTCATGAAAAGGTCCATGTAATGGAGGAAGGAAATTCAAGAAAAACTTTTAAGAAAAGAAATCGAGATTTTGATCAATCTCATGAAAATCACAATGGTAATGATGAAAAAAAGAAAGAAAAGAAAAGAAAGTTGTTATCATTGTGGAAAACCAGGACACATTAAAAATGAGTGCAGGTTCTTGAATAGCAAAGCATGTAGATTCATGGTTATTGAATCTAATGACTTATATCTTATTAACACAACGATTGAGTCAAGAGATGCAATTTTTCAAGAAAATAGATTTAACTCAATTCCACATCCCAAGGAAATTGTTTGTTCTAGTATACAAAGTTTGGAAAATAATGTATCTAATAATGATACTTTGACATGTTCAGAACCTAAAAGAAGTAAAAGAGTTAGAAAAGTAGTTATGGACTAGAATTCTTTATGTTCCTTGTAGAAGATACAAATGATTCCATTAATAGTTTTGGACCAATTTGCTATAATTTAGAGAGTGATCCAGAATAATATGAAGAGGCAATAAAGTCTCAAGGCTCTACTTTTCGGAAAGAAGCCATCCAAGAGGCAATGTGAAGGTGCCAACACGAGAAGGGGGGGTTGAATTGTGTTTGCACAAAGTTGACAACTTTTTGATAATTTATAAATAATTAAAAATTAGTTTGGTTTTGCTGACTTACTTGGAGTAGAAGCAATCGGATTTAGAGGCAGCAGGCAATGAAAGCATAAATAATTTGACGTGTAGATTTATCCTAATTCACCACTAACTTGGCTACATCTAGTCCCCTCATTCAGAACGCTTTAATCCACTAACTCAAAAACCTTGAATTATAAAAGCACCTGACCCTCCAAGTCAGTCATCCCAAACAACCTGACAACCCCAGACTTTTGAGGAACTAACCACCTTGACCCTACAAGCCAAGTCTTCTCCTAACAACCTGACAACCCCATGTTGAAGAAGGAACTAAACCACTATCGGATTGGAACTTGAGTAGTTGCTTCTAACAAATCTAATAATAATAATAACTCTCCCACTCTAAGAAAAGAACACTCAGAAAATATTTCTCATTCGAACAAGTGTTTATCTCTTTGAACTCTAAGATGAATTTGGAATCTTGAGCTTAAGTTCTTCTACTCTTTTCTACTTTTTTTATGCTTTTCTCCTTCAGCTTTGAGTGTCTATTTATAGTGAAAATTTGGACTTCAATTTAGTCCTTGTTTAATTCTAAATTGTATCTTGTTCATATTGAGTTTGTAAATTCTTCATATTGATTTTGTTCCTATTTTGTGTAGATTGAGTTTGTAAATTGTTCTTCAAATCATGATCAAATATTCTTCAAATCTTAATTAAATCTTCTTCAAAATGTTTATCAAATATTCTTCAAATCTTCTTCAAATCTTGACCATATCTTTTTTTCAACTTGGTCGAAGATTTTCTTCAATTATAAATATGAATCAAATCTATTTTAGATTTTCATCAATTATAAATTTGAATCAAATCTTATTTTAGATTTTCTTCAATTATAAATTTGAATCAAATCTTATTTTAGATTTTCTTCAATTATAAATTTGAATCAAATCTTATTATAGATTTTCTTGAAAAACATGAATCTTCTTTCATACTCTTTGAAGTCAAATATATTGTTCTCATAAAATACTTTTGTTAACATCAAAACTCTAAATGTAAAACCATCTTGGTTCCAACACAATGGACTCAATTATGGGGAATAAAACTTTGAAATTAGTAGACCTCCCACCCGGATCCAAACCAATATGCTGTAAATGGATCTTTATAAAGAAAAGGAAAGATGATGGTACCATTGATAAATTCAAAGCTAGACTTGTTGCCAAAAGGTTTACACAAAAAGAACGTATCGACTACTTTGATACTTATGCACCTGTTTCAAGAATTGCATCCATAGGAGTGCTTTTGGCACTAGCTTCTATCTATAAGTTTGTAATCCATCAAATGGATGTTAAAACTGCTCTCCTAAATAGAGAGTTAGATGAAGAAGTGTATATGAAACAACCTGAAGGATTTGTCATCAAAGGGCCAGAACATAAAGTGTGTAAATTGACTAAATCTTTATTCGGGTTAAAACAAGCACCCAAACAATGGCACCAAAAGTTTAATAAAGTTTTGCTTTCTAATGGATTCAAAGGTAATCGGATGATTAATGTATGCCACGAATTGTACCACACCTAATATAGGATATGCTATTTGAAGATTAAGTCGGTATAAAAGCAATCCATGTAAAGAACATTAGCATGCTGTTAATAGTGTATTTAAATATTTGAAAGGAACAATTAGTTATAGTTGATATCCTTCAGTTTTGGAAGGATATACAGATGTTAGTTGGGAAACTTATATTGAGGATCATGCTTCCAAAAGTGGATGGATCTTTAACATTGGTCGAGGTGCAATTTCTTGGGGTTCGAAGATACAAACTTGCATTACTGACTCCACCATGGTTGTAAAATTTATTGCTCTAATTGTAGATAGTAAAGAGGCTCATGACTAAGAAATTTGTTGTATGAGATGTCAGTTTAGCCAAAGCCAATGGCACTAGTATCCATACATTGTGATAGTCAATTCACACTATCAAAATCATACAACCAAGTATATAATGGAAACTCTAGACGTATTGGTTTAAGACATAACTATGTAAAGGATTTAATTTTCAATGGAGTGATATCCATAGTGTTTGTAAAACTGAAAAGAATCTTACAGATCCTTTGACGAAAGTTCTGACAAAGGATATGGTGTTGAAGACATCATTGGGGATGAAACTCAAACCCGTATCTAATTAATCATCAATGGTGGAAAATCAACTCACACTTGAGTAACATCAAGTCTCGAGTACAATGATGAAAGTGTACTATTAGAGTAATTGCAAGTACTTGAACATATATACATCGCAAAAGGTAAAAGTACTTGGACCATAAGTATAAAGTTGGAAGATCGAGTTCTACTCTTAATAAACATATAGCATGAATTTGCTGAAATATATATTATTAGTGTATTTTTAATACAGTCTACCTGTGTGAGGATCAAGTGAGGCCGCTTCAAAAAGTTAAACGACTTGACTCTTAAATTCTCATCAAAAGGGTACATGACACAATGCATCAAATGTGTCATGATTATAATTCTTTCAATGGTATTGAGATTTCATGTGTAAGTTATCCACACTTGTTCTGATGATTTGTTGATTCAAAGCTTGTCTACCAATGTCTATTCGAGATGAGTGAAACCCATAGCTTACTAAGTAGTTGTTCAAATCGTAAGATACCATTTTCTAAAACCATGATAATTCCAAAATTATGGGACTAAGTATATTTTGAAAATGGCGGGGGATGGTGAAATATTTCCAAAATATTGGTGAATATATGTATTTATAAATGTTTTTATTAGGATGATTGAGTTGTTGGTTTAGTGGTTGTGCACCGCTTCTTTAATTAGAAGGTCCCAATTTTCAAACCCATGTCCTGCGCGAAAAGGTGCTATTATTCAACCACTAGACTGTTGCAACAATTCAATTAAAATATGAGCATTATTTGAAAATAACATTTTGCAAACTGAATGGTAGAAACTCTTCTTCCAAGAGTTGTATCTCTTCCTCAAGTGACATTATTTTTTTTTATAAATTTTTGTGTCATTTTAGACATATTGAAATACGATTTTTGCCATTATTATCCTTTTGTCTCATCCATTTTTTATATTCTAAGTCATCTTATCCTTCTCTAATATATGAGTGAAGTGTAGGAAACATTATTTTGTAACATACTATTTAAAGATACTCTTGGTTTCTTAGTACAAAGCATATTAAGGTTTTTCAAAGTACCTTGAAGGGGATTCGTAGACTGAGTACCCACCACACTTTGCGAAGGAGCTGGTAAATTATTCATGTGTCCTTTTAAAAAAGAATAACAATGGTTAATAGTAATTCAAAATAATGGAGAAAAACAGTTATAAGCAATTGTGTCATATGTTGATAAATATTACAAACAATCAAAGTAAATATTATTGATAATGTGAAATTTATCAAGATAAATTATCATTTATTACCGTTTTAGTTATTAAGAGTCTCATGTTTGAATAGTCTCCCATATCCCTTCTTGATGATCATCACGAGTGGCTTCCTCATCGTCCACTATAGTTTCTTCGATGAAAGTAAGTATTGATTGTGAGAATGAAGGAGTCTCATAAATAGCTAGCATCGAATCCAGACTTTCATTTGGTCCATGCAAGCATTTACCTTAGAGAACCACTGACCACTTTTTTTTAGAAGGATCACTAACATAAAACACTTTTTTTGCTTGGGATGCCATAATGAAAGGCTCATCCTTATACGCTACCTTTTCAAGGTCCGCCAATGTAAAACCAAATTCATCAATTTTAACACCACTATTGATGTCAATCCATTTACATTTAAATTTAGTAAAATCGACATCCTAAATCTCTTCAATGGTCCCAAAGTAAGGTATGGATGCCGTAACAGGGTTTTTATCTTTTGAACTAGAGAAATGCATGGACTCAGCTACGGCCGTAACCCCACTATTTTGCATGGTACTACTGTCATCGTGACACTTTGTGAAGAATTTGAAATTATTGATATCGTAGCTAGTCCAAGTAATGACATCAAAGTGAGGGTCATTTGCTAGCCGTTTTAATGTATCGCAAGTTGTATTGTGTGTTAAAATGGTTTCTTTCAACCACTTTAAAAAAAATCTTGTTATGCTCATTCAATAACCATTTTTCATTCATTCTTTGATTTTTTTTCTTTCACAATGCTTTTATGAATAGAAAAGTAAGGTTGAACCTCATTAGTGTTATTCAATATATACAAATGTTCTTGAAGTACTTCCTCCTGTTCCATGCTCTTAAGTATTAAGTCTCATATACCATTACCCACACATGTTCCCTCATAACGAGACCTAGGAATTCCTATAGATTCTGCTTTCAACATATAGTCAAAACAAAACTCAATAGCTTCTTCTTCTATGTACCTTTCAAAAATAGATCCTTCAGGATAGTGTGTATTCTTCACAAATCCTTTTAAAATCTTCTTGTATCACTCGATAGGATATATCCACCTCAAATAAATAGGATCACATAATTTAATCTCCTTCACAAAATGAACCATGATGTCAAAAAAGAAAGAGGAAAATACATCTCTAGTTGGCACAAGATAATAGCAACTTCATTTTCCAACTCATCTAATTTTTGAGGATCAACGACTTTGCTACAAAATAGCGTTGAAGAATAAACACAATCTAGTTAAGACATCTCTTACTTTCTTAGGCAATATGACACGTAAAGCCACTGGTAGTAGTTTTTGCATCAATACGTGACAATAATGAGACTTTAAGTCAAATAATTTGAAATCTTTCATTGAGAAGACTTTTGACATTTGAAGAGTAGCCATGGGGAACTTTTATTCCGCATAAACACTCACAAAAGCCTCATCTCTCCATTTTTGACATTGTATGACATGCATGAGGAAAATATGTTTGTTTCCTGCTGATTATGGAGCTAATTATTGTTGTATACCCATCTCAACCATATCAAGACGAGAATTTAAGCCATCCTTTGTTTTGCCTTGAATGTTGAGAAGTGTTCCAATTACATTATCACACACATTTTTCTCCTCATTCGTTACATCAAGACATTGTCTTACATTTAGACTAGAACAGTAAGGAAGATCAAAGAACATATACTTCTTCCATATATTTTTCTCAGATGTCTATTTTTGGTTCTTTCCAAATATAACATTGATATCCTTAACCTATTGATAAACTTGATCTCCAATTAAGGCTTTAGGGACAATTTCATGCTCTTGGTGTCCATTAAATGCTTTTCTCAACTTACGGTATAGATGACTAGACTTGAGAAATTTTTTATGCCCGACGTAAACTGTTTTTCTTCGATGTTTCAATTGTTGGTAGCACGTTCCTTCTTCACAAATAGGACATGCTTTATGTCTCTTAACACTATAGACACAAAAGTTTCCATATGTAGGAATGTCATTGATGGTGCAAAATAGCATTGCACTCATCTTAAAATATTCACGGGAATAACCATCAAACACATCAACATCTTCCCAAAGCATCCTCAAATCTTCAATCAATTGACTTAGATAAACATCTATGTCATATCCAGGTTGTCTTGAACCTCAAATCATCATAGATAACATAATGTATTTACGCTTCATGCAAATCCAATGAGGTAAGTTGTAGATAAATAGTAGAACGGGCCATGAACTATGGTTACTACTTAAGTTGCCATATGGTTTCATTCCATTCGTAGCAAGTCCAAGCCTAAGGTACCTTGGCTTATTTATGAACTCCGAGTACAAATCATCAACTTTCTTCCATTGCAAATAATCAGTTGGATGACAGAGTTTTCCATCACACTTCCTCTCATCGGTATGCCATCAAACATTATTTGCATCATTTATATTAGAAAACAATCATCTGAACCCAGAAACTATTAGAAGATACCATAACACCTTCGCAAGAGGCCTCTTTGTGCTTTCGTCACAAATGGAATCACCATCCTTCACTTTGTAGCGTGATAGTCCACACCTAGGACACTTATTCAACTCTTCAAACTCATTTCTATACAATATACATTCATTACGGCATGCATGTATTTTCCTATACTCCATGCGTGATAGTCCATACCTATGACACTTATTCAACTCTTCAAACTCATTTCTATACAATATACATTCATTAGGGAATGCATGTATTTTCCTATACTCCATGCCTATTGGACACAATATCTTTTTTGCCTCATAGTTACGATTCAGCAATGTGTTACCTTTTAGGAGCATTTCTTTCAACAATCCGAGTAATTCGGTGAAGCTTTAATTTGTCCATCCATTTCTCGCCTTGCAGTTGAATAGTCTCAACACCACAGACAACCGTGTCAAGTTAGTGAATCCCAGATAAAATGTCTCTTCATTGTCACTACACAAATTATCAAATACATATGTTTGATTAAAGGACTCTTGTCCAATATCACGCATCATGGCCTCTAGTTGATCGTTCATATCTACATTAACTTCCTCTCTTTCTAACACATTTGACATGTTTAACGAATCAGCATGCCATACCCATTTGGTATAATTCAAGTCAATCCCAAAACAATAAGATGACTTCGTATTTTCTCAAAATGTAATGTATTTTCATTCAAACAAATAACACAAGGACAATAAAATCTTCCTTTACTTTGAGGAAGTTTTTTTAAAGCAAATTGTAAAAACTCCTCAACTCCCTTTTCATAATACTCTTCACTCAAACGATTAGCATTCATCTAACTGCGATCCATAACTATTTCTGAAAAAATATACAATCGTAAAATGATCTTAATCACATTTTAAGAATGATAAAGCATATACTAAATATTATGCAAACGCAATTTATATGTATGTATTTGTTGCAGAAACAACCACTATTTAATTTTTCAAGTTCAATTCCTTTTTACAAAATCAAAACAGTTTGACAGATCGAAAGATAACAAATTAAAACAAAACAATTTACTTTAATTTTTGCGAACCATTTTTTAGAGAAACATTGCAATTAATACAAATCCAATGAACAATCCAAGAGGGTTACCTTTTCTTGATAAACATGAGACGAAAGCAGTGGCATAGGCAAACAGCAGAAGAGAGAAGAAGACATTCATCATAAAAGTAAAAAAATACAGAAGAAACCCAAACTACATACAATTACTAGTTAGAAAGGATTGTATCTTTCTTCCATTGCATCCTTAAAAAACTAAAGTGATAACAACTTTCTATCATCATCCAAATTTTTTTTTAATATAACTCATATTAGAGCAGGAGAATTAACCCTAAAAATAATGAGTTGTAGGGTTACTGACTCATATTAGTGGCAGAGAATTGGCCCTAAAGGCCATGGTGATTATATCTATGTGTCAGGTGTCCTTTTTATACAAAATAAAGAGCATACAAATTTGAAGTGGCTGTAAGTAATAGTGAATGGGATCTTTGAAAGCATAACATTATAAAAGTGCCTCCACTTTATGAATTTCACATAACTAGTGCGTGCCTCCACTTGAAGGGCTAGCTAGCTCCAATTGAAATTTAGTTACATATCCATTTCATTAATTACAATGGCAAGTTACACTGTTGAGAGGCTAACTATTGAATTTCATTTAATCAATAACAAGAGACTGTCAATAAACAAGCAACAATTAGCTTAATTAATTATCACTTGCATCTCACATCAGCTAATTAATTATAATTTGGTAAGCTTATTTCATCAAAATCATCCAATGGAAAGAAAACTTCATTCAAACAAGAGATTTGATTCGTTCCATCATCATCATCATCATCATACACAACTCATAAATTCATAACTCATAAATTCATAACTCAAACTAAAGTGATAACAACTTTCCAACTCAGAAAATACAAGACAGCACCAAACACCAGCATATAAGTAACACGAACACTAAACAAAGAAAGAGAGAATAACAGATGAAGACAATAGAAAACAAAGCAAACGTATCTCCAAACAGCAAACAAATATAATGGCAAGCATAAAAGATAAAACCCTTTTATATCCTTAGGAATAGTAGTCCATAAATACATGGCTGCAGAACAGTACAACAATTCATATAATGGCGTGCACACAAACTTATCGATATTTGTAAATATCATTTTGGAGAGTCACAAAATTTCATGGCTATAGATGTTTGCATCAATTTTGTACATTGAAAGCAAAATCAACAAACTGAGAATTAAACTTTTTTATTTTTATTGAACTTACTTTGGACTTGTATTTTTAATGTTTTGTGGTGCACCTCAATTTTGAATTTCGTAGTATCCTTTTAAATCAAGTACTATTTCATTTGTCTTCCAATTTTCCAACGAGAATATCTTTCAAAGAATGAATTACGTTTTAGGGGAATCAAGTTCTAGCTAATTACATTGAAAAAATTTGTCTTCTAGCTTATAATAATAAATATAAAATCAAAACAAATTCACTCGATCTAATACATTGTCAAACCATTATCAGTGGCCAATACATAATCAATCAATTAACTATGCAATACATGACCATGTTCAATTATTTATGAAAATTCCCTAAAATTGGACACTGTCTCCCTTTGCTACTTGATTTCTCTTTTTCCTATGTTTCTAATTAGATATTGGCCGTACTAGTGCACTATTACCATACGAAGCACATGCTATAGTGTCAAAAGATATTAACAGCAAAATCAATCCTAAATACAAAATAGCAATCTCGTGTCTAACACATTCTCAATGAATAATAAAAACTTGAGTCTAACACATTCTCAATGAATAATAAAAACTTGAAAGAGAACAAAAACCTTACAACAATCTAAAATCAAAAAATTAAAGTTGTTTTCTCAACCAAAAAATATTTAAATGTATAAATGCATATTGAAAGAACTAAAAGAAGCATTTATATGGGAAAATCATACAAACAAGAATTATTAGGAAATTACTAGAGAAAAGAACAAACCTGTTAAAGAGAAACAAGAAATCGACATTTCTCGACAGCAACTGTTCTTGACAGATAGAAAGGGAAGACAAAGAAACTTGTCGGCGGCGCGAAAGCAAAAAAACGTAGACTCGTTGCCGGTAAGAAAACAGAAAAACGTACTTGTCATCGCCCTGAAGAGTTCGCGCGTGAGGGAGGGAGTGAAAAACATACTCGCTCGCTAGCGCTGAAGCATGAAGGCCGAACAGTTCTGCCATGTTTTTCTAATTTTGTGAACATTTTTTTGTATAATGCTTGTTAGAATGGTATAATATAACATATCTAACAAAGTTTGCGATAATAACAAATTTAACACCGCATGTGTTATTACATTGGGTGTATATCATTCCACACAATTCAAAGGAGGACGCGACCAAGGTAATAGAGGATCTTTCATTGATAGTGGTGGAAATTTCAAGACACCACAACTCCATCTTCTTCCAAGCAGTTACCAGAGGATCCATAGTTGATGCATCTTCAATTTCTGTTCTAATGAATGTTCCTGAAACCTTCTATTACCCAGCTTGGTACCGCAAATCAAGATCTAACACGACGAATTTTATCGAGGTATGTCCTAACCTAGCATGCCAAATATTACCAGGTAGTACACTCACGATATCAATAAAATTCCTCATGTTGGCCAAGCATGATGTATGGGTAAATCCCACAAATTACCTTTGTATGATTCTTCTGTTGTTTACACTAAACCTTTAGAAATAATTCACTCTGATGTTTGGGTCCTCCACCAATTGTGTCTACAAATGATAGCAAGTATTATATTCCTTTCATTGATGCTTCCTCTATATTCACTTGGATATATCTTTTGCAAAATAAATCTCATGCTTTATCATGTTTTGTCAATTTCAAAACGATGATTGAAAACCAATCGGATTTTAAATTAAAATGAAACACACTGTTTCATTTTTGTAATAAATAATAATTCAATAATAATATTAATATTATTAAAACAACCTACCACCAACCACCCATTCTCACTCTTTCTATCTCACTCTCTCATTTTTCTCCTATTTCTTCTCTCCCTCTCGGCAAAACCCCATCCCCTTTTTTTTTTTTTTTTTTCATTTTTTCCTTCTCTTTGCTTCTTCTCACTCCACAATACTTAAACCCTCAACCCTTAGAAGGAGCTGAACATCCCTAAGAGTATAATTTCTCATACTCCTACAAATACTCTTGGTTAGAATTTTGGGTTAGGGTTTGTGCTCTAAGGAAGAAAAAGGTACCCATTTCTTAAGAGTTGTTATTGAGACTCTAAGGTAAATACACAACTCTTATGCCAATAATGAATCTCTAGAAAATGTATTTTTGTTTAAAAATCTTATTTTGTGCTTAGAGTAGATTCAATGATTTTTATGCTTTCCTAGAGTTAGCTAAACTTTAGAATAATTTTTTTCTAAAGTCTTGAAAATATTTTTGATACTCAGATTTGTCAACTGAGGTCCTGCCGGCTACTCTGGCAGTTATCGGAGAACAAACGTAGTTGATTCTCTATAGTAGTGAGTTGACGACGGTCATCGTCATTTATTTTTATAATGCTATAATTAGTTTTACTCGTTTTTTATGTTAAAGTGTTTATTTAAAAATTTAGGGAACACAACCTTTGAAATTTATCTCAATTTCGTCATTTATTTATTTTATCGGTCTTTGTTATATAATATGATAATTGTTTGATTTATTTATGAGTTATAAAGTATTTAAATATTGAATTATTATGCGATTGAATATGTTTTCCGTGAATTACGGTGAAATGAGAAATGATTTTTAAGCGTGTTTTTGAAGACGTTGTTATAATTATGAAAACGTTACGAGCTTTAGGTGCACCTAGTTACCTCGTTTTGATTAGAGAGAGTTACGCGTTAGATGGAGCGGCCCCTATGTGAAATGTCATCTGTAGGAGGGGAGGGCTATCAACGAGATGTAAGCTCCCTAATTAATGCGTGATGATGCGTTGCGGGATTAAGAGGAGATGGCTATCCGTTAGATGGAGCCACCCTTAGGAGGAAAGGGCTATTAATGAGATGAAGCCGCCTCTTGGTTCTCAATAATTAGTGTTTTTACTTGTTTGATTTTCTATGATGATTTTAATGTTATTTATTTGGCTTTCGCTAAGCTATAAATTTAATAATTTTATTATGTGAATAACATAATCGTCTCAAAATTGTAAAACAGTTATTCGTGTTTTTTTTTGTGTTTCCCTTCTAGTTGATGGTGATTGTTGTCTCCTCACTAAGTCTTTGTGACTTACTCCTTCATGTTTTATTTTTTTTCAGATTCACAAGCAACTGAGTAGCAAGCTGATAGTAGGCCAAGTCTCGATCATATTTTGTTTTGGTAGGCCTCTTTGATCGAGGACCATTTTTTGTAAAGTCTGTTTTGTAATAATGTATTTTGCAGCTATTGGAGTTTAGATAGTCTTAAAATTATGCTCTTTGAAATATGAATTGACAGAGTTAAGACTATAAACAGGGATTTTATAAAAATTTGGGAATGTTGAAGTTTCAGAGGTTATTCTGTCGAAATGTCGAGCAAAAAATGATATATATATATATATATATATATATATTGAAATGATTATTCAATTATTCAGAACTATTTATTCCATAATTGTTAAGTTAGTTGATAGACTTGCCAGGCTATGAGTATAGCTTATACGCCGGTCACGGCGTATAGTTTTCGAGTCGTGACATAAAATTTCTTTAAACTAATGGTGGCAAAGAATATACTGCCTTTTCTAAATATCTTACCACTCATGGTCATCAATCATAGAATTAGTTGTCCTTGTACTCATAAACAGAACAAAATGAGTCTTTTGAACGAAAACATAGACAAATCACAGAAGTTATCTTACTCTTTTGGCTATTTTTATGAAGTATTGAGGTGAAGCTTTTAAAACTATTGTTTATATCATCAATAGATTGCCTTCCCCAATCTTAGGAAATTCCACTCCTCTTGAACTTTTGTTTCAGCCCAAATATGATTACACCACTTTAAATGTTTTTGGATATGCTTGTTACCCTTAAATAAAACCTTACAATAGCCATAAAATGCAATTTCAATCTGAACAATGTGTTTTTATTGGTTATAGTCCCAATCATAAAGGTTACTTCTGTTTATCTCCTCATGATATAATTTACATTTTCAGGCATGTTAAATTTGATGAGCTTCTTTTTCCGTTAAATTTGATGAGCTTCTTTTTCCGTTTAAACATCATTCTAAATCTTTGTAATACCAAGTATACCTATTGTTAAATGTTCCAACAAAAATGTTTCATTATATTCAATTCACTCTTTACCTTATATGATTGATATTAATGACAATCACCATTCTCCAACTGTCCCCAATTCCACTTCTGACTTGAAGAACAATAATCAATCAAGTCCTATTTCATTCTCTTGTTTGCATATTAAACAAGGTAATCAAGTCCTATTTTATTATGGAGTATGTTATGTGCCATCCAATATATTTTTCATATATAAGCTAGGTTTTTAACGCCAATACACATCTTAAATTTCAGTGATATAATATGATGACAATTATACTATATGTCTCACCTCATCTTTAGACACATAGAGTCAAATAGTGTAGCACATACCTTTTTAAGTGTTGCACATAACTCTCTAAATTTTCTCGGATGAAGAATAATAAATTCTTAATATCTATATATCTCACTATTTTTGTTTCTATAATTGTTTAATTTCCTCCAATTGAATATTGCATAGTATCTTTAAAGAAAAAAAATAGCTCATTTTTAATGAGATCTATAAAATATTTTATAGTTATCTTTTAAAGTATTTATACTCCATTTTTTATATACAATTTTATTAAAATAGTCCCACAAACTAGGATACTGCCATTTCACTATTAATTCTGCTATATAATTAGTGCCTTATTAAAAATAAAATTGAAACTTCAATATTCACTTTGTCGTTATATTTTATTTAATAGCTTTTATTATTGCATTGTACTATTGTACCTTCTCCAATTCTTAATTTGTAATGGTTTAAATTGTCAATAAATTTTTTTCTTATAACTATTTTCACACACCTTATGCAAAACATTTTGCATACGTGACAATCCCACTTTATTAATTCAAAAGGAAACCTCTTTGTAGCCTAATTATTTTCAAAGAAGTAGATAGAGTTGGAAAATTCTTTTTTTGCACAAATAGTTTTTGAGTAAGTGGTATTTTGTAACATATTATACCTATTTGCTCATTTTTCTCAAAACCTTGATTGTTGTTAGTTAGTGTATTATTTTTGCAGGCATACTTTATCTCATCTATGACATTAAAGTATAGTGGCTCCCTAAAAGACAAAGAAGATTGTCCATATTCAGCTTCATAGTAGTGTTATTATTGTGTGTTTAGAAGATTGAGAAATATGTGTCGTTTATAAATAAAAAAATAATGTTTAGTATTTTGTTTAAGAAATTATTTGTTTTCTTTTAGAGATGTATTATGTTGTCAAATTTTTTAAAAATATTACCTATTTGAAGTTTCTACATTGGTTTTACTTCTACTCAACCGTACATACACAAGTTGTTTGTGAAAATTTTTTCAAGTCAAGTTGTATAGAAGTCTCAAACTCAAGACATTGGAATTTAGATTTGTCATTTCTTTGACAGGATTATATTAAAATGAATACCAAATGACAAAATCATATATATATTTTTCTAACTATATTTTTCTAACAATATTTTGACAATAAATTTATATTTGTTCTTCCACTTTTTCTAATAATATTTTTCTAATAAGAGAACAACTAGAGTTAAATTAAAATTTTAGTTGCAACGATTTTTACTCTGATCAAAATAACACTCATTTTGTCTTGCCATTTTTAATTCTACTTTTTACTTTTGACAACACAGATAAAAAAAGGCATGACTAATCTAATTTTACGGTAGATAATTACATATGTTAATATTTATTAAAATACTTTTAAGATTTTTAATACTAAATATAATTTATGGGTTTTTTTTTGTAGGAAGGTCTTCACTATGGATTTATTTGAAAAAATTATTATTTTTGGTTTTATGAATCCTAACCGCA